>CM034362.1:29165483-29198253 GCA_019925275.1 Mytilus edulis | reverse complement strand
AAGTTTCAATCGTAGAAGTAATGTAATTGAATAGCCTTCATTTTGTCAGTTTTCTTTTGCATGAAGTCACATTTAGCCATGACGTCTTTGAGCCGAAATTATTCATGAAGTGTCGCCGAATTTTATGTCATTTCAAATATATACCTTGTATTGGTATATGCATTTTACCATGAAAATGGTTGGTTTTACCTAGTTTTATGCTTTGGGCTAGCTAAACCTCCCACTTGTAGGATAGTTGTTTAAAGTTCAGTTATGTTGGCAAAATTAGGTGAACAACCCTAGCATACATTCTCTTTTCTCGTTTTTATATAGATTAGACCGTTGGTTTTCCCGTTTGAATGATTTTACACTAGTAATTTTGGGGCCCTTTATGACTAGTTTGT
This sequence comes from Mytilus edulis, assembly GCA_019925275.1. Lineage (NCBI taxonomy): Eukaryota > Metazoa > Mollusca > Bivalvia > Mytilida > Mytilidae > Mytilus > Mytilus edulis. The sequence goes on along the minus strand of CM034362.1, from coordinate 29,197,870 downwards.
TGTTCGGTGTGAGTCAAAGCTCCGTGTTGAAGGGCGTACATTGACCTATAACGGTTTACTTTTATATTATTATTTGGATGGAGAGTTGTCTCATTGACACTCAAACAATATCTTTCCATATCTATTAACTATCACATTATAAGTTAATGTGATAAAATTTGGGATCAAGCAGCCAAAACCGTAAAATTATACAACACAAACATACAACACAATTGAACAAAGAATTCAAACAAACATACAACACAATTGAACAAAGAATTCAAACAAACATACAAATTAATCTAACAAAAACTAAATAAAGAGTAAATTGGTCAATGACGTCAACAACAAAAATGTTTCGCTGATAATACATACTGTATATACATAAAGTATACTTTCTCGAAAACGAAAAAAAAGTAAATACAAATATACAAGGGTAAACAAAATTCAAAACAAAAACACTGAAAACGCTCTGTGTCCGAATCGCACCTAAAAAGTCATTACCCAGGTGACGGGATGCATAAATACAGATTCTTGTCAACAGACATACCACCAACAGTAATATAATAGCACGAAGACAAATAACGGGGAATCTAAAGTAAACTAAAAATATACACAACTTCAACACCTAGCATGTATAACACGTGATCATCTTATATTATTTGTGAAGAACAAACAGAATATGTATGTACTGCAACTGTATTGCGATTCTATCATTTTAGACAAAAATGCGAGTTTAACTTTTGCGATTTTGTGAAAAGTCCTGTTTAATTCAAATAAACCAATCTAAAGTTCGAGTTTAAGTCATTGCGATTATATCCCTGTCGCATTTTTCGCTATAATACATCGCATTAATTTCTGAGTTTACAGTATACATTGTAAGCTTATGTCTTGGCACTTTCCGACAAATTTTGTGAAAACACGGACGAGACAGTAGTAAACAATTAATAATTTACACTTGAATATATTTAAAGGAAACTTTACTCGCAAACTTAATCTATAAAACTTGTAAAATGTGTCTTTTTCCGTTGAGACTGATCTGATAAGTCAGGAACACCGAATTATAGCTTGTTTTTGCGATGTTGATATGGGTTTTCTTTTTAAAAAAATCATTTCGAAGTTTAATTGTTTTGACTCTTTTAAATGATAGAGAGCTTACTTTCATAAAACTAATTTATGATGTAATTGAGTTTTTAAAATTTGCTTGTTCACATTTGGATAATGTATACAAAGTGGAAATAAGATTAAGGATGTTCGCCCCTCTATTTCACAATTACCATTTTTTTAAAGCCTGGTATAAATTGATAGTATATAATATAAACCAGAGAGCTGAAAACAATCAGTGTCCTTGTTTTTTGAGATATTACATTATTGAAAATTTAATTGTCAATGATTCTCTATAGATTTTCATACATTTAACAATGTTACCATTTTTCTTTGAAAAAACTAGGATAAGATAGCAAGGTTTTGATGATTTTCCAAAATGGCTATATAGACTTAAAGTAAATCAATGATGAAAAAAAAGTTTGAATTATTGGGCAAAATTTTAAATTTAAATATGCACAACATGTATAACACTAGTAGAGGATCATTCTGAATATCTGACAAAAAAATTAACACAAGTGTAGAATGACGAGTGCTGTCCCCTGGCTCAATACCTACGCTCAGATTAGAGACATATGTATCAGTCTAACACAGGTGTAGCAAACATCCTTTATCAATACTTACCAGCAAACTTTCCGAGAGGCGTTAGTGATAAGTTATGCATGTTGTTTATATGGTCCTTGATTTTCAATGTCATTTCAGTCCAAACAACCGTTGGGTTAACTGAGTTGACTCTTATCTAAAAAAAAATAACATTTTGTACTTATCCGTATCGGACTAAGAGGCATTTCAAAACTATATATAAAAACTAAGACGTGGAATGATTGCCAATGAGACAACTCTCCACAATTGAACAAAATGACACAAAAGTAAAACACAATACATATTGGTCACCGTACAGCCTTCAACATGAGCAAAGTCTATACCGCATAGTCAGCTATATATAAAGGGCCCCCAAATGACATATGTAAAACAATTTAAACGAGAAAACTATCGGCCTAATTTATGTTCAAAAAATTTACGAAAAACAACTATGTAATAAACATGTATCAACAAACGACGAACTCTTAATTGCAGGTTCCTGAATGGGACAGGCACATCCATACAGAATGTGGTGGGGTTAAACATTTTAGCAGGTTCCCAACCATCACTAACCTGGGACAGTGGGGTAACAGTATAACAAAAGAACGAAATATGAAAATCAGTTATACCACATCTTTATCTTTATATAAATTCATCAGATAGATACAAATAAAAATGCATCCTTATAAAATGTGGCCGGATACATGTGTACTTGTTAAAAAAACAACAAAAAGACACTAAATGCTGATCTGAGAGGAATCACAGATACTGACAGCTAGCTATGATGGTTGGATTCCCCTTTTTCAAACATCTAGGTCTGACGCCTTCAGGTGTTACACCACTAGTTCTGGCCCGGTCAGAAAACACCTAACAGAGAGTAGTCTATATTTTGCACAAAACAATCCCTATGCATGGGTGTAACAGTATATTTGGGTCATTTTTGTATCAAATGAAAGCTGAATGACTGATGAACATTCTAGAAAACATTGCATGAAAAATTTAAAAAGGAGGGTTCATTTTGCCTGTTTATGATATCTGAAGTACCTGTTTTGTACATGTACATCCGAAGTTCCGGGAACCAGTTCTCTCTTCTATGCCATCAAAGGTATGGTTTTTTTTTCAGTATAACACACCATAAGGTGGTACTTTGACATGCACTGATTGTCAAATTATTTATTTAAACTTCAGGTAATAGAACTGTGTCTGCTTGAAATAGTGGTGCTCTTACTTCAATTAAAATAATTGTATAGTTTCGGAAATGAGTTTTTTTTGCATGCAATAGATTTAACAACAAAACAATCAAATGATATTCCAAAACCAGATGATAAACAATATCTAAGTAGTGAAATGCAGAATATTTTAAACCTTTCGATTTACTGAACTAAAACAAAAATTTTGCATGTTGAGGAAATTCTGGATTCGTATACAAACCTTGTGGGGTCCAAGTTTAAGGGTCATACATTTTGTTAACATGTCTATTGCGGACTTTGTGCAACTGTACACGCACAATTTGTCAATTGCAAACGTCGAACCTATATTTAAAATGAAGACAATACTCCCACAGATTTGTTTTTCTATCATCAGTTTTGCAACAACCTGTAAATTAATGTCATGCGTCATATAATTATGATAATCAGTTGTCTTTATCGTATTTTTTGGAGTTAAAATTCTTTGAAACTAATGTGATATAGTCACAGACTGTATTTATCCTAATTACTGGTACGCCTGTTAGTAGTCCTACTGTTTGGACCAAGGATTTGTATAGTGTCAGTATACAAATCCTTGTTTGGACATATATTTTAAAGTCCGTAACCGGTTTTTTTATATTTCCTAAAAAATAACTATTCTGATCCCAATTTGATGGAAAAGAAAGTGGTTGCTCCATTCTAAAATCTACATACATCCACGTTGTAAGCACCGCATTAAGTCTATTCTCTTACAAAAAACTGGGCAAACATTATTGTTCTCGTTTTTATTTGTTTTTATTATGTAATCAATATCAATGATATTCAAGGACACAAGTTGTTAAATGTAGCAATTGTTGTTTTTAAAGCATGGAGGTACATGTAATATGTTGTCAATATTATACATCCATGGTCTAAGTAAGAGGTCTAAATGGGTAACCCTTGAAAGCAATTTTTGGAAGATTTTTTACAAACAAGATGAAAACCTTCAATTTTACATTGGTGGCATACTAATTAAGATAACAGTATAAAAAACAACTATGCATTGTCTCGGTATAATGACAATAAAAGGATTCGAAACAAAATGAAAAAAAGAAAATTCAATAGAAATACGAAATAAGAAAATGTGGTATGAGAGCTAAATAAGACAACTCTTCATCGAAACATATCGTAGGTCCACTAAGAGCGGATCGGTGAAAATTCCAACATAGACGATCATTCAAAATGACAAAGACTTCGATAGAATAAAAGATAAATGCTGCAACATTGCGTTCATTTAAAAAAAAAAACGATATCACTGACTCAATTGTCTTTTATCAGTTGCGGATCAAGGGGGCGTAGTGGGTGCACCTTTTTGATCGCCAAAAATGTTTTAAAAAGTATGCTTTCACGACCTAAAAAAATAAGTATAAAATCGTCCAAGTATTGACACCCCATTCTGAGTCTCTTCATGCTAATGCAGGGGCCTATCCAGTCACTTAAAAGAGGGAGGGGTCCAAACCCCGGACAAAGGTGAGGTTCTAACTATATGGCCCAATTAAAATGCATTTATCGTCCTATAAAAATGGGGGTTACAACAAAATGTAACTGCATTTTCAGCATTAATGCAATATTTGCACTGATATTTCAAAATGGTCCAGGTTAGGCGCGTTAGACTGCGATCTAAATTGATACAGATTTCCAAATTTACCGCGAAAGGTCGGTTGTAAGCTCCTCGCAATCTGACTTCTTCCGGTCCACCAATGCAAATTGGTTCCCATATGGCAAACAGAGCTTATAGTGGCGTTTAACACCAACAACTATCTATAAACCAACCAAATGGAACTGTTTCGAATTATTGTTAAATAAGCACGGCAAATTAATCGTTTAAGAACATGGAAGTAATCGTGTATTGCCTTTACTGCATCTAATTTTTATTGCCGTAGAAAATGAACAAAATGTCAAGAGCGGATTTATGGGTAGCGGGACCCCCAGCTTCTTTTTGTGAGAAAAAAAATATCTATTATTTAGAAAATCACTGGAGCATGACTGAAGCTGGCAGGCAATTCAAAGTTCAACCTAGTCATCACTTGGCACGTTTGTTGAAGTCCTTTGTAGAGTGGCAACTGTTTATCTTTCCTTGGTATATACGTTCATTATCGGTTTTGAGTGGATTCGTGTTTCCTTGTCCTTTATGTTCTGGATATAATTTGTGCAATGTTGCTTACCTGTTACTTTTCATTTTTTTTTTTTTTTTTTTTGTCTTTTTTGAAATGATGTTGATTGGTTTAACAATATACAATGTATAATTAATTCACTCAATAAGAACATCAGAGTGTGTGTCTTCAATTTAGGTGACCAGAGAAATTTCGCAACAAACATGCAGATGATGTTGATACATGTGTATGCCTGCTGGTTTTCGGGAAGAAGTGCATATAAGATGTAAAGTTTTAAAATATTTTAAAAATGTTAAAATAAAAAGTAAGAATAATATTACAAAAATATTGCTGCGACGTATTTTTAATAAATTGCATAAACAAAAACCAGAGGCGATACAAAATACTATTGAGAAAAAGGTGAACAGTTTAAAGTTAGCTATATATATAAAATTAATGTATTAAATGCGTGTGCTAGTTTTGTCTCTTTGTCACAACCTTATATTGCACACGGTAAAATTGTTTTACAAATAATTTAGGCCTTTGTTAGTCTTGTATTAGTTTTAATTTTAGTTTTTTTTTGTGTACAATTTGGAGTTTAGTATGGCGTTCATTATCACTGAACTAGTATATATTTGTTTAGGGGCCAGCTGAAGGACGCCTCCGGGTGCGGGAAGTTCTCGCTGCATTGAAGACCTGTTGGTGACCTTCTGTTGTTGTCTTCTCTTAGGCCGGGTTGTTGTCTCTTTGACACATTTCCCATTCCCATTCTCAATTTTAACCTATCCCGGACTGTCAAAAACTTTGTATCCGTGACTTTTACGTCTTAATGACGATCAATGTTTGGAAGTTGCTACACTTATAAATTAGCTATGACTAAACAATGGTTGTAGCAATAATATTTTCTGTTACAACCTGTTCAGCGATTATACAGTTTCGTTATGACTGTTTCAACGTTTCCCGTGTTGGGACAGTTATAAAATAACTGTTACAACTTTCAAATGGTTGCAGCAGTCTTATTATGACTGTGACAACATGTAAGGCGTTTAATCAGTTTATATATGACTGTTGAAACGTTTTTCGAGGTCGGACAGTTGCAAATCAACTGTTACAACTTTGAAATAGTTGTATCTGTCCTTTAATGACTGTGACAAGTATTTCTAGCGTTGTTGCAGTAGATTTATGTTATAGACAAACACTTTTAAAGTTGGGACAGTTACAAAATAACTGCAGCAGTGAAATTCATCAACTGTTACAACTTAAACAAACATTATCAGTCTTAGATCGACTGTTACTGGTATGGACAGTTGTTTTTTTGTCCAGTAGTGTAGACTGTATCACCCGTTTGGCTAGGCGTGTAAGAAGACTAACTGAATTACCCGTATGTTGCAAGGGAGAAACCAAGCATGAGTTTAACGTAGGAGGCAAACATTCTAGAGTCATGAATGAATAGTCCTGGACCGTGATTTTCTGTTTGATTTTAATAAACTATAATTACCTGCGAAACGTTGAACCCGGCATTAAAATTAACTTCCATCATTCTATAAAACAGTAAGAATTAACAATAATTTTCACTTTTTCTTACCTCAATAATCCCAGACCGCCTCTATTCCTCTTATTAACACTGACAACTACATCGAAAATGTTCGCTTTTAACTATAGTTCTTTTTGTCATTGTTACAACTTCGTTAAATCCATGAACTAAATAAAACAGATTTTATATTGATGTGCTGTGTCAAATGTATATAGACTAAGTATATATACCGATTTTTTGCCAAAGGTATCTCAAGTTCAAATTGCACAATTAATCAATGTACTACTTACTGCTTAAGTTCATCCTGTGATGCTGTTAGAAAATCGTTCATTTTACACACAGCGGCATTGTTAACCAACAAATCGATACCCTCAAGTTTTTCTATTTCGTCTCGCGTCTTGTTCCAATCTCGCAAATCTACTTGTATTGTATAAATTCCAGGGACCTGAAGAATACATAATATAAAAGACGATCGTCGGGTATCCTTGAAAATGGTTTGTTAAAGTAATGCTTGTAGATTTAAAAATAAATCTAAGAATCCAATACACAGAAAACAATATCACCAACAGTTGACGTTCAAAATTGACCCGCGACACCACATTATTCGTCAATTCGGTGGATTGATATTTCACCAAACAGTCTGTATTCTAATTTGTATAAAGGGAGGAAATTTGAATGTTTGATATATAAACATTATATATTAACTTCTTACCTACGATTCCTAATCCCTGTCGAAAGAATGAGATACTACAGACAGACAACGTTTGGACCGTGAAAGACCCCCATATGTAATCAAGGTCGTAAAAATTACCCTCATTCGTCTCTCCATTCATGCAGGGTTTGAAACCTATCTTAGCAGCCGATCTTTCCTAGATTTAAACCTGATATTGATTCGTTCGAAATGATAAATCGTTCTGCTCTGAATAGTTATACAAATTATTTATATATGTTCCAGACCATATGAGTATTTGGATCGTACGCGTAGACGTACGGTCCGGACCGTATACGTATACTCGTATGGTCCAACCATACGCGTACGGTCGGACCGTATGAGTATACGTGTACGGTCCAGCCTTTGATTCATGTTTTGGGATCATATGGGTTAAATTTTATCAAAATCTTTATTTTTAGTTATACAAATTGTTATTATAACAATTAGATGGATAAAGTGAATAAGCGAACAATTGAAACTTAATATTTGTTTAATTTTATATCCGTAAATCCTATTGTGTTTCTCTGGCCCACAAGAACGTCATGTTTTTTTTACATTTACATGTATGTTTTTTCAAGCATGTTCCTTTGCAAGTTTATATTTTTGTAAAGTTCCTAAATATTCTTGAACAATGTCCTCCAACATTATGTTTACGTCCGATAACTTCAATTTCAATGAGCATACTTGGCTGCACTTAATGAATTACTGACATGCCTAATATAGGAGATGTACAGATTAAATAAACGTGATCGTTAAATATTATGTTTTTATTTCAATTACTATTGAACTTTTTATATTAATTTGAGATATAAAATATGTTGATCTGTTATATACATTTGTATGTAATAAACTCAGGCGGTACGCGAACGGTCCGACCGTATGCGTACGCGTACGGTCCAAATACTCATACGGTCTGGTACATATATAGATATATTAGATATTATAAAAATGTTTAACATATTTATAACATAACATTTTAAAATCATACATAAAATTGAAAAGAAAAAAATACATACTATTAGAAGATTTCTGCATTTTGAACGTTATGTACACGATCTTTTCATACATTTTGATAAAAAAAAAAAAAGCTTTAATCTTCTACACTGATAATCAAGCAATGTTTAACTGAATATGTCTACCCTTTATTTCAATTTGGTTTTAAATTGATGTTTTTTTGGATGAGATTAAAAGACAGAAGAAAAACCATTTGAAAAAAATTGTATACTTGCCTCTTCCTTCAGACTGTCCAGCTCATCTTTAAGTATACTCAGGGCATATGTCTTAGCACCACATTCAACTTATCGTTTAGCAATAGCACGACCAATACCTAAAATATCGAAGAAGTTAAGTATGAAAATGAGGAGATGTAAGATCGCAAATGAGAAAACTACCCAGAAAAGATCAGAAATATAATCAGCTACAGTTCTCTAACAATAATAATCAAAATCAAAACCGTATATCAGTAGTTAGCTATTAGAGGCATAACAAACATGACAATGTGTGAAATAATTTTAAAATCTACGACTTGATTAAAGATCATTTAATCTAATAGCATTGCTTAAAAACATTACAGAAAGCAATAAAAGCCAGTACTTGCAGCTACTAGAAGCTGTAAATGTATTTCAACATGTTCAAATCTAAATTAATATTATAAACAAGATAATTGTTACTTTCCTGTTTCAGTAAGTGAGTTATTGGACATCTTCACTTAGAGGACTCCACAAAAATGATATGGCCGCCTCGCAGATTGTTGATTATTACAAAAATGTTTTGCCTCTTTGATAGGTTGGTGTTTAGACAAATCTAGTGTGCACCCGTTCAGGACAATTCTTACCTCGACCAGAACCTGTAACCAAGGCTGTTTTTCCATCAAAACGGACTTCCATTGCAAATGCAAATTATAAATAACCAGTGTCAATCTAAGTACATATAGTTCACCACTTTAAATGTCTGCACATGATGTAATACATGTAAGATTGTTAGTGAATTCACAGTGCAAATTACATAACATTTTATATCTGATGCACCCACTTATAAATATGATATGATGTTGTGTATGACATATGTTGGATGAAGGGGTATATCCGTGCACACATGTTTGAGGGTCTTGACGGGGATTACAACAAAGAGTATAACGGGAAGAAAAATTGAGAATATAGAAAAATAGGCACAAAAATGAAAGGTAGAAATAGAAAAATAATGGGCATTTCAGATCAAGAATATAGAAAAATTGTTTACAAATAATAATACAAAGAATTGACGAACCCTCATACAGGCTCTCATGTTTCAACAGATGTCATTTTATTCGTTGAAGTTCGTTTAATCTTTCCAGTGAACAGTGCGTTTTGTATTTGCGTTTTAATTAACAGGGTCTGTATGTGTACAGTTTACAGAATACCAAATAATGAGACACGATTACAGAAAAATGGGTAAAAATAGAAAAACGAAAAATAAATTAAATAAATATCATAGTTCTAATGATTAGGTGGTAATATGTAAAGAATAGATAATGAAAATAAAATAAAAAGAATTGAGAGAAATGAATATACAGAAATAAAGACAACACCATCCATACCCTTATTCTGTAGTTCCGATATGTGCTCAATGTTTTAAACAGTGCTATAGTACAGCAGAGTATTCTCGCATATAGTTGGTCACATTTTTTGTCGCTTTTTTAGAATATTAAAAAAGGGGCATTTTATTTCGGAAAATTCATTGAAAATATTGTTTACCCAGTGTATTACTCCATATTCTCTTTCCACAATGAGATGTTATGGATTATTTTAAAGAAAATTAACCAAAGTGAGACCTTACATCAAAGGTAGCTTAAATTTGTGCTACACATGTCGATTTGTTCGTAAACTTTTTTTCAGATGGTATTTATAATTAAAAAAAACACAAGGAAATTTATTTTAGTTTTTAATGATCTCAGTCATAATATGGGTAATTTTTCAAAAATGTCGAATTTTGAAATTGCAAAAATGATTTAAAGTAAATTATTCAAAAAACCCTTATCATTAGCAAATCAAAACAAAGAATGCTTTTAGAACAGCATATAAAAAGATGCAATCTTGATTATGTCAAACAAGATTATTTTGAAACGTTTTTTGATAGTGGGTACAATACTTTGTCTCTCCTGTTACCATGTTTAAAAGAAATTTTGGGTTATTATGAAAAGGTTTCGATAAAATTTTATGTTTGTTTTTGTAGCCAATAAGATGGTTTACAAGAGTAAAAATTCCATATATATTCATTCTGTGAAATAATAGATTGTTTGCCTATTTTCCGTACTGAAATATGCCTCTAAAAATTGGTTTTCAAAGGTTATAAAAATAACAACCAGTAATGGCAGTCTAAGATAGCAATATATAATGTTCAGCATTTTCTCATTCTTTCAAATAAACCAAACATCAAGTAAATCCTTCGCATGTTGGTTTACTTTTGCCTTAATTTTGTTTGTAACAGGGATATACGTTAATGATATATCTCTATATAAATTTTTTCCTGTTATCCTTTTTGCCTATCATGTAACAGTTACCAGTATTTTATATACCTATATGGAGCTATTTTCTTTCAGACCGACAGGTCATTCTTTTTTAGAATCAACCCGGACGATACCATGTTTCAATGAAATATGCTCCAAGGCATAAAATAATGACCTGTGTGAGGTCATTATTTTCCTTGATAATTATGCAATCTAGAATTTACCTCAAAATTTTATTCGTCTGATAGTTTTTTGTTGCCGATTTAGAAATTTATTATTTAAAGTTCAATCGATGGTAGGTGTGAAAAAAAACGTCATTGCCCGCATTTCTATTCTAGAAACAAGTAACGTGAAGTTTTGTTAATTTATCGCTACAATAAAGAAACTTTATCATATATGCCAGATGAATTTTAATGTAGACTTTCATAAAATAAATCCAGATTTAACATACTCGTGTGTAAGACTTTGAAAATCTTATTGAGTCACACTGAATAGGTCTTTTGATTTTTGGTTGCTTGCTTAACGTCCAGTGGCAAATATTTCATGCATGTTCAGGACGATACACACTGAATGGGAAATCATACTGTGACCTACATGTATTTATATTCGTGTTCGTGTCAGTTCTAAACTTTTTTTAATTTATGTATAACTTATACTCCATCAAATGGTCATCTAATAAGATAATCTTATATTCTATTGAATAACATTAACGTAACTCACAAAAGGGTCGGGTGCAGAGGGTATATAATTAAAATTCAAATTCAATTCAAATTTTTCCGCGATAGAAATGACATTACAAATAGAAAAAAAACATACCCCTTCCCCTTTTCCATAAACTAAGTGGTACAATAAATTACTTACAATGTGTCTTGTATTGGTCATACACCGTTATCGGATGGTAACAATACATTTGTGTCTTACTGCATGCAGTTACAGAAATATTTATTTTTGTGTATGGATAATAATTTAAAAAAAGTTTATATCTAGATTACATGTAATTAGTGAGTTTTATTTCACATTCTAAATGAGCCGTAGGGCGTATTTAAACTTGAACGCATTAGAAAGGAATATCCCACTTTAGTGTTGTCGGTAAACTAGGATACTAAATTTTGCCAATCTTTATAAAAAATAATATTTTTTTGACTGTATATAAGTCAGATAATGCATGTTTTAAGGTTTTCTTGTCGTAGAACACACCGACGGGTGTCAGGATTGATCAAATGCGGTCGGTCTTTCATTTGATCAATCCTGACACCAAAATATATCTAAATCGTGTTTATTATTAATGTCATGATTCGTAAATCCTAGAAACTTTCATTTAAACCCTTACAGCTGCAATTTCCATGAGAAATATAAAATTTAGCATGGGTGAACTGAAAATTCTACATTTTTTGAAAATGACCCATATAATTTTCTTCTGGAAATTCTGCAATAATCTTTATCAGATGCACAATTCAACATTATGCAAAGTTCAGTAAAATGCAAAGTTCAACATAGTGCAACGTTCAACAAAATGCAAAGTTCAACATAGTGCAAAGTTCAACAAAATGCAATTTTCAACATAGTGCAAAGTTCAACATATTATACAAACAGTGATTGTATAGACACATTTCTTTATCATACAAACGATCGTATATTTTGCTCCTTCTCCTCAAACTTTCTGATTCTGCTTCTAGTACAATGTGTGTACGATCTGGGAACACACCGGGCTGAACACTATATCAATATCATATTCCTGGTACAATTCACCTGAACTAATAAAGGAAATCTAAGGTTAATTGGAAAACACAGAAGATATTAGACATATTATATTTATATAACATACCGGTTAATCGGGGAATACTAGCCTAAGTTCTGTATGCCCTTAGACATTTTCACACTTATTCTGGTATATCTATATGATACTATCTAGTATATGGTTCAGATGTCATGAGAAGGGAATGTCATATTGACAACTGGATTCAGGTGAAGTATCCAGCTTCTGCTCATCGTGTGACATTTCCATATAGTACCAATAGTAAAATTTTGACATCAGTCGTATTTGATAGTACTGATATAATTGTATAAAATAGGATGTGGGATGAGTATTTTATCATTTACCAGCTTTAAAAAAAAGTACCCCAATTTCAATTTGTTCTTTTATACTTTTAGTTATCTTATGTACGAAATATTTCTTCAAAGTGTTCAAAATTAATACTGGTGTCAGCTTATATTTGTTTAACATATGATAGAAAACCAAGAATAAATTAAGACAAGACAACACAAATCATGTCACAAAACGATTATGTCAATAGAATATATCTAATAAGATCAAAGACAGATTTAAATTTAACATTAACTTTCAGAGGAAGTCTCCCCAGAATGCATTACCAATAATAAAATCACATATTCATAATTTGAATAGATGCATTTGACATTTTGTTGTTCATGTGAAGTCAAGTCTATACCAAATTTTGACAATAAAACAATATAGAATGTCATCAATGTGTTTGACATTTAAATGGTATGTGTATACATGCTTATACCGAATACGGTCAAGGAAATCAAGCTAAAAGACTAATCGGCCCCGAAAGTTAGGACAATTTATCAAGTTTAACCAGTCACATTCACTACATGTCAGTTAAGGTTTTTGCATAGGTCTAGGAATAACTAACGCAAACAGCAAACGCCCGTTTCAAATCACAATGATTGTGAAATTGTGACTTTTAACAAGTTTATATATATATATAGTGATCACATTGAACATGTCAAGTTTTAATTTGTACTGATCAGGTGAGTTTATCACTGTTTTCATGTGTATAAATTTTGTCCAATTTCTTATATCCTGTTTGAAGTTGTGCCGTGATGTTTCTTTGTTTTGCAATGAAACTGTCTGGCATCATAGATAATTTACATCACAACTATGTTAAGATAGGCCCTTATTCTTGTGCTTGAGTTCACAGCATTTGAATAATTGAAGTGCTGGCGCGACATTTATTATGATGATGTTGGTACATTTAGATGTTTCTTGATTTTTTAAATATGTATGTGATAAAAAACTAAACAGTATGATATATATGTAACAGGTAAGACGAATTTCAAAGGAATTTGGCAAACGTTTCTTTGGTAACATCTTCTGACATCAGACTCGGACCTCTCTTGAACTGAATTTTAATGTGCGTTTCCTTTTCTACAATGACTTGAGGTATTTGGGGAGGGTTGAGATCTCACAAACATGTTTAACCCCGCCGCATTTTTGCGCCTGTCTCAAGTCAGGAGCCTGTGACCTTTGTTAATCTTGTACTATTTTAATTTTAGTTTCTTGTGGATATTTGGAAATTAGTATGACGTTCATTATCATTGAACTAGTATATATTTGTTTAGGGGCCAGCTGAAGGACGCCCCCGGGTGCGGGAATTTCTCGCTACATTGAAGACCTGTTGGTGACCTTCTGCTGTTATTTTTTTTCTATGGTCGGGTTGTTGTCTCTTTGGCACATTCCCCATTTCCATTCTCAATTTTATAAGATGTGCGAAAAATATTTTGAAACTTTAGGTGTTGCTGAGCACAACTATGTCATGAATTGCATAGACAAAACAAATTTACAAAATATTTCTAACAAGTTGAAAAAGTCAAACGAATGGTTCCCTTCGCTTCATTTGGTTTGCTATGACATATATACATTAAAAAAGTGACACAGAATGTTGCAGTGGAGAATTCCGGAACAAGCTGTAAAAACTATAAGTACTTTCGAAACGTGTATAATTGGAACTGTTGCAAAATGCCTGTATACAGTCAGGAATATGAGTTATTTTCCATTTATTTGATATGTTCGATTATATCCCTTCGTAAATTTTACGGACGCCATTACGAGGTGGTTGGCCGTTATAGAATAACCGTTTCACAGATGATATCGATTATGTTCGTTACGTCGTAACTACAAACCCCTTCCCTCTCATGAATGTGACCTACCGAATTAGACTATTTACCGGATTTATTTAAATATGAACAGCACGACGGGTGCCACATGTGGAGAAGGATCTGCGCACTTTTCCGGGACACATGGGATCAACCCCAGTTTTTTTTGGGGTTCATGTTGCTTATTCTTTAGTTTTCTATGTTGCGTCATGTGTACTTTTGTTTGTCTGTTTGTCTTTTTCATTTTTAGCCATGTTTATTTTCGATTTATGAGGTTGACTGTCCCTCTGGTATTTTTCGTCCCTCTTTTATACCTTTTGACTATACGAATTTTCCGTTTTAGAATTTCGTTAATTTTGATATCCTTTTTTTTGCAAGAGTTGAGAATTCATGAAATGGAAAACACCTCTCACCTAGAAAATACCATATTCTTAATTATTTTAGTTTAATTCCATTTAAATCTTTCTTGTTATTCCCCTAAGTAGTGCATATTACAAAAACATAAAACAATATTAGTTTATATGTTATCC
The DNA here is from genome assembly GCA_019925275.1 of Mytilus edulis. Classification (NCBI taxonomy): domain Eukaryota; kingdom Metazoa; phylum Mollusca; class Bivalvia; order Mytilida; family Mytilidae; genus Mytilus; species Mytilus edulis. Next base: position 29,182,729 of record CM034362.1, on the reverse strand, counting down.
AGTTAAAATGAATGTTCACAATTTCTGTTAACTGTCCTTAGCATAATTAAGCTGATTCATTTTTAGGAATGACATATGGGTGAATCGACATGTCATTTCTGAACATCATCTATTATTTGTTTTTTTTCTGTCGTTATATTTACATAAAATTCTTATGTGTTCACAATTTGACTGAAATGTATTTAATTTTATGGTTTACATAGTTATTTATGAAAAGATCTATACTGAAATACCTTTCATACTACATGTATATTGATTTCTTAGTTTGATTTCAAAGTATTTTCTGATTGCTTTACATTTCGTCATAGGTAATATCTATACAGGAAAACATGCGAAGGAATGCGCTTAACGGACGGAAATAAATTCGAATATTTCTTATACTTTAAAAATAGAAAAATTAATGTAATTGAAAAAAGTCATCTAGCGATCATACTGCAATAAAAGTGCCATAATACCCAAATGGCTACTTTGAACTATGAAAGTAATTGTTTTTCACCAGGTAAGAAATAAAAGTCTTTGGAATCTCTGTAAAAAAACTATATGTAATTCGCGATTGTGAATAACATTCAAATTATGACAGTAATGTCAATGATGCTGTATACTAGTATTTCTAGTCTCAGCCGAAAAAATTCAAGATCATATTTTGAGGAGGCATTTTATTGGCCTCTAAACATCTAAAGCCACGTTTGTAAAAACATGATGTCGCAAGTTATCAAATCATCTTGTAACTAATTAAGGTTTCGCTATATTTTTACGCATTGCATCTCGCGTGATAGTTGGCACAAATTCTGCAAAACATTTCTTGCCAAAGGTTTCTTTCATGTATTATCATATATGCACTGATGAGTCTTTTGTGGACGAAACGCGCGTTGGCGTATAAACACATTTTAATCCTGGTCTATAATCTATAATAAGTTTATTGTAGAAGCGTGTAAGCTACAGTTTTTAATTCATCAAATAAATTTGAATATGTGATATATACGTTTTTAAATGCGTGTGAAACAATAGATGTACAAAATGGAAAAGTATGTATTGTAACGATGTTATAGATAAATATTACAATTAAAATTATGGGAAATGTAGCCATCAAATTTCAGTACTGCTTGTAATTTAATGTTGACGATAAAGTGTTTTTACGACACATTTTGGTTATTGAAGTAAGTCAAATGAACTAACCAACATCATGAAACGCTGACAATACAACGCAAGCTTATTTATAAAAAAAGACTAAAGTACAAATTAAAGTAACGGAGAGGACACTATGATTTAATAGTAAGTAAACAAATGCGGGAAAGTGCTTATCTTTGGAGATTTGTAAAATGTACACTTTTAGATGATCGCGGTTATTGATATGTGACCATGATACAAACGGTTTGCATCAATTAACAAAACCTAATTACTTGATAGACAGTCAACTATTCTAAAGGACTAAAACAATATACATTGCTTGTACGCATTCTAATGTTGTACAAAGCGAGGTAACCCGAAAAGTCTTTAACAACTAACTACGAGTCCGTGGTATTTCGAATTTTGTTTATTGTCCTTTGTATTTAAGATTTGCCTATTAAACAAAAATGTCAATAGCTTTTGGAAAACAAATACATAAAAAGCGAGAGAAGAGAAAAGCTACACAATTGATAATGCAAACAAATCTCCTGATGTGGAGTTCACAATTAAATGATGAAATCATTTGCTTAATTCATTGTAATTCTCAGTACAATAACCTTTTACATTAACACACAATAAATTGTTGTACGATTTTCAGTCGTACAGTTTTTAAATAAAAATGCATGATTATATACAAAATTTGTGATGCCCGAATATTTTGTGAAAAAAAAGATATGCAGTTAGAAGTTCGAGTTGTGTAAAGCTTTAGACACAGTACAGTTGGTATTGTGTCGATATACATCTAGACTACTTGGAAACCTAGGGAAGAAAAAAAATAGATAATGTCTAAATAACATGAATAATAGCCAACGATTTTTTTAAAGGTCGATTAATCATATAATCATGATACAGTTAACTACGCAATATAACACAAGTCTGAAAGGGTACAACAGCACAAGAAAAAAAATGGAACAAATGTTATATATTTCGGATATCAGTCATCAATACGATGTAAAATAATTCTTATTTTGACATGTGGCAGTCTAATTGGCATTACACATGTTACAATCTTTATCGTTATACAAATTTTCACGAATCAAAACCCTGGACAATTTTTTTTAAATATTTATGTTTGAGAGGACGTAAATAATCCTTAAACTTTATGCGTCCTGTATTAAAGTCTGAGTTACTGATGATGCACTAATTTCATTTTTTTTGCATTAAAGCCCTCCGAGGAAACTGTCCCTACCTTATTTTTCAAAAAAAAAAATATGGGAGCAAGTCTGACGTTCGGGTCTATAATAGCGACGGTACGGTTGAGGGGTAAGATTGGGCGTGCAAAGTTGATACCAAATGACGCCTTTCAGGAAGGTCTGGCTTGCAGGTATAGTAACGTCGAATACCATTTATGCGTTTGTTGAGTGGCCGTTCTTGTCTCATCAGTGTCAAAGTGGCATGCAGTATGTTGACGAGACAGAACAGGCATCCAACAACAGTTCTTTATAACAGTCATCTCAGTTAGTACACCTGCAACCCCCAAGTAAACCAATCGGAGAACCTATACATGTATGATATTGAAAATACATTTATTCTTGTCCTGATAATTCATCTAATATTTGTCATTGGAGGTTAAGCAAAATGCAATTAATAAATAAGTAGTAAATATTGGTGTATCGGTCTTAATGATCGTATCTACATACAACAAAGAGAAGAAGGATTAATATAAGTTGCAATAAAAGAGGAACGAAAGATACCAGAGGGGACAGTCAAACTCATAAATCGAAAAAAAACTGACAACGCCATGGCTTAAAATGAAAAAGACAAAAAGACAAACAATAGTACACATGACACAACATAGAAAACTAAAGAATAAGCATAACGAACCCCACCAAGATCTACGGATGATCTCAGTTGCTCTGGAAGGGTAAGCAGATCCTGCTCCACATGTGGCTACCGTCGTGTTGCTTATGTGATGACAAATCCGGTAAATAGTCTAATTCGGTAGGTCACACTCATAAAAGGGAATAACTTGTTTCCCAAACCACTATTAACAAATATTAACAAATATGTTAGAACTGCTTACATGCACATGTAATACCTTTAAATATTTGGATGATAATTTGGCTCTCAATAATGACGACTTCAGTATTTATACTAAAGAAATTTATCCTGTTGAACTAACTTCAAATAAAGCTAATACTAACAATGACCATTGCCCTTTCCTCGATCTTGATATTTATATCATTAACGGAAAGCTTAACACCAAAATTAATGATAAAAGAGAATATTGATGAAGACATAATCTTTCAATCAGTTTAATTGAAGTCTGGAGCTGGCATGTCAGTTAACTGATAGTAGTCTGTTGTTATTTATGTATTGTTGTCATTTTGTTTATTTTCTTTGGTTACAGCTTCTGATGTCAGACTAGGACTTCTCTTGAAATGAATTTTCATATGCGCATTGGTATGCGTTTACTTTTTCTACATTGGTATAGGGGGAGGGTTGAGATCTCATAAACATGTTTAAACCCGCTGCATGTTTGCGCCTGTCCCAAATCAGGAGCCTCTGACCTTTGTTAGTCTTGTATTTTTTTTAATTTTAGTTTCTTGTGTACAATTTGGAGTTTAGTGTGGCGTTCATTACCACTAAACTAGTATATATATATTTGTTTAGAGGCCAGCTGAAAGACGCCTCCGGGTGTGGGATTTTTTTGCTGCATTGAAGACCTGTTGGTAACCTGCTGCTGTTGTCTGTTCTATCGTCAGGTTGTTGTCTCTTTGACACATTTCGCATTTCCATTTACAATTTTACATCTATACTACACGTACATTTTGTGCTTTATATCTTTATATAGACAAAAGAGGGGTGAAAGATACCAGAGGGACAGTCAAACTCATAAATCGAAAATAAATTGACAACGACATGGCTTAAAATGAAAAATAGACAAACCGACAAACAACAGCACGCAAGAAACAACTTGGAAAACTGAAGACTGAGCGACTCGAACCCACCAAACACTGGGGGTATTCTCATGTGCTTAGGATGAGTAACCATATTCCGATCCACATGTGGCACCCGTCGTTTGCTCGTTATTACAAACCCGGTAAAAAGTCTAATTCGGTAGGTCAAATTCATGAAAAGGGGAGAAGATTGTAATTACAACGTAAGAAACATATCCGACATCATCTGTGAAACGGTCAATGCATAACGGCCCACCAACTCGTGATGGCGTCGTAAAATTTACGAAGGGTAGATGTCAACTCCACCATTTGGAACTCTTGGTTTAATATCGTCCTTGTGAGCAGCAACCCTTTATCAAGGAAATCATTATAAGAAATACAAGCGAGGAAAAATATCGTATCAATAGGTATCAATTGGGAGATATATACTGCGTATGCAGGCGCTGCTGGAATGTTGCTACATCGAAATGAAAAGTTCACAATTTGGAAGCTGAAATCATCTCGTTTGTCGTAAAGTTTTGTTTTCAACCGACTCTCATTGTCATTTTCTCGATGTAACTCAAGATATGAGGTAGACTTAACTGTGTCTGTTGTATCCATTTTCTTTAGTTCGACAAACTACTTCTAAATATGACATAGTGCTTTACTACTTGAGTATTTACATATTACTCTATACAATATGTTGTCTTCGCAAATGCCAGTCCCTCATCTGTTTTAATATGTTGTTAACTACTATTAATAGGTATATATTTAGTTTAACCAATGCTTAAACCCACTTGACAGATGGTTTGCAGTAAAAATATTGCTCACATGATTTGTTGAAATTTCCTATATGAAAATAATGATATGTGGTATAATTTCCAATGAAACATCTATTCAAACAAATTCAAATAAAGTGAATGTAAGCAAATATTGGCAACTGTACGGCCTTCAACAATGAAAAAAACACACAACGTGTTTTTGGCTATAGTCGACTATTAGCCTTTCATCTACTTTTCAGTATTATGTGGAATACGTTTGATATTTTACGTTTTGTACTTTAAAGAATATACCATCGGTGTTATGTCAAAGTCCTGTCCTTCCTTTTATGTTCATCAGAGGATACAGATGTTGTTAAAATTCTGTATCTGCTTTACAAATAATACACGATGGTCTTGAAGTATAGTACTGACGTTGTTTATCATCTTAATTAGGTGTAATGGGTTCTTAAATGTATTTTTGCAAATTATAACGTTTACTCTTTCGACTTTTTTTTTATATATCCACGTGGCTCGTTTTTATACTTCCCGTTATTGTGTTATTGTGCTCTGGTCAATATTTCTATTCTTGTTTTTCATATCAAACATCAAGTAGCTTGATTACAAGCAAATCTTTTTTATTTGATTATAGCACTAACGAAGCAGTAACAATGACAAAAAACTAGAAGCAAACCTGTTCGATAATGTTAAGTCGTTAGCAGGATAGAGGCGGAAAAGAGATTATTGAGATAACAAATAAAGGCAACAGTAGTATACCGCTGTTCAAAAGTCAGTAATATATTTGAGTGAAAACAAAACAAAATTGACGAAATATTTAAAACAGATGGATCATGTGCATTGCGCATTTTCTTTTTTTTTTTAAAGTTTTGTGTTGTATACGCACTGTAAAAAATTATTAATCATACATTCTTATTCTTTTAAAGAATACGTGTTGTCAATTTATATAAATGCCGGGTTCAACGTTATAATGATAAGCTCAATTTCAGCATATCTTTTTATACTGACATAAACATCGGTATGCACTAACATAGTATTCATAGGCATGCAACATGGACATAAAACTAATAACCAACTCGGAAAAAAATATGTTTTAACCAAAACTGTTTATAGTCCTTGTAAACAAGACACCATATCTAGACTGGCGTATAATTGTTACAGATAAAAGAATAACCTTGAAATTTGTGTTGCAGTCACGTGTATGTGTTGTGATAATATTGTTATATCTAACCTACAAAACTTTAAAAATATGGTTTGTAAATAAACACTAATAAAACCTTATATTAAATTTTCAAGGGACGAGTGTAAATACATTTTCATCGCGCGATGTTTGTTTTATGAAGATTTATGAGCATAGACACTTTTATGGGCTTTGATTATAGTGTTATCTAACATAATACCTTTGGAATGTTTGACAACAAGTATTCAGTCAAACAATATATGCATTTATGATACCTCTTAATGTGTCTTTTCGTTTAATTTACTGCTCATGATATTCCAAAGTCACTCAAATTACTGAAGTTTTTATAGTCTCTACATTTTATGGCTTTATCTAGATTTAAAACTTCTTTAGTTCATTTTTTTTAATACTCTTCAACTTCCTCATTGAAATGTTTTGATTCGATCACAACTGATGAATGTAGGCAAATGCGTCACCTGACATCCCCAATTTAGAGTCTGATACTTCAGATGCGTTTTCGGTGAACGTTTCTTATCTAAAAATTGCATAAGTTTAGAAATGTAGAAGTTAACACGTGTTCGGTGTCATTTATTATCATGTTCACTGCCTTTATTTATTTGTTGTCCCTATTACAAAAATGTCATATTCAAATTCAATAGATTCTGTATTCGTCACATGTTGCCAAATCGATATCCGATCATCGAATCTTATTTTTGAAGAGTTATTTTAATACCAATGCTTTTTTTTAATATTTGGATATAGTATAGTGAATTCATCATGCATTTGAAAAAAAATTTAACCCTCGTCTTCTATTGCATGTTACCATCATTTAATGTTTAGACATATATATATAAAATCATTATATGTACCAGGAATAAAATATTTAACGACAAATATGCTTTTTTTTTTTGAAATAAAAGAGACTCATTTGTGACGCTCAAAACATAAACTTCCTAAGTAAGTAAAAAAATTGTAAGTATTGATAACAGTTATAGAGAAACCTGAAAACATATAATCAGGACAATTTAAATAAAATAAATATTGACAGATATTGTCCATATTTTCGTAGCCAACAAAGAAAAAATGTTTCACGACATGCAGTGTCATGATATAACTTTTTAACAGAATGATAATGGTTAGTTAAACAGTCAATTACCCATGAAGGAAAACGCAAAATGCTATATGACATAAATCTTGGAGTTTTTTCAGGAGGTGAGTTATAAATATGGTTATAGTTTATTTACAAACAAAAAAATCTATCACCTATTAAATTAATAAAGACCATAGTTGCATATGTATGATATGATGCTAAGTTTTTAGTACATGTATTGTTTTTACTTTTTCCATGTTAATGTTCCCTTTGTATCTTTTGTCTTTCTTTTATAGCACTGTAAACATGGAGTATAGTTTATGCACTGATATGACCAGCCCAGTAGTCAACACTTCGGTGTTGACATGAATATCAATAATGTGGTCATTTTTTAAATTTCCTGTTTACAAAACTTTGAATTTTCGAAAAACTACGGATTTTCTTATCCCAGGCATAGATTACCTTAGCCGTATTTGGCACAACTTTTTGGAATTTTTGATCCTCAATGCTCTTCTTCTGTACTTGTTTGGCTTTATAAATATTTTGATATGAGCGTCACTGATGAGTCTTATGTAGACGAAACGCGCGTCTGGCGTACTAAATTATAATTCTTGTACCTTTGATAACTATACTACACTGAAGCTAAATTAGTAGATTTTTTTTAAATTTCTTCAAAATTATATATGTTTTATCTATATGTTACAATGCTATTATCTTCGATTATGTGAGAAGTATCTATTATTAAATGCCATTTATTCAACTTTCGTTTTTTTGCCATGTAATTCTCAGCTTTTTTTTCCTAATGATGAGTTTGAATACCCTTTTGGTTTATTTCAGTATGTAATGTAGTTTAATAATAATTTATAGATTTTTCTGAGCTGAGTATTCCTACATCTGTTTGCACTGTATTCCTTTTATGTAGTGTTATAATCATTGCCATATAAATGGGAGGGTTTAGCTAGCCATAAAACCAGGTCCAACTCACTATTGTTTCTTCAAATTTCTTATACAAAGTAAGGAATATGGCAGTTGTCATCTGCAGTCCATTTCGATGCATGTTGTCGTTTGTTTTGTTGACATTCAGTGTTAATGTTGTTTTGTTGTTTTCCTCTTATAGTTGTTGTGTTTCCTTTGGATTTAGTTTCCTCCCCGATTTTTTTGTTGTTGTTTTTTTAAATCATAACTCTTAAACAGCGGTATACTGCTATTGCTTTTATTTACCAGGAACGTTTGTTCTGAGAGTTGTTGTTTTTTTCTTCCGAATGTGTTTTTGCTTTAATGGAGATCGAACAGTGAACATTCCACTAAAACGGACATTCCTTTACATAACAATTTAATACAAAGAATAATCTCTCGAACTTAGTATTGTATTAATATTTTTTTGTCCTCTTGAACAATTCGAAAATTTAACTCTCGAATTGTTCATTAGATCTTCGAAATCATAAGACAAAAGCAATTGGTAACAGTTATCAAAAGTTGTTCGATTTGTATACTAGTATTAAGTAATTTATAAGTCTATCTCAAATCCATAAGAAAAAGAGGTGTAAGGTCATTTTGGTTTCAGACCTTTTGTCTAATGAAAGGGCAATTAAGTTGATGCCATATTCGAAGATCTGGAAGTCATATTCAGTGTATGTAAAGTGCGGATCCTAAAATACCATTTTCACTGTATATGCCATGCATTTCTGATGTAGAATGGTAAATAAACAGACGAAAAAATTATGATTTTTGAAGAAAATGAAGAAAATTATTCCCATGTATTATATTTGGTAATAAATAATACAAGTTATACAAAGTAAAAGATGTGAACGGGTTTTTATCGCGCCGAGAACCATCCATACGTAAAGTATATACCGAAATAGGTGAATATTTAGGACGTTTAACGAACAAATCGTGCAGGAAAGATGTAGTTGCAAAAAAATATTTATTACAACACAATTATTAATGTTGTATAACGTAGAATAGCGTTTGTTATTCAGTTTGCTCATATTGTATTGAATTCCACTATGATGCTATCTTTATGCGAGTCATGTTCACTGTTGAATAATGATACTGTAAAGCGATTCATTAGTATTGTATATGCGGTGCATTTTCACTGTATGAATTTTATTAGTTTTTATGCATTAAATTCCAAATTCAGCCGACTTGCTCAAACAATAATTAAAGTAAGAAAAGGATTTGATAGTGCTGATTTTGAGATGAACAGTTTGATTGAACACTCCAATAAATTCAATATAATTAATATTTATTTCAAATAAAACACACCGTTGTCATAATATAACAATATGTGGATTATTTCAGAGTTGAAAGTGTTTTTAGATTAATGCAAAATATTTTGAAATGCATGCCAATTTGATAAAATTCATGTTTCTGCAGTAGTCACTATACGCATGTGCAAACAAATTTTAACATTGGATTTCGAGTATGGGTCGATTTACCAATCGGAAGAAGCATGTAATAGATTTTTTTATAATTCACCAGAATCTTTATTTAAAGTGTAGTTATATTTATCCAAAGCATTGAAACTTCATCACTGAATACGTACATCTCTCATGTCTATCGAAATAGAATGGGATAAAAAGGGATAAAAACAACAATACTTTCTAATATTTTTTTATAAATCACTTCTTGACCAATTTCAATGAGGTTTTGAAGTAAGATTTTGATTTTGGGTCCGGTTTTAAATTGGCCCACAGGGTCCAAAATAAAATTTGAGGTTTTTTGGTAGGCTGAATCCATACATGATTGTGTTTATTATTATTTATTTAATTTTTGGCCCATTTAACAAGTTTGTGGGGTCCAAACTGTCAAGATATAAATTCTTTTAGATTTCAACAACAGTTGAGTATTTGGGGTACTTTGGAATGCTGAATCTTACCGTGTTTTAAATTTAGTATTTTGGTATTTTGGGCCAAGTTATCGAAATGGTCCATATTGAGGCCCAAAGGGTCCGAAATTCAATATTTTTTTATTTCATCAAAAATGAAGTCTAGCTTGAATGTTGTGTACATACCTACCCCAAACTGTTCAGGGTTCGACCTCTGTGGTAGTATCAAGGGTGATCTACAACACGTACATCATGTTCCAATGCAACTTTATCAGTATACGTTTTTGACAGATAAAGTTTGCCCTACACAAGTTGACTTGCATTTCAAGCTTTAATGACTTTGGATAATTATGTGTCACATTGTCGTTTCATTTTATACAGTAAAGAAATATATGCAAGCAACAATCGAGCTAAAAACTATCTTTCCTTCAGAATATGGATGTTGAAGCATTTGGGGGCTCAACAATAGGAGAGGCAAGTGAAGATGAATCACAAAAAAAAAGAACTAAAGTGAAGGAGGGGTCTTTATACCAATGAACGTATTGTCCTTTCAAGACAAAATGCGTAGCTATTTTTCCCAGGCATAGGAAGATCCACACTAATGGGTTAAACAAATGTGACAACTGTGAATTAAAATTTTAAGACTTCTCAATAAGCATAACAACTGATAGCATGGAGAAAGCCTGATTTGTACTCATTGTTCCAAACACTTCAAAAGTAGAACTGGGCAGAGGCGGATCCAGAACTTTTTGTAAGGCGGGTCCGATGGCTGACCTAAAAAGGGGGGTCATGCTTCAGTGATTCCCTATATAATAAACCAAATTTTTCCAAGGTCCCCTGGATACGCCTAGGCTGGCATAGCTTACCATATGAAGAAAGCAACAGGAACTTTTAATCACATCTGCTCGTTTTATAGTAAAACATTTAAAATGTTTCGCTGACCGCAGATTTTGAACCCTGAACAGTTTGGGCAAATTTGGACATAATATTAAATATTGATACTGTCTGAATTTAGATTGTGATCAAACTTATGACGTTATATAGATTTCTGCCACAAGGTAAATGTGGTCGAAGATCTTAAATCGTATGCGCAATACTGTGCACCTGAAGGTTCCTTCCCGCCCATAACATTTTGTTTTCCTTCTAGGATAAATAACCATCAAAACAAATCCCAGTCTTTCCTTTCTGGTAATGAACCTTGTAGTACAATTTTAGAGAGGTCCATACACTTGAACACAAGATATTGTCTGGAAACTAGAAAAATGTTTGTTTTGCCATTTTTTTTTTGCACCTAATTTTTGCATGTTTGGGGCAATTATCCCCGAACCAAATCCCAGTCTTCCCTTTGTGATAATGCGAAAAAGATCCAAAAACGAACACACATTCAAGTAATTATCACGAAATTACAAACATGATTGTTTTAGTCCCTTTTTGTTCCTTCAATCATAAACTGTTAGTACCATAATCCCAAAATGAATCCTAACATTCTACTTGTGGTATTGAACACTGTGGTACAATTTCAGAACAATCAAAATTCTTATACACAAGTAATTATCCTGAAACTAAAGACATGCTTCTTGTATGCCCCTTTTTTGGTAAACGGTTGGAACCATCATCCCCAACATTATTCCAACCTTTCTCTTGTGGTATTGAACCTTCTTTAAAATTTATATAGATCCATTCACTTAAATTAACGTTGTCCTGAAACCAAATGAGTTTTCGGACGATGCAGAAGATAACGACATCATAGCAATATACGAACCGGAAAAAAACATTGCGGGGGAACATTTCAGTTTACAGTTCACACATGTCAATACTGTTGGAAAACGTATAAATGGCCAGCCAGTTTCTATAGGCATATACAAGTTATAAATAGATATAGATATTAAAGTAATCAAATAAGTTTTTCATTTGTTGCAAGTCTAATCATTACATTAATCTACAATAAAAATTCATCGCATTTTCGAAAATTCTACATCAGAAATGAATGCCATACAGTGATAATTCGTCGCATCTATAGTGAAAATGGATCGCTTTTAATAACTGATATTCTATGTTATGTTGCTTTTATATCACATATTTGAACTTTAATACTGTTATTTTACATTAAAAAGACACATCATAATGAAAATATGTTAAAATTTAGTTTCAATTCAATTATTTTGGTATTTTCAAAACGTAAACAAATAAAGTTTTCCCATGATCCTTTATTCTACAATGAACATACTCGCATACAACAGTGCAAATGAACTGACTGGATTCGCACTTTATATACACTGATATTTAAATTTTTGCTTTTATTTGTTAATACTACTCCTTATACAGTTGTTATATATCGAAAACCGATAATTATCCATCGGTCACTTCCCAAAAACCCGTGACTTGAAATTCTATTCCAAATACCGTATAGCGGGTTATTTTCAAGGGGTGTACATGTTCGTTTATTTTCGCAGATAGAACAAAATCGCGAAAATAAATTCCCTCAATTTAAAAGTATACATGTAAACATGGTAAATGTATTGATAAAAGTTTTGAATCCGCCAAATTATTAAACGCCAAAATATTTCGTATACCTTTTTCAAAGAAAATCGCGAAATTTAACACCCGCGAAAAACCCGCCATACGGTAGTGAGTTATGATAATTCTTCTCTGGAATGTAAGGATGACGTATGATTTGAGCAACAGATATTCTTTGTCCTCTGTCATCGGATCCCAACATTTTTGACTCTATCACTTCACCTACATGAATTTGGAATCTGGTCCAACTGCTGAAAATTAAAAATCAAATTCATCATGAATCTGGTACCTGGTACATCTTTTTAAAAATTAAAAAGAGGCTGTCACAACGACAGCAAACCGGATTTATTAACATTTATTTGTGTCCTGGCAATATCACAAGAACCATTAGGCCAACTAAAATTAATTAGTAGATTTTCATCCAAATTTTTGAAAAAAATGGGGCGGGTGGGAGGATTTTATTTTAAAATTTTATTTCATATGAAACCCTTGTCACAAGTTCTTCATACCGCGGGGTATATGCTAGTGGAAAACAAGCTTGTATAATGTATATACATGCTGTATAAGGAATCTGACACTATTTTTTAAACTCTTAAATAAAAATCCGTGATTAGCAACCACTGTTATACAGGTAATTGCCGCTTTAGAAACCTATTTATAGTATACATTAAAGAGAAGAGAAATGCTCTCCTTAGTTGGACTAGACCTTCACCAAATGAATTTTGCTTTCTAAGCAATGGTTTGTAGTCCACATAAAATCAATAAAATGTATTGGTAAAATTGTATGCAACACAAGTATTATGAGTACAAAATAAAATGTTAACTCAGTGTGGAAAGTAATTATGATGTAAAACATGAACTTAAGGTTCATCATAAGGAATTGAAAAATATTGCCGTGTTTACCTTACAAATTTTTCTCTGAGTACAGACAAACCTATGCACTTGTAAAGGTTTTAAGGGATGGCAGGAACTAGATATATAAATTCTAAATGCATTTTATGTTTTAGCAAATTATAAACTTTACTAGATTTTACTATCCAGTTTTTTCGTTCCTGCAGAAGGTGCTAAAATAAACTAAGTTGGGAAAGTGGTTTGAGAATCTCCCCTGGTATAATACATGTTGTGAGTAGTATTGATTTAAATGGACAATAGATGGACAATAGACATCTACAGAAAAAAAGTTATTTAAACTGTGTAACTGAGTGGACTGTATCACATGAAACTCGGGTGTTTGTTTATTTTGCTATCTTCGGCAGACTGGAAAAAACTGGTCATCAAAATCACGGTAAGTTTTTAATTTTCTGAAACGTAGACTTCATATAACTTTTATATATCTAGTTCCTGCCATGCCTTAAAACTTTCCTAGATGTACCAGTTTGTCTGTACTCATAGTAAATTTTGAGGTGTAAACACGGCCATATTTTTCAATTCCTTATGATGAACCTTAACCAAAAAGGAGTTGTTGTTTAATAACTAAATTGAGGGTACTGGGACAGTTACAGAGGGTGTTTGCTGTTTGTCAACAAAAACAACAGCCATGGGTAAATATAAGGGAATTAAAATGCGTGTTTGTCGACTTTTTTTCTCAATATACGGTCATAAATCAAACAAACTCGTGCTTGTGTCAATTTCTTTAATCCAGTCGTTTTTTGTACCAATTTGTTCTACGATTTTTGCGCTTTGGATATCATTCACAGTCCAAATTTCCTGACACAAAGTAATCGTATAAATAAAGAAAAAAACACGGTTTTCGATTCACTTGTGACTACCGCAATTTGCGTTAAATGACAAGGCATTTTACTCGTTACTCGAATATTTCATGCCCTTCTCGTTATCAATCTCTAGTCTCAGTAGATGATGTTGTCATCATAGAGCAGCAGAATATGTCGACTCAATCATTTCGTTAGATTACTCGAAGAAGTACAATTTAAACGAAATTTGAAACAGGAAATGTTGAATGAAACGAAATTATCGATGGTTTCCGGTAACGGACATGAACAAAATTCGGAAATCGTATTTTTGTTAAATGAAAAAAATCGGGGCAGTACGATTTCAGAGGGGCGGGCGGGAATAAAAATCTAGCAATTAATTTTAATTGGCCTTACTGATGAATGGTGAAAGTGAAAATCGTCAATATCAAATTTGACCTCCATTTTGTCATCAGTATCAACATATAATAAAATTTGAAAAGCTTAGATTGAATGGTTCATGAGTAAATGCAACAACGTGAATGGAAACGCCATTTTAAGATCTTTCAAGAACCATAACTCCTGAACGGTAACAGTCAAAATCGTCATTATTAAACTTGACCTCTATTTTGTCATCAGTAACAACATATAAAAATTTCAAAAGCTTTAATTGAATGTTTCATGAGAAAATGCACGGACACGACTGGAAACACCATTTTTCAACCTTTCAAGAACCATAACTCCTGAACGGTAAAAGTCAAAATTGTCATTATTGAACTTGACTTCCATTTTGTCATCAGTAACAACATATTAAAATTTGGGAAGCTTTGGTTGAACAGTTCATGAGTTAATACACGGACACGACTGGAAACTCCATTTTTCAATCTTTCAAGAACCACAACTCCTGAACGGTAAAAGTCAAAATCGCCATTATTGAACTTGACCTTTATTTAGTTGTCAGTAACAACATATTAAAATTTTAAAAGCTTTGGTTGAACGGTTCATGAGTTAATGCACGGACAACATCTGATTGCCGCCCGACCGACCACCCGGCCGCCCGCCGTACATCCCCAAATCAATAACCGACATTTTTGTCACAAAATCCGGTTAAAACTAAATTCGCCATGAATCTGGGGAAGGATCCATCTTCTGAAGAACAAAAAAAATCTTCATGAATTCTGAAACTAAAAATCAAATTTGTCATGAAAGTGGTGCCTGGTTCCAGTCCATCTTCTGAAAAGTAAAAAGCAAATTCACTATGAATCTGATTTCTGGTCCTTCTTCTGAACAAAAAGCAAATTCTGTCTGAATATGGTGTCTTGTCCATCTTCTGAAATTACTAAAAAAAAAATCTTCATGAATCTGGTGTCTGGTCTATCATCTGAAAAGTAAAAAGCAAATTCTTGTTGAATCTTGTGTTTGGTTCATATTCCTCAAATTGAAAAGCAAATTCAATCTTATCATTAATTGGGGCAGAATATTTATCTAAATATGGGATATATACAAATAATTCAGGCATCATAGAAAATTGAGGAAAATCGATATGTCCAAACAAATTCCAATGCCCAAGGGCCACTGCTTAAGCAATCAAAGCGTATTAGCGCTGGAAAAAGAATTTGCTACATATATCTTACAGAAAATGTCAAAATCTAGATCGTTTCTTTTCAACTGTTTCCATACGAGATACTGCGCATGGATTTGTAAACCAGTTTGGTAATGCTATATCTTAATACCACAAATTACAACATGAAAATAAACACGACTTGTTGCAGATCCACAAACACAGCAAGATTTACCAATATGATATTCTGTTTAAATTAACAAAAGTATTTTGATATTTAAACAAGCAAGAAAGCCCCTATTTACTCTTTTAAAACAGCTTAATTCAATTCGTAAAAAAAAAATTGACTGTGTTGGTTAGTTTTGGTAATAAGACGAATCGATGTTAGCCGAAAATGAAGTCTTTTACGTAACCTTAAACAGATCAAAATTTTGAAGTAAAAAGATTTACTATTAAACTCCCGTTTAAATATAGTGTTTGAGGTAAGCTTAATCAAATTAAATTAATTTTCAATACAAAAGTCAAGCAAACACATACTTTTACACAATTTTGAAAGAAATGTAGAACGAAAATGTGTGCACTCTATTTCATGTAAACAAAATGGCATTTACACAATGACCATAGAAGCAAATGCTTTTAAAAATGACTCAAATGGAACAAAACCTCAAAAACCACAATTTCTTATGATATGACTATTTACCAAACATCTAATCAAGCATTTCAGAAAAAGAGAATAAAACTTAGTGAATGGAGGGAGTAATTGAATTTTCCTTGTACACAAAAAAAAGTGCTGTGAAATTCAACTATTGGCAAACAAGAAGTGTCTGCACGGTGAATGTAAAAATTGATACAACTCTACACTATCAAGCTGCGGATCCAATATAAAATTATGCCCTTCCTTAGAAGCCAAGAAAACTTTCACTAAAGTTTTTTATGCAAGGTCTTTTGGACAGACAGACATATATAATGATGGATTGAGTTGGGCAGATACTAGACATATACCATTGCCATTAGTGACGCAGGTGAAGATAGGTAAATTTGTGAGAATTTGATCCCTTTTACCTTTGATATATACTAATTCAAACTAGATATAGGAAGATGTGGTGTGAGTGCCAATGAGACAACTCTCCATCCAAATAACAATTTAAAAATTAAACCATTATAGGTTAAAGTACGGCCTTCAACACGGAGCCTTGGCTCACACCGAACAACAAGCTATAAAGGGCCCCAAAATTACTAGTGTAAAACCATTCAAACGGGAAAACCAACGGTCTAATCTATATAAACAAAACGAGAAACGAGAAACACGTATATATTACATAAACAAACGACAACTACTGTACATCAGATTCCTGACTTAGGACAGGTGCAAACATTTGCAGCGGGATTAAACGTTTTAATGGGCCCAAACCTTCTCCCTTTTTCTGAAACAATAGCATAACATCACAACATAGAAAAACATACGATAAAATATCAATTGGCAGACTTAACTCAATCAAAAAAAACTACATATACATGAACTCACTCTACACAATGAGCTGCTGTTATAGCATAGTACGGA
>CM034362.1:28858677-29155822 GCA_019925275.1 Mytilus edulis | reverse complement strand
GATTAACCTGTGTAATAAATAATACAAGTGAGTACAGTTAAATTAAGATGACAGTAGTTTCTTGTAATTCGATTAAAAATAGAAAAAAAACAAAGGTCTAATCAAAACCTAAATGAATCACATAAATTCTAAATTCAAAACGAAAGTCCATCATCAAATGGCAATATGAAATGGTCATGAAACATCAAATGCATTGAAGTTCAAATAAGAACATTTTTTTCATTAAACTAAAGCCCATCAACGTACAAAGATTATGGTAAAAATAAAAGATTTACTTGTTTACCTTTGTTTCAAACATGATGTCAGCTATCTCAGGACATTCTTTTATTGCCTTTTGTACAGCCAGTGGGTAAAATTTAAGATTCTGTGCTGCCCAGAATGCTTCAATATTAGAGATACTGCCACAACTGGTGACATGACCCCAAGGTTTGGGATTACTCTTTAAGTCGTATCCCAACATTTCACAAAGTTGTTCTCCGACCTCAATCTCCATCGACGTGACAGCTGGACTATGACTGCTGATGATGTTGTTTGGAGTATACAA
This sequence comes from Mytilus edulis, assembly GCA_019925275.1. Classification (NCBI taxonomy): domain Eukaryota; kingdom Metazoa; phylum Mollusca; class Bivalvia; order Mytilida; family Mytilidae; genus Mytilus; species Mytilus edulis. The sequence goes on along the minus strand of CM034362.1, from coordinate 29,155,278 downwards.
CAGGGCTGCCAAATAACCAACAACCCCTGGCAGAGTTCGATCTCCTTGAGGCAGTCCCTATTGTTTGAATATTAAAAGCATCAATTAAAATATTTGTAGTTCGTATACATATATATATCATACATGAATTTAGAAAACTATATGACCGTTGGAGATGATATTTGCAGCGGAATTGGTGTCAAAAAACCCGCAAGACCTTTGCAGAGATAGCTAAAATTGTGTCAATATCAAGATTTAAAATTTCAGTTGCAAGAGTTGAGGAAAAAGACATTTCAGTGTTGCTAAGACAATAACAATCAAAACCAAAGGACATATACATCAGCAGTTTTAAATAATAATTAAGAAACAACACGAACTCCACTAAAACCGGAAGTGAAGTCAGGTGCTCCGGAAGGATAAGCATTTCCTGCACCTAAATGAATATCCACAAAAGGTCCTGACTTAAAAAAAAAGGTAAAAAATACCAATAAGAACAACATACACAAATGTTGAAAGAACCTTCTATGTTTTTTTAATTGATATAAGTATACGTTTTTCCCCAAGAACAATGAGTTTATATGGGTCATTTTTAAACTTACAATATTAACGTTACAATAAGGAGATGCGTTTTTCTTTGTTATAATACAGCCAAACAACAAGTTTAAAGCAAATATGTATATCGATGAACGAATAGTGGAGGTTTTAAGTCATTTGTGGCAACGAAATCCGTGATTTAATCATTACTGTATTAAGTAGATTTTCCTTTGTTACTAAAGGAATTACTTTTTATGTAGACGGAACGCGCGTTTGGCATATTAAATTATAATCCTGGTACCTTTGATAACTATATTCAACTTTTTTCCAGTCTATGATAAAATATCATTAAAAATTGGATGCATACTAAAATAACATGCTGATCATTTAATTTAGAATTCGATTTTTAAGGGGTTAATCATGAAAAACGTTGATGACGTCACGATCATAGGACAAAATCATGTCTATGAGCTTATATACAAAAACTTTTATCAAATCAGAAGACGTATATCATTGAAAGTTAAATTATCAATTTGTAAACATAATGTATAGAACATACTGTATAATTTTTATAATCTGACATATACTAGTTTAACAATATATCAAAAGGAACATTTTATATTTAAACTTGTACATTAGTTTTTGATGCGTTTTGTTATTTGATTTTGCCATGTGATTATGGACTTTCCTAATTGATTTTCCTCTAAGTTCAGTATTTTTGTGATTTTACTTTTTTATATTTAAAATGATGTTTCTATTATATTAATTTTAGCTCTACAAACTGCCTTTTCTGATTATATAATTAATAAACAATGAAGTGTCAACTAATTAGACAAACAAAAGGACAAGCGAAAAAAAACAATGGTTAACCACATTGTGTTACCGCCATGAAATACATCAATTTGTCATCTGAATCGCTTACTGTTTGTATTTCAGTAATACACGTCATTTAAGATGTTACGAAATAGAAAACTAACTGATGAAATTGAAACAAAATTTTGACACATTAGGTCATGTTAATTAAACACGTATTACAATAAAGAGGTTGTATCCATGTATGTATGTAAAAAGTTATGATACATTCATGTATGTATACATTAAGTACGTTTATTTGCAGTCACATTATAATTTTATTTGTAACGTTTATCTATGATTAAAAGCTCCAGGTGTATATCTCTGAATCCCTGAATATATCTGACCAGATTTAACATGATAGGTCCGACGAGTGTTTAAAGTGGAGAAAAAAGTAAAATCACAAAAATACTGAACTCATAGGAAAATCAAATCGGAAAGTCTTTCATCAAATGGAAAAATCAAATGACAAAATACATCAAAAATGGATGGACAAGAACTGTCATATTCCTGACTTGGTACAAGAAACTGCTGATCCGTATTTTGATGGATTTCTTATTCCTTTACGTTCAGTTATTAATGTGTGCTTGAATTAGAAGATACACGTCCAAAAGGTAGTACATAAAAATCCCCCTATTTTGTTGATTTTTTGTTCGTAAACTTTTAGTACTATTTAACTAATATAATAAACAATAAAGTGTCAACTAATTAGAGGAACAAACAGACAAGCGAAAAGGGAAAAAAAATAATGGTTAACCACATTGTGTTACCGCTATTAAATAAATCATTTTGTCATCTGAATCGCTTACTGTTAGTATTTCAGTAATATACGTCATTTTAGATGTTACGAAACAAAAAACTTATTGATAAAATTGAAACAGACGTGAATCGCCTGATTTCAGAACATTTTTAGGGACTTTCCGTTTTGAATTTTCCTTCAAGTTCAGAACTTTTGTGATTTTACTTTAAAGAACATTAGGATATTCGTTTACTGCGATAAGAACAAACTGATTTTTTTTAAACTGTCTAAAGCGGACAATTTATCTCTCTTTTGGCGCTTATTCAATATAGAAAACGGTCCTGTTCATTTTTTAACTTCCTTTGTCTGTCTTAATCTAATGTGTATTTATTGCTAAATGTATTATTTTAGAAAATGTAGTTAAAAAAAGTTGCACATCTGCTTCAAACATTAAAAACATATGAACCTTCATTTGAAATGTTTTATATAAGTCCCTTTTCTAGAAATTTGGCACCTTTTTTTATAATTTCATATGTTGTGCCACCCCATGGCAATTCATTTTTTTGTTTTTAAAGTAAGTATTATAGTATATATATATATAAAATAAATTGTCAGTGAGGAGTGGCGCAACCCTAAATATGTTCCGGAAAATATTGCCAAACTAAACAAAACATATTTTTTTCACGGATATCACCTACAGGTATGACGGTACACCAAAAATGCCGCAATTCGTGAAGATCTTCTATAAATGAAACAGTTGAACATTTTAACATATGTTTTTATAAAATTTTCACATTACCGCAGTTTCAATTTTCATATCTTTAAGGCCAACATTGGTTGCCATATATAATAAAAGGATGTGTTATAATTGCCAATGAGACAGTTTCAACAGAGACCAAAATGATATGGAAGTTTACAACTGTATTCAACAATGAGCAAAACCTATAATTGTACATACATTTCTTGTACTTGCAAAGTTGTGCGATTTCTTTAGATCCTTGCATACTACTGCCAATTCTTTCTGTAACTGTTCAATATAATACGAGTAGGTTTCACTCCGTTTGGTCTCGCTGGTGATACATTCGAGATCTTCAGCATGTCTACACTGTCGAAAATTAGCAGCTTCAGAAAATGCAGATTCACACAATTTTTGTAGGATATCAAGGTTTTCTAATTTTGGACCAAGGAACCATGATCCAAGGGATTCTTTGCCTTGTACTCCAGTAGTGGTAGTCGCCATGTGTACAAGCCTGCCTTTCTTTAAGACTACTTTTTTTCAAAATGAAATGATCTGAGCTGTAGACTCCGCTTCGTTAGACTGGAAAGGAAGATCAAATACTACTGACAAATTTGTCCTTCAGTGGAATATATAACGACATTGTAGATGTAATTTATTATAAGATAACCTGTCATGTTAATTCATTCTATAATTAAGTTTTTTTTGTACTTTTAAAACATAGTACATGTAATGATACATCCATGTAGTGTTAAAATTGCGAATTTTATATAAAATAAAAAATATGCATTTATTATATTTATTTATTCGTTGTAATCATCGTAAATTATTTTATCATATATAAGACTATAAAAAAAATCAAAAACAGGCAATTGTAATGATACATTCATGTAAAAAATAAATGTTAAGGTTGCGGATTTTATTATAAAGAATAATGCATATATTATAATCATTTATTCGTTGTTTTCATCGTAAATTATTTTATTATGTATAAGATTATAAAAACAATTCCAAAAACAGGCAATTGTAATGATACATTCATGTAAAAAATAAATGTTAAGGTTGCGGATTTTATTATAAAGAATAATGCATTTATTATATTCATTTATTCGTTGTTTTCATCGTAAATTATTTTAAAATGTATTAGACTAATAAAATATAACAAAACATGTAAATGAAGGTCTCGGTGCACTAAGTTTATTAGGATATAGTATGAGGGTCTGTTTGGAGTTCACAGATTTCAGAATAATGGCCCGGCAATTATCTCATTACAGATAAATGGGCCAACAAAGCATGAATATATAGAGAAAATCAGGCAGTACATATGAAGGATAGAGAATAATTTAAAGTTGCAGTATACAGAAATAGAAAAAAGTGGTCAAATTTATAAAGAATAGAGGAAATTAGTTTCAAAAAGAATAAAATGCAGAATTGAAGGACAGCAATTCTAGACCCTAATGTATTACATTAAAAGGGAAAATATAGGGCACATATAACAACAATCAGTCAAACGCATTTTTTTTTCACCAATAAAAATTGACTTGGGTCATTTAAACTGTTGCAAATTTCAAAGATGACTGACACAAAAAATAAATATAAATGCAATAAAATAACACTGACTATGCATTTTAAATAACAGATATTAAAGATATCGTAAGACCGGACTTTATATCTGTATATGCATGTTGCAATCGAGCAAAACACCGAACATTAAACATGACAGGATAGTTAAGATAAAATGTTTTAATGTTGGTAAATGGTGAAAAATAGTCTTGATAAAGCATTTCAATATACAAATTATAAATATATGTTACATTGACCAAAAACCTGTTTGTTGTAAAAAGGGAAGGGAAACTGGTTAACTTTAAGTGCCGATATAAAATATGTAAAAGATGTAAAAATACACCTTAGACAAATTTATGTAAAATTTGGCTAAATATCCGTATGCTTTAATGAGAAATCAACAAATCGAGGGACTAAAAGTAAAATGTTACAAAAGCATACCCCAAAAAAAGAAAACAGTTGCAAATGTTTTGCTTTACTGTTCGAGTTGAAGAAACTATATCAAAAGTGTACCTTAGAATATCAACAGTAAAGCTGCTACGTGTAGTCCAGAAATCTAAAACGTAACAAACACACTAGATCTATAAGATCGTAGTCTATAGAATGAGAAAGACTGAAGATTTCACAAACTAACTTAGAAGTATATATATCCATTGATATCCTTGAAAACCACATTTTTAAATGACAAGTAATTAACACTGTTTGACAGTGACCTTTAAACAATTTAATAATACATTAGACTAGATCTGTGTGGTTCTAAATTTCAAAAACATTGCACAATACCTTGTTTTTTATCGACTTTGACAAGATATAAATACATGTTATAGCATTTCCTCATGACACGCAATTAATACGTTTCTTTCTTTCCTTATTATCATGTTAAATAAATCTTTCAGGTTTACAAACTTTTCAGGATTTGGTTATTTATCATGATGTGTTCCCTGAAAACATCTGTTAGAAATATACCTAGCAACCATACAGCTGTGTTAGGTCACATACGAGAATGCATGTGCATTAAAAAGGGGATCATAAATATAAACAGTGTACGTGATAATTTAAAGAAATTATGCAATTTTTGTTTATTTAAGAATTCAACTGCGCAATAATTTGTATGGGTGTTTCCTTGTGTTGTTTTTTTATCTCCTAAATTTTTTAAAACAAATGAGTTTTTCTTTTTCTTGGAAACATGAATTCGATTGACTTTTAACTTTGAAAGTCATAAGAATTAATCATATTTTGTTTTTGTCATTTTGGTTTTTTTTAATTTTTGGCTAAATGTCTAAAAATAAAATGAGAAACAGTCTTCATAAAAATTCGCTTGACTCTTAAAGTAATAACTTTTGAAAATCATTTAGATTTACGTGACATACAAAAAACAAAACTAAATATTTTTTTTAATAAATTTGACATTTATAAGTACCAAAAATAAATAACATTGTCATAATTTTACGTTTATTCTTTAACATCATAATAAAACATAAAATATCATTCGATAGGTTGGTGTCCTATGCCTGTTGTTCTTATTTTTCGATTTTTTACCTATCAAAGTATGTATGAGTGTTCGCCTTTTCTAAAGGAACCGATTTTAGAACATTCAACACGTGTTTTGGAAATAACCGTCATTAAGAAAACATTCTTTACCACACAAGATGTGTTCATAACCTCAGACACATTCAGGTGTGCAAGAGGACAATATATACAAACATAATAGTAATACATAGCGAGACAAGACAGACGAAACACAAATAGTACATAGTATTATAAAAAAAACAATTGGTATACTAGTAATTAGTTTAAGTATTTTACAATTTTCATCACGAAAATTGATAATTTTCTTTGGACTTGCACGGTACATATAGATATCAAGCCAGTAAACTTGTTCTTGCTTGGATTTATTACATAATAATTTGGTATACACTTTTATCTAGAGCAGAAACGTCAGCATTTTTACAGATAAACAATATACGAAACTCATCCCCTATTCCCTTATTGCATAATGTACATATTTTATTTTCCCTCGCGATCCCCGCCCATCTACCCGTCTCAATAGGTAACTTCAAATTCGAGTATCGAAATTTAGATAAATAATATCTGTCCTTGGGTAATAATCGCAATAAATATGGTTCAAAACCAAACTCAAAATTGAATAATGGACGCATTATGTACATGTACCTGTGAGTATCAATGCTGATAGCACTGATCTGTCAATCGCTGTTTAACCATACTCTTTAACCAATCAATATTTACAACTAATTGATCGTTCAATATAAAACTAAGACCTGAATCATCAAATATAGATTTTACACAAAATATATACATGTGGATCCAAGTGAATATTTTCTATAGTAGAAGTCGTCGTCTTTTCTTTCGATTCAAACTAATTTGACATTTCATAGTGTGTCTTTTTATGATGTACTGCATGTTACACTACTATTTCAGCCAATTTTCAGCTTAGGTGAAGGTTGGTGCCTGTTAAAACGTTTAAACCCGCTGCATTTTTATGCACCAGCCCTAAGTGTGGTTCATAAGTGTTCTTCGTTATTCGTTTTTTAAATAGGTAAGACCGTTGCTTTTTTTTTATAATTGTTTTATACTAGTCATTTTGGTGCCCTTTGTAGTTTACTTTTCTGTGTAGGACAATGTTCCGTGTTGAATGAAGGCCGTAATTTTTTACCTATATGTTCTAACTTTTTATACATTGTGGCTTAAATGGAGAGTTGTCTCATTGGCACTTATACGACATCTTCTTATACATATTCATGTGAATTTGCATGACTCTTAACTTTCAAAAGTCATTTGAATGAAAATAGAAAAAAAATACTAAATTGTTTTTTAAATAAATTTCTTATATACAAGTAACATCTTTCTATATCTATCTATTGTGGTATTACTTTTATTTTTTAACATCATAACGATTATCTTCTTATCTATAAGTAAAAATAAGTTCATATCCATTTTTTTCAATACAGCCTTTATGTTTTGAAAAGGATGTTATTGCATTTTGATTTATAATTCTCCTTGTAGAGGACACAATAGTAGTCTACGTGACCTTAAGGATGTTCGCTACTCTGTTTCAAAATAACAACATTGTTAAAAACTGTTTTAAATTGATACAGTAGTATATAAATAACGGAACTAAAAGGAAACAAAAATAATGAAGGATCCGTGTTCTTGTTTTTGAGATAATATTCTAGACATTACTAATTTGGCTGTAAACGATTCTTTCTAGATTTTTTATAATATTGAAATTGGCAAAAAAAAATCTTTCAAAAACTATGAAAAAATAACAATGATTTTCAAATATGGCTTTTTAGATTATAAGTTATAAAATTATGAAAAGAACAGAAAAAAAGTTGGCAAAATGTTTTAATAGTACTCAACTGCAGATTGTATTTGGCCTTTTAAATATTTTGGATTCAAGCGTCACTGATGAGTCTCCTGTATACGAAACGCGCGTCTGGCGTAAATACAAAATTTAATCCTGGTATATTTGATGAGTTCATTTCAATGTACAAGGATAAAAGGTGTGGTGTGGTCACGTTTCTCCAACATTTGGTAATTAGACTAAAATAACATAAGGGATTATGGGGTCCTCTTAAGAACTGGATCTTGATATCTACCTGTAATTCACCTGTTCTTAACCAAAATATTGTTAAAAAGGTATATATTTTTTAAAGACATATATATTTTTTAATAGTCTCCCAAAATTGTAAAAGTCGATATAATTTAACGCAGTGATGTATTTTTATTTTGTATAAAAAAAGATGTGCATGGTAATAACAACTAAAGCATTACAATAATCTGGCAAAAATTATAATACAAGATGAGTGAACATCTTTCAGTATATACAAGGATTTAACATAGACACATGGTTTGGGTATTTATCTGGCAAGGATGAGCGCACTGCGACGTAAAACAAACTAGATGTACAACGAGCACAATTCACTGAACGATTCCCCCCCGCCCATGCAATGAAAAGTCCATAATTTGCTCAGGAAAACACCAGCGGTGATTCTAATAAAAAATGAAACATTTAAAGATACACAATATCATTCAAATATATATATATATATGAAAAAAGTGTCATTATATTCTGACAAAGTAGCTAATACTTTGTATGAAAAATGCAAGAAAATTACCGAATGGACAAAATATCTGCTGCAAAAGTCAACCAAAACACAACCATTACGGAGAAGAAACAAAATTGGTGTTGTAAATTGAGTAAGATGGCACTTGTTACAAATCATTTGATTTAAATAATTGCCTTGATTAAAAAACGCAATTATGTATAATTGTAACATCGTCATTTTAACTTGACCAACATACTCTTCTGTATTTCCACAGTTATATAGAATATCACTGTGACTTTAAGATGAGGAACACCAACAAAGGCGCTGTTCCTTTGCTTTTTGTGTGTTTTGCTGTGCATATACTGAGATTCGTGCCATGTTAATATGATACCCCTTATTTTTTATTTACTTTCTTGTACATTGTCGGACATTTAACGTTCTATGTTCATAAGTTTAGGGAGCTACCATTTGATGTTTTTGAGAAGGGGTAAAGGCAGGGGGAGGGGCTAGGATGGAGAACAAAAACTTCGTGAAATTTTTTGGTTTGTAATCTCTCCTTTTTTTCATTCTATTCGGACTTGCTTTTTTTTTTAGTTTACCCTTACTTCTTTTTTTTTAACATAAATTGTCATCCTGCCTTCTTTTGTCATGTTGCTCATCCTGCAGGCTCTGAACTTAGCGGGACGGGGTAGGGGGTTAAAATAAGTCCAACATATCCGTGACCATCTGTTTTCTATAAGTAGAAAATTAAACATACGTTCACAACATATCAAATAAATTGATACCCTTGATATATACTTGATACTGCAGGGCGCATTACGTCCACAAAAGGCTCACCAGGGACGCTCGAATCAAAACAGTAAAAAATGACAAATGAATGTTGGTATTGAAGAGGATCAGAGATAGGGTCAATTTTCTGGCTTACTAAATTATAATAATGGTACCTTTGATAACTATTTACACCACTGGGGCAATGCCACTGATGATGGATGTTTCGTCCCCGAGGGTATCACCAGCCCAGTAGTCAACATTTCGGTGTTGACATCAGTATCAATATTTGGCACCACTTTTTGGAATTTTGGATCCTTATTGCTCTGCAACTTTGTACTTTTTTTGCTTTATTAATGTTTTGATATGAGCGTAACTGATGAGTCTTATGTAGACGAAACTCGCGTCTGGCGTACTAAATTATAGTCCTGGTACCTTTGATAACTATTCTCTATTATCATATCGCTTTCACTCACATCGTCAAATTCTAAAATATGTCAAATCTTACAGGAAAGGAGTAGGTTCAGTAAGACCCTTTTTTGGCCTCAAAATATAGCAATTTAACAAAATTGTTTTAATGTAAACTTTTAGTTATTCATCGGACAGTTGAATGCTTCTGCTACATAAATATGGTTTGTTTTTTTACAATGCAATGCACATATCTCGGGTACTAGCACCATTAAGTCATGCTAAATTACTGAAATCTTTACAATCCTAGCATTTTAGTTATATTTTAGACGGTTTTCGTGTAAAACGAAAGTGGTCGCATTCGTGTTCATCCTTAATATTAAAATGTAAGTTGTATTTGATGATAATACATCACATATATAAAGGTTGAGGATGAACACGGATGCGGCCACTTTCATTTTTGACAAAAACCATCTAAAAAGTGTAATTTTTTGGTATATTTGGTATATATTTCATATTTGCGCTTGAATCGGATCGCTTTTAATGACTAAATCAGTTAAAATCTTTCACATGAACTAATTGATTCAAATGAAATAGACACGTAGGTGTTTAAAAAGTGGTCAAAATCTTTCGTCAGAATAACCTGAAATGTGAGGCCAAAATCGGTCCTTACCGGACCTACTCCTTTAATATCAAAGACTTTTATATTCTTAATAGTGTTTAATATTTTCAATATTTATAAATAATATTCACAACTATAGTTGTAGGGTATTTTGATTCAACTTTTTATGTTTATGTCAAATTGTGCAGCGAAAGACGCCACGACCAAAAATCTTGAAATAAATTTGTTTCTAAAAAATATAAATATAAATTTGGTTTTTGTTATTTATTTATTTCTTGTACATTCTAAAAATACTGAAAATTTGACAAGATATATCAAAACTGCGGTTTAATACTTTTTTCTGGCATATAGTTTTGTGGTTTGAATGGGAAAGTCATACCATTAATAATAAAACCTTAACAGACACATATTGATACTGTAAATTTATGTAAAGATTGAAATACTTTTTGAAAATTTCCCGTGCTAAATGAATTGAAGGTAAATTAGCCCGACCTCTTTGTTTTTTCATATGAATATGTTTGAATACATAAAGGTGTATTTGTTTTAAATGGTAAGACATCATGTCTTTTTAGGGAGACGGATTTATAAAAGTTTTTCCAAACTTGTTTCCGAATCCCATATTTGAACTTTATGTAACATTGTAATATTTGTCTTGACATTTTTCATTAATAAATACTGTTTAAACTAAATATTGTTTTTTTAGCAAAGATGATACCATAGGAGACAATCAAAAACCAAAATCCGAAGAAAAACAGAAACCACCATGTCCAAAACAAAACACGAATAAAAGACAAAGAACAGACTACAAAACACGCACAGAAAACCAAAAACTGAGCAAAAGAAACACAGAAAACTAAAAACTGAGCAAAATAAACACAGAAAACTAAAAACTGAGCAAAACAAACACAGAAAACTAAAAACTGAACAAAACAAACGCAGAAAACTTAAAACTGAGCAAAACACACACAGAAAACTAAACACTGAGCAAAACAAACACAGAAAACTTAAAACTGAGCAAAACAAACACAGAAAACTTAAAACTGAGCAAACAAACATAAAAAAAACTAAAAAACTGAGCAAAACAAACACAGAAAACTAAAAAACTGAGCAAAGCAAACACAGAAAACTAAAAACTGAGCAAAAAAAATCCAAGCAAAAAACGACTGCTTTGAATGCTCTGTTAAAATAGTAAGTAAATATAGCTCATTTATCGCTCTTCAAAGCAATTTAAAAATATGTTATAAGACTCATTCGTTCACAAGTGAGAAAAATAGGGCAACTACTGCAATAATTTTAACATATCAGTGGTCAGCTGTGCCATTTCATAAACTGTCAACCAAATCATGAAGGCGACCGTAATTTCTCCATATTGAACAACAATAAACAATGTGGGTTTCGCCCAATTGAACAATTAGAAACCATGTCATGTCCCCCCCCCCCCCCCCCGTCCCCTATTTAGCAATTATAATTAAACCGTGTGGGTTTCCCCCTAATTAACAATTATAAACTATGTGGGTTCCCCCAATTTAACAATTATCTACCATGTGCAATCGGTTTTCCCCAATTTTGCATAAATTAGCTCTCAAATTGTAAAAATAGTGTGTACATGTATTCAATACTTACAAAATTAATAATTAATATTCGATATTTTATTTGAAGATGTCATGTGATAAATAAATGAGTCGTTGAACACTAGTGCTTTATCTGTCTACATATTAATATTGCTAGACGGATGTCCTTACCTGGAAGGTTATGTTCGTTGTTTTCCCTGCAGAATAAATCCAAAACTAATTGTCACAAACATTTACACAGGGGCCTCGGTGGTCGAGTGGTCGAAGTAATGTAATCACTAGACTGTCAACACTGAGGTTGTGAGATCGAAACCCGCTCGTGTGGGTGCACTCCACTCCAATCGTAAAATTGAACTTTTTAGAACGAATAAAATTTAATATAGAATAATTTTTAACAAGTTTAAATAGAACAAAGATATTTATTGTTTTCCTCTATTAGAGAAATACTTGAAAATATTTGTTTTACTTGTTTGTACATGTAACTGTTATGCATTCTTCTTTTTTTTTATTCTCTTACAAGGTTTGAATTTTGAAACTTATAGGTGTCAGTCGATCCCGGCTTGCCTCTACATCGGCAACAACGCGTGGCCTGTCTTTACATTGGCAGCAATGCCATACACCATCCAAGGCATTGTTCACAGCATGTTATTAATTGCAGAGTTTTCAAAAAAGTTACACAAAAATTAGATGTGGATGAGGCAAATTTTCTAAGAAATGTCATAAAAGTAGGGAGCAATCCATTTAAGTTAATTTCCTCATGTGATAAAATGGAGAGAAAAAAAACCAACACTTTAACACAAAATTTTACTATAAAATTGATCGAGAAAATTGTATCTAAATAAAAAAAAACATTCGTGGATACAAGATTAGCATCTGGTTGAAATAAATTACAAGGAATCACAAAAGAAAACAAGTAAACAATTAGAAAATTAGATAATGCAATAACAGAAAAAGTAAAAAGAAGACCTTTTCTCAAAAGGAAAACCCAACCATAATTACCTAAAACATGTTCCATAATTTATCACATTATACTCAATAATGAATACAGGTTTAGTATTTTTTTCTTCCAAATGATCAAACATTTTTATTTTACATATCTATTTAATGATTGTGCAATTCATCACGTAAGTCTACATGTTTCTGTCTTACTATTTGACAATAAATTACCTAAAAAGGTCATTTGCGATTACCAACCTTATAAATAATACAAGAGCCACTCAATTCAATACCAATTATAGAAAATACGAAACAATTAATTTAAAAATAACACTAGCTTACCAATGGAGTCCCGCCCCGCCGCATCCTTAACGTGCCTGTTCAAACTCTGTGTTTGTTGTTGGTTTTAGTCAGTCATGTTTGTTTTTTGTCCATTTTATAATATAAACAGGCAGTATGTTCTCTCTTTGAATTGATTCTCTCTTTGCCAAAGCCCATAGTTTATTATAGGGTTTGGGTTTTGCTTATTGTTGACGATCGTACATATAGGTGTTATTTCAATACTTTTTTCTCCTATCAATTGAAATGATTGGACTTTAAGTAAGCCCAGCGAAGTTTTGGAGACTTTATGTTTTTTTCTTTCCTTTCTCTGTAAATTCAAAACAGTCTGTTTGGTATGCAAGGGGTTGCAAATTTGTCTGAGGCTTGGCCAAACTCTTCATCTTAGAGTAAATAAGATCGAAATTATTGATAAGAATCTTAGATAACTAGTAAACTGTGTTATAGTGAAACTTTATATTCCAAGGTTTGGAAAATGCTGCTTATTCATTCCCATTTTACTAACATGTTCAAATAACTGGAACCACTTTCAACTACATTGATTTTGGATGATACATGTCTTCTGATTGATTGAAAGTTTTGTGTGTCTATAAGGACATAGACAAAATTTTGTCATTAAACGTATATTTTTTTATGATTTACTCCTTAAAACTGGAATTTAGAATTAAGTTACAAGGAATGATTGCTATGGTGATTTTTTTTTGTCTTTTCGAAATAAGCTCAAAATGTGGTGCACATTTTTCAATAGCATGCTACATTTGTACGCAGGCTATTCAGTATGCATGATATTTTTGAAGTTTTTGTTTATCCTAGACAGTCATTCTTTAATTGATTTTAAAATGAATTGAATCAACATGATCAAATGTTCGATCTTATAAGGATATTGTATCTTTCATCTACATATGTCGTACTGGCTGCGGATAATATATATATATATATAATTCAAAATTAATTTCTGAGAAATATAAAGAAATGCAATATTCAAAATTTTAGTAAAAACTATAATAAATTTTCTTCATGCGATTCTATAAATTAAGATACATTTTATTTCCAATAGAGGACCCATTATAGTATAGTCAATACATTAATGTTATAGAAAATTGCATAAAACAAGAAAAAAACAATAATAAAAGAAGAACATACAACAAATTAATAGTACATAACATATCGATAGTATAAAGACATCACATCAATATAAATTAAAATAAATATTATTGATCAAATGCAGGATACAACAAAAGGCATATCAAGAAGTAAATAAAAGAAATAATATAAATTTAAGGATTTAAAGCATAATAATAAAATTATATAATAAAATTTATTTATTTCTATAAAATATAGTGTATAATGTAAGGGTTTTACAATAGAACAATAATTTAATTAATAAATGATAATTAAGAGGATTATTTAAAAATTATATAAAATTTAGTTTACAAATGTAGAAATTTAAAAATATAAAACTAAATTTAAATTATGAAATTAAATTGTTTATAATATAAAAGAATGTGATATTTTAATTAATTAGTAATTAATTATTAATAATTATTTTAATTCTATTATAAATAAAGGTGTTTCCTCGAATGCAACATTTTAATGTTACCTAATTCCTTGAATGCCATACAAAAATAATTTCAATTGATGTGTTTATAAGAACAAAAAGGTGTTTTTATAACTATTGAAATGCTTTTATAAAACTACTACAATGCCATAATTAACGATGAAATTTTACTACGGGCACTTCTTTCATTCTGAAAACAGACAATAACTCTCTTACCATACGAAACTGTCGCCCGTTATGTTTGTAATCTTAATGTCTGTCATCTGTGAAAACCTCTGCATCTTTATAGCGTGTACGAATTAATCATTCGTACAATTTTCGTAATCGTAAAGAAATGTTCCAGACTTGTTTTACAACATGGAGTAAAACGAAATGGTCATTTTTTTTTTCTGAAATTTGGTTTCAGGGCAATTATTTTGTCTATAAAATGTTATGCTGAATTGTAATATTTATTCTGATTTAAGATCTCAAAACAGGAAAGTGGAAGATTTTATATGTACTGGAAGAGATGCGGACTATCAAAAACAGCACACAAAATGAAGAAAAAAATAGTTTTTTCTTCAAAATTTCATAACTTTTTATTCTTCGTGACATGAGGCAATTAATTTCCCCCCATGAAGTCACACAGGTTTATATGGTGGCAGAATGCGGCCATGAAAGAAAAAAATATATGTTGTTCCCTCAAGATACTATGTTGTTCCCTCAAGATGATATGTCGTTCCCATAAGATAGTTATCTCGTTCCCACAAGATAATTATCTCGTTCCCTCAAAATGCTATGTCGTTCCCTCAAGATACTTTGTCGTTCCCACTAGATAGTTATCTCGTTCCCTCAAGAAACTATGTCGTTTCCACAAGATAGTTATCTCGTTCCCTCAAGATGATATGTCGTTTCCTCAAGATATCATGTCGTTCCCTCAAGCTATTATGTTGTTCCCTCAAGATACTATGCCGTTCCCTCAAGATGTTATGTTGTTCCCTCAAGATGCTATGTTGTTCCCTCGAGATACTATGTAAAGAATATATTGATACAATTTTATTGCTATGTTGAGGGAACGAGATAACTATCTCGAGGGAACAACATAGCATCTTGAGGGAACGACATATCATGTTGAGGGAAAACAAAGTATCTTGAGGGAACGACATAATATCTTGAGGGAACGACATGATATCTTGAGGGAACGACATATCATCTTGAGAGAAAGACATATCATCTTGAGGGAACGAGATAAGTATCTTGTGGGAACGACATGGTAACTTGAGGGAACGAGATAACTATCTTGAGGAAACAACATAACATCTTGAGGGAACGACATAGTATCTTGAGGGAACGACAACGTATCTTGAGGGAACGAGATAACTATCTTGAGGGAACGAGATAACTTTCTTGTGGGAACGACATAGCATCTTGAGGGAACGACATAGTATCTTGAGGGAACAACATATTTTTTTTTCTTTCATGGCCACATTCAGCCACCGTAGGTTTACATTACATGTACAAAATACATGATATGTATTTTTCTTTCTTTAAAAAGCCTTTAAAAAAATCAAAATCACGAGTTTTTGTTATATTAGCCCATGGAGCAGTCAATAACCAGACTGCAACCTAGCTCTATATATAAATAAAAAGATGGAATATGACTGCTTGTGAGGATAATATCCACCGGAAACGAAAAGACGTTAATGTAAGCAAGGTTGTCATGGAATAAAAGAAGATATAGTTCCAAAAGGAAGAAATAATATTAAACACATACTAGTTGTACTAAATTGTATCATTTGTATAAATAGTAATGACAGTCATTCGGTATAAATTCTCTTGAAAGAATAAGAAAAGGTTGTAAAAGTATTGCGATTGGGTCGTGAAAGATCTGGTGTAGGATCCGGCGTGAAAGATGTAATGCACCGATGTCCATACTGTTGAACAGCAGTTCGACGATCGTGTAATTTATAAAAAAAAATGCAGCAATGATTGTCTCTCATTAAGAAAAAGTGTTTAGATTTTAAGTATGTCGTTTTGTGTATATAGATATAGGAAAATGTGGTATGATTGGCAATGAGAAAACTCTCAATCCAAGTAACAATTTATCATGTGTACATGTATTTTAATAATAAATTATTAATGTTAGAATACTTACAGTTGTGGTCAGACTCATTTATTATTATTCTTAATTCTTATATAAAAACCCACGGTCATTCCCTTATAATTTAACACTTGTCTGTTTGATTGTTTGTTTTTAATCAAGCAAAAATATTTAATGTAAAAGTTGTTGTGCAAATAAGTAGTATCTATTGTCTATTGTGCATTTTTAAATTAATTGATTTCTTTTCAAATTTATTTTAATAATTTGGTGTTGTTTACAAATATCAAGGTTACACTTATGCGCCGTAAAGTTTAAGATTCACAAAGAATTCGACTTTTGAAATTTGATTTAGATTGATAATAGAGGTATTATTGGTGCAAATAAACTTATCAAAGTTTCATTTGATAGCCTCTTCTTCCCTGTGACAAATATGTCAGGCCTATTTGGCCATATAAATGTAACACATACTAGTTATCATAAATGTAGAGAGAGCAAAATAGGTTGACCAGGATGACGAGTGAGACATTTGGACTGCTGTTGTAAATGATGAGTAAATTGCACGTTTAAAATGACTACCTCATGAACTAAATTGAAATGTTTTAATGATTCTTTAAGATGTAGATAATATGGCACTTTCCGTACTCGATGCAATCACTCTCAAAATTGTTGAACTGTCAGACTCTAGAAAACTAGGTACATGTATCTACATTGTAAATAAGCCCCTGAGCTTCGGTTCCTAACGTCTTGTTTATCATAAGGAGCCAACTGACGACCGCCTTCTAGCCGTTGAACTGACCATACCTGTCAGGGTTGTAGAACGTCACTGCAGTTAGGGCATCTCACTGGTCACCATTCAGTGTAGTTATTATCGTTGATAAAATGACAGTGCTGTGGTCAGAATTTTTTAATATATATAGATATGATATTCCTTTGACTAAATTATATTTAAGACAAAGAGTTGTTAAACTGTTCTATAGACAGAACTGAATAAATCAATTCTAGCCGTAGAACTAACCAAATCAGTTTTACTCGTACATGAAGAACTTTTCTTGCCGTAAAACTGACCAAAGACTTTGTCAGTTTTAGGTAGGATATCTTGAATTGTTCTAGGGTAGAACTGTCACGATCAGTTCTTGGTAGAACTGAATAAATCTGTTTAAAAAGTGTCAGGCATTTTTAGCCATGGCGTTGTTCGTTTATTTTCGATTTATGAGTTTGACTGTCTCTCTAGTATCTTTCGCCCCATTTAAGGTAGAAGAATGCCACTCACAAACATGCTAAATCCCGTCATATTATTTAACTGACTTCCCAGTTTGAAATCCAGACTTTAGTGGTTGTCGTTGATGTTCGTCATTGTTTTAGATAGACAAGATTGTTTATTCTCTCTGTTGAATTCTTGTATGTTTTGTTATCACCTTTTTACACTTACTAAAATAAAAATGTGATATAGGTTTTGCTAAATTTTGAAGTTCGTTCAGTGAACTGATATTGTTCGCACCATTTGACATTTGATCTAGTCTCATTGATATGCATGTCACATCTTCTTATCATTATACCAACAAGTACAATTTGGATCTGTAATAATTCATTGTTTATGTGTCGACTTTCAATAATAGCTTAACCTTTTAAAATATTACAATAACAACTTTTTATTTCCCCTCGATTACATTATAAGTATGATGCTTTTTTCTTTCTTTTTTTTATTCAAAATTATACGTTTTTCAACTTCTGAGTCTTGAGATCACACTTTTAGCTGCAGTAGAAACCTATGAAAGATGAATTGTGACTTAAGTTAATTTTATGGAAAAAAAGAAACAAAAGAATGAGAAATTAATTCTTAAAAGAATCATTATATGGGTTGTCGCGATATACCGGATTAGCAAATTAAAGACATCAGTATATAATTGAAAATCGAAATGATCATATCAAGATTAAAGTAAGTCATTATAGTCAGTCAGAACCGAAGCAAAATTAATGGAAAATCACAAAAATACTGATCTCCAAGGAAAATGCATAAAGAGTAAAGAAAAATTGCGCAAAGCGCTAATGAATACAAAACTGAAGGACACCCAGCCAGACCCTCGTATGCACATATATTTGTAAGCGTTTTTTACATACATGTAATTATTATCGCAATTTAACTTGAAATCTCTCTGATATATAGGGTCAGGGTTTTGATATGAAAACTTCTTATATAAGACTAACAGAAGGAGAAAAAGTGGTATTCTTTTGATATTTTGTATGTATATAATTATTTAGATATAATAATAAGTGGTTTAATATCCAAAAGTTTCCTTAATTTGGTTAAGTCTAGTGTGAACAAAATATAATAACAGGGAAAAATTTTAAATAATCACGTGATGTAAGAAATGTGTCCATTATTTGGATACTATGTAATTAGAAATAATAATGAGTCCTTTAAATACCCAAAGTTTCCTAAATTCTCAGTATGAAAAAAGTATAATGAAAGGGGGGAACTTTTAAAGAATTAAGCGATGTAAGAAATGTGTCCATATTGGGATTCTACATGTATGTAATTAGAAATAATAATGAGTCATTAAAATACCCCAAAGTTTTCAAACATTAAGTGCAGTATGAAAAAAATATAATAAAAGGGGGGTTTCTAAATAATAACGTGATGTAAGAAATATTACCATTATTTGGATTTTATTTAATTAGAAATAATAATGAGTCCTTTAAATACCCAAAGTTTCCTTAATCTTGTAAAGTCCAGTACGAAAAAAGTATAATGAAAGGGGGAACTTTTAAACAATTAAGCGATGTAAGAAATGTGTCCATTTTTGGATTCTATATAATTAGAAATAATAATGAGTAACTGTTATTAAAATACCCCAAAGTTTCAAAAAATCTTGTTAAGTCCAGTATGAACAAAATAAATAAAAAGGGGGGTGATTTTAAGACAGTTACGTGATGTAAGAATTGTGACCATTATGTGCTAGGCGGTTCAGTGTCATCAATATATCCAAAAGGTTCCCAAATCTTGTTAAGGTCAGTATGAAAACATATAACAAAAGGGGGACTTTTAAACTAGTACGTGATATAAGGAGTGTGACCATTATGTCGTTGGCGGTCGAATTCGGTGTCATTATTTGGATTTTATTTAATTAGAAATAATAATGAGTCCTTTAAATACCATTGATATACCCTGAAGCTTCCTAAATCTTTTTTATGTCAAGTATGAAAACATTTAATAAAAGGGGGAATTTTGAAACAGTTACGTGATGTAAGAACTGTGACCATGATGTCCTCGGCGGTGCAGTGTCACCTCAATATCCAAAAGTTTCCCAAAATATCCAAAAGTTTCCAAAATCTTTTTAAGTCCAGTATAAAAAAAAATATAAGAAATAATAAAAGGGGGGAATTTTAAACAATTACGTGATGTAAGAAGTGTGACCAATATGTCGTAGGCGGTTCAGTGTCAAATGTGGTTACATGTACACGCACATGCGCAAGGACAAGGAAGTCTGATTTATAAAGACGTCTCTGTTACATCCTTAGGTACATATGTTTTAAAGTTCAAATCAGTATTCTAGGGAATCTCCCGGTAAATAACTACTGTAACAAGCTCTCAAACACGTTTATAAATTACATAATTAGTTGAAACAGTGCACTGATATCTTATGTTAAAGTAATGGATTTAGATTGAGTATTATCTTACACGTAATGCATTCAAATACGAGTGTTTTTAAGAATCTGACTAAGTTTTGAAATACGATTTTTTTTAATTCGTACTTATATATTTATACTGTAAACTTAAAATTCCGCACAATCGATTGTCAAGACGTATTTGGTAAGAAATGACTGAGAAGGGAGAACGACTAAATCGTAAAAGTATGTGTATATTGACGTCATCATAGCAAGAAAATGAACGAAGTAATGGAAAGCAGATCATTTCAGAAGTATTGTGAGGGTAAACAGGGGGCATTATTGCCACTTCTGTAACACCAACCCCACTTCCCACCCCTCTACTCCCTCTCTCAAAGTCTAGACAACAATAGTTTACTGCCTCCTAATTATCCCTATTTTTGCCCTTATTCCAACGCCCAGACTCCTGCTTCCCGTCCCCTCGTTCTCGTGTCACGTTTCAATACCCCTGGCTTCCCTCTCAGTATTTTGCGTTTAAAATGGATGATTTAATGAAAGTGATGGTCATTATTTAATATGTAATCCGAATACCTGTAAAAAAGAAAAAAAAGGAACAAAAGGCACAGCGAGGTGCTGAAATAGAGAATATAAGGGTAAACATACTTGTACGTGAGAAGAAAAAAAAAGGTTCGAACAGTTTAGATTAAAGAATTCATGAACTCCTCATCCAGACCTATCTTTATGTGCCTATTATAAGTAAAAATATCCTGTTAGTACGGGGGGGAGGGGCGGATTGGACTCCTGTGGTTTTGTACAATTTCAATTCTGTCATAACAATATCAAAAGTCAAATTGAATTTTGTCATGTCAAAAATGAATTTTGTTTTTATTTTTGTGAAGACAAAATTCAATTCTGTGACACAAAATTGACTTTTGTGTTAAATTTTCACGTCTGTTAACAGAACTCAATTTTATCTACAAAAATAAACGATAAAATTGAATTTTGTGACAAAATATCAGTTTTGTATGCAAACTAGTTTATAACAGAATCAAAACTAACTTTTGTCGATAAATTTTAAAATTAGGTAACAGAAGTAGAGTCAGTGTTACAAAAAATAATTTTGTCATGACAAATGTAACTTTTGTCCACTGAAAGATAATTTTGTATAACAAAATTTTAAATTTGTAGTACTCGGAGTGAGAATAAAACGCCCGGGTAAGGTATAACATGTCTTCCTGCGGAATGTTATCTTGTGAATTAGGACGTTAAATTAAAAATCCGACTCAGCATGTCGTTCTTGTACGAAGCAGAGTTATATTACATAAACATTTTCTAGTCCTGATTATGCGTTTACCAAGGGGTACTAAACACTTTGACTAGAATAGAATTGGATCGTTTAATTATCATAATTTTTTTACAAATAATAACTTTTACCTGTTGACAAAAATTTAAAAAAAAATTAAACCACCCAAATTTAGGGATAATGGAAATATATAGCAGTTTGACAAACTCTTATTTTAATTATTTTACAGCTTAATTACATGTACTACTTACTAAAAGTTACTACTTACTAAAAGTATGGTATTTTAAACGTTCTGTTAATTGTTGGAGGGTGAACTCTCGTGTGTGTTCTGTAACCCCTCAATCTACTACTGGGCGTTTAATATCTATCCATCATCATCATCATGTAAGATATTTATAGCCTTGGCCTTGGTCTCTGACCAACAAATGTCTCATTTATAATCATACCATAATTCTTAAATGACCCCTTAAATGAAGTTAAACCAGCAAGGTTAAACAATTTAAAATTTTAATTCAAAACATACTTTTAAATTATACAAGTACCGGTGCACTTGCTTATAAGTTAATACTAGTTATGTTCTACATCTGTATCAGTGGCCGTGCGCAAGTGTAGTGCGAGCCGCTTATCACGTCGACGCCCCTGAGTTTATAGTCATTCCGTTGTTTGGATAGTTTGGCGCTTTCTTAAGTTGCTATTATTATTGTTTTGTGGACTGTTTCTCTGTTCGCCTTTTTAATTTGACAGAGCTTTTTGAGTATTTTGTAAAGGTGTGTTTGTCTTTGAGATTGTAACACAGTGATGACTGCTGTAACCATATTTTGACTATTTTACCGAGTGTGTCTGTTTTGTTCACACATCGTTGTTAAAATAACGCAATTTGATGCGACTGTCATAAAAGTGAGAGGTTTAGCGCTATTAAACCAGGTTCAATCCATCATTTTCTACATTTGAAAATGCCTGCACCAAGTCAGTAATATGAGAGCTGTCCATTCGTTTGATGTGCTTTATCCTTTGATTTTGCCATTTGATTAAGGACTTTCCGTTGAATTTTCAGTATTTTTGTTCTTTCTTGTATGTGTTTTCGTCTTTCCGTGACTTATGATTTTTTCCTCATCCGTGTCTTTCTTACCTTTTTAGGAGGGCCTACTCAGTTATAAAAAGTGCTTTTTATTCTTGGAAAATTTCACCAATTGAGAGAAAAAACAAAAACCTTAGAAATGATCTACATGAAACTTGCCAAAATCGGCCAAAGTTTAAGAAAAAACACTATTATAAGTGAGTACACTTAATTTTAAAACAAGTTCTGATACAATTAAAGTCATTCACGAACAACAAATGGTACACTTAATTTGATAAAGGGCATTGCACGCATACAACAAAGAGCAACAAATGGTACAGAAAGCTTGACCAGGGGCTTGTACGCAAACAACAAAGAGCAACAAATGGTACAGAAAGCTTGATTAGGGGCTTGCACGCTAACAACAAAGACCAACAAATGGTACAGAAAGCTTGATTATGGGCTGGTACGCTAACAACAAGGACCAACAAAAGGTACAGAAAGCTTGACTAGAGGCTTGTACGCTAACAAAGACCAACAAATGGTACAGAAAGCTTGACTAGGGGCTTGTACGCTAAAAACAAAGACCAACAAATGGTACAGAAAGCTTGATTAGGGGCTTGTACGCTAACAACAAAGACCAACAAATGGTACAGAAAGCTTGATAAGGGGCTTGTACGCTATCAACAAAGACCAACAAATGGTACAGAAACCTTGATTAGGGGCTTGTACGTAAACAGCAAAGACCAACAAATGGTACAGAAAGCTTGACTAGGGGCTTGTACGCTAACAACAAAGACCAACAAGTGGTACAGAAAGCTTGACTAGGGGCTTGTACGCTAACAACAAAGACCAACAAATGGTACAGAAAGCTTGACTAGGGGCTTGTATGCAAACAACAGAGACCAACAAATGGTACAGAAAGCTTGATTAGTGGCTTGTACGTAAACAGAAAAGAGCAACAAATGGTACAGAAAGCTCGATTAGGAGCTTGTACGCAAAACAACAAGAGCAACAAATGGTACAGAAACCTTGATTAGGGGCTTGTCAGCTAACAACAAAGACCAACAAATGGTACAGAAAGCTTGACTAGGGGCTTGTACGCTAACAACAAAGACCAACAAGTGGTACAGAAAGCTTGACTTGGGGCTTGTACGTAAACAGCAAAGAGCAACAAATGGTACAGAAACCTTGATTAGGGGCTTGTACGTAAAAAACAAAGAGCAACAAATGGTACAGAAAGCTAGACTAGGGGCTTGTGCGCTAACAACAAAGACCAAAAAATGGTACAGAAAGCTTGACTTGGGGCTTGTACGTAAACAGCAAAGAGCAACAAATGGTACAGAAACCTTGATTAGGGGCTTGTACGTAAACAACAAAGAGCAACAAATGGTACAGAAAGCTTGATTAGGGGCTTGTACATGTACGCTAACAACAAAGTCCAACAAGTGGTAGAGAAAGCTTGATTAGGGGCTTGTACGCTAACAACAAAGACCAACAAGTGGTACAGAAAGCTTGATAAGGGGCTTGTACGCTAACAACAAAGACCAACAAGTGGTACAGAAAGCTTGATTAGGGGCTTGTACGCTAACAACAAAGACCAACAAGTGGTACAGAAAGCTTGATTAGGGGCTTGTACGCTAACAACAAAGACCAACAAGTGGTACAGAAAGCTTGACTAGGGGCTTGTACGCTAACAACAAAGACCAACAAGTGGTACAGAAAGCTTGACTTGGGGCTTGTACGTAAACAGCAAAGAGCAAAAAATGGTACAGAAACCTTGATTAGGGGCTTGTACGTAAACAACAAAGAGCAACAAATGGTACAGAAAGCTAGGCTAGGGGCTTGTACGTAAACAACAAAGACCAACAAGTTGTACAGAAAGCTTGACTTGGGGCTTGTACGCCAACAACAAAGACCAACAAATAGTACAGAAAGCTTGACTAGGGGCTTGTACGCTAACAACAAAGACCAACAAGTGGTACAGAAAGCTTGACTTGGGGCTTGTACGTAAACAGCAAAGACCAACAAATGGTACAGAAACCTTGATTAGGGGCTTGTACGCTAACAACAAAGACCAACAAATGGTACAGAAAGCTTGATTAGGGCTTGTACGCTAACAACAAAGACCAACAAGTTGTACAGAAAGCTTGACTTGGGGCTTGTACGCCAACAACAAAGACCAACAAATGGTACAGAAAGCTTGATTAGGGGCTTGTACGCTAACAACAAAGACCAACAAGTGGTACAGAAAGCTTGATTAGGGGCTTGTACGCTAACAACAAAGACCAACAAGTGGTACAGAAAGCTTGACTTGGGGCTTGTACGTAAACAACAAAGAGCAACATATGGTACATGCCTACTGATTTAGTCATAATCAATTCTTCTATCCAAGTTATATAAGCTTATTCTAAACAATTTTTTTTATCTAAGAATAAAGAGTTCATCGGATGATCAATTATTATACACCAAACGTTTAACCCCATTTAATCATATCATAATGTCATTTACGTATATGAATGTTTTGGTGAACGGAAATAAAATAGTAAAATTAATTGAAATTGTCACACGGAGTTTAATATTTCCGTTTCAAATCTAGCCAAACACGGAACACAATTTATGAATTATACTATTATTGAAATAGTCACCTTTTATATCATCATGTCATTTTAACAAATGAGGATAATTATAATAAACAAAACATCATTTGCATCAATGAACGTATAACGTCAAAGATAAGTGGGCGTCAATAAAACCAGACGTCACCTGCAGTAATATATCCTGTATGGACAGGTCAAAAGTGGTTTATGTCTGTCTTAATCCATGGACCGAAAACTTGATATCAAATATCAAAAGGGCAACGTCCTATGTATTTCTTTTAACTAAATAATGGCTGATGTGTTAATAATTTGCACATTACATAGTCACTGTGTATCATCGCCGCCGGAAATTGGGTACTAACGAAGCGGAGAGAAATAGAAAAAAAGGAAACATGTTAAGAAATCATTCAAATTAAAGCAATTCCACTCATTTGATGAGGGTGCCGCTTAAGAAATGATTTTCTGATATATAATTCTTTAAATTATTAGGCCGATAAGTACAAAATTAATACAAGGTTTTGTGTAATATTCCAAAACTTGCCACTTAGTACCGGAAAATTTCGAGGTCGATCGTCCTCTGTTGCCCCATTCTCAAGATATTGAACTGTTTTTCATTATTTTTCCAGACACGTTTTAAGATTATTATAGTGCGGCATCATATTTCCTGAAATTTGTTGTCAAAAAGGTGTATTTTAAAGAATACAGACCCTAAAAAATAAAGTCTAGGGTCAGCAACTTGCTCATGTTGACAAATTTACTGTATGACAACTTGTTTTCAACTGTATGGCAACTTGCTAATTTTAGAATAGTTATTTACCGTCCTTTCATAGAAAATAAAGTATTAAATTCAAATATCTAAGGTGGGTGTGTGTGTGTGTGTGGGGGGGGGGGGGGGGGGGGGGGGGGTTACCCTTTTATGTTTAAACTGTACTTTTCAAGGTTTTAATTTGTTTAAAACATTTATTTGACAGATAAATTTTAAAAACTGTTAACTGTTTTCGAACCATGCACTGTCTGTCTGTAATCTGTTTTGTTAAAATTTGCAATGTTGTTAACTGTTTATTTGAAATTGAGATTCCTGTTATCTGTTACTTAATACTTAAAGTGTTCACTGTTTTTGACATTATTTTCTCTGTTAACTGATCTTAACTGTTATTTACAAGAATCACATTAAAATTTGCTGTACATCTCTTTCTTTACGTTGCTTCCGCAAAGGAGTGACATATTCAGCCTATATGTAACTGTATACATGTCTTTAACAAATCTTTTGAGTATAGTAAATCCTTGATAAAATTGAGAATGGAAATGAGGAAAATGTCAAAAAAACAGAAGCCCGACAAAATAGAAGAAACAACCGGGCCAACGCAACGAGAAAAGTATGCACTAGGGTGGGGTGGCAATTCACAGATAGGAAAAAAACTTAGAATTGACATTCATAATTTTTAAACACCCTCTATCCCTTCCTTCCTAATAAATAAGGCTTACCTTTTGAGTTATGCATGTGTATATATATGGAAAGAGAATAGTTCATAGATTTGATTTCCAATAGTAATAATGGTGAAAAATAATCTTTTTTTTGTGTAACCATGGCAACAACCAATATTTATTTGATACCAAATATTGCAAAATAGGGGGTTGAGCATGTCACAAAGATCTAAAAAATTTGGTCCAAAGGGAAATTTCAATTTAAATCAATAAGAGTGATACCTTTCCTGAAACCATAGACATATATTTATCATAAGGTAAAAAAATCATATGTATTTCTTCTGTTTTTTTCCATAAAATTGAATTGAAAAGATCGAGCGTCAAATCTTTGTTGAAAAACAATACAAAATTTCTAAATTTGTGGCGGTACGGATAGGAACGTATGGACGTTCAAACTGAAAAATGGCTTATAAAGGATGCGAAAACAATCTAAATGTTCATATAAACCCACTAGTAAGGCTATATTATTATTCAACTATCTAAAAATCAATTCAATTGTACAAAAACTTTCATATTTAGAAAATTCCCCATGCGAATAATTCATGATGCGAAACTAAACTTGTAACTGTGTATTGATATACCTGAAGAAGCTGTCTCCTAAGTGAGCAATCATTTAACTACGAAAAGGGGGTAGAAGTTCAATGTTTGTTTCTTGGAACATATAAATGAACCAAAATTAAAAAAAATTGAAATAAATACAAGACTATATACAAATGTAGCAAAGGTTACGGACTCAAATTGGGTCATGCAGGTGCAACAAATGCGACAGTGTTAAACATGTTTAGAGATATATTATGCCCCTCTTTATACGTCTAACCTATGTAGTGTTATATGCCTTCTTTTTGTAATGTATCCCGAAAACGTTAAAAGGAAAAGCCACTTCTTATCCAGCTAAAACCCTGGTCAGTCCTATGATGAAAATAATTCAGATGTATATGGAATGTTTGATAAGTTATATTTACCCAGAGTACCTGGACGGAATTGTGAATAAAAAGTACCTTTTCAATTTGCAATTGGTAAAACAACTGAACAGTGTGGCCTGGTAGACGAGGCCAAAAATGAGAACTTTGTTGTCAAATTGATGTCAAATTTGCTAGTCTAAGACATCAGAAATGTAAAGATGGACCAAGCTATTTTTATTCAGCTCAGAGTTCTTAATTGGGACTTGGAGATGAAAGGGCGCTTCAATTTTTGACATCTACATGTTACTTTCTGATTTATACACTGGTTTTGATGATTTAAAATAAAAGTCAGTTAACCTTCGTAATTCCTTTTAATAAAATCATGTAAGCAATGAGTCGTATGAATACCCTGACTGAGATGTAACCATAATTTATAAGAGCCCCCGCCATAAAGAAAATGTTCGCGCCCTATAGTATTCACTCATTCTATCTGTTTGTTACACTTTCCTACGTCATGACGATAATCCAAGTTTGCTACGACTGATTGACATAAAACATTTACTAAACAATATAATTTATATAACTAGAAGAAGCCTCCCTTTTGCTGTTTGAAGCATTTTCGATTATTCGTGACATAGTCCTTTTTCTTGGAGTCAATCACTTCGTCTGCTTTTCCATCCGTTTAATTGTCTGTCCATGTGTCAATAAAAAAATATGGTACTTTCGTGTGTCTTCGGAAAATTAGTCAGCTTTATAAAAGATTCCTTATGGAGCTTGACATTTCTGCGACTTAATACAGTGGTTTTCAAACTTTTAAATACATTGAAGATATGCACTTCTCTTTTTCATTGCTTTTGGTTTCGTTTGGAAAAAAGGGTAAATTAATTTAAAAGTTGCTGTTAACTCTTATCAGCATTTAAATTTTTTGTTAACTGTTTTTGCCAAAATTTTGCCCCCCCCCCCCCCCCCCCCCATCTAATTATGCATTAGATAAAATGCAGTCCTGGTATCTATGATGAGTTTATTTAGATAGAAATACCATTTGCTTGACAGCATTTAAGATGTATGCAAATTAAATATTTTCAAAAAGAAACTGACAAGAAAATTAATTCGAAATTCAATTCACGATTTGTTTCTCCTTACTTTCGATGAAAACAAAGTATTTTCTTAATTTTGTCTGTCCGAATTCTCGATCCTAGCTGTGGTTCGGTGGTTGTCGTTTCTTCATCTCTATCTTATTTGTTAATTTCATAAATTGTTTTGTTACACTGTATATGAGTTAGGCCGTTAGTTTTCTTGTTGAGTCCTTCCACATTTTTCTGTCGGTGCTTTTTATAGCCGACTATAAGGTACGAGTTTTCGTCGTTGAAGGCCGTACGATAGCATATAATTGCTTGCATACACTTATTTTATCTTGATGGATAGTTATCTTATTTGCTATCATACCACATCTCCACTGTTTTTATCTAAAAGAAGCTAGCACCAAGAAAAGATGAATGGACGGTTTATTTTATTGAACTTACACATTTTCAACCTAACAACAAATAAGAAAACAGTCGTTTGTAGTATAACGATATATAAATGTATTTAGGGTAGTAATATGGTTGAAAAAAACTTTCTGTAAAAAATCGAAAAGCGGTACGCAACGAGGCCTTCTGAACTGAATTAACGGCATATATTTAATAATATTTGATAAGTAAGACATTTTGTATATTTGTAAGCCTATATTAAAAGCTTTGATATCAACAAAATATCGCCACTTGATATTATCTAAACAGTGATTAAATTCCTTTTAAAATTATATATATTGCAAGACGCCGTACAGACAAGAGTTGTTATTTTGCAATTCGCCGTACAACGTTCTGCAATTCGCCGTACAACAAACAAACGATGTTTTTGTCCATATTCTTAAAAAAACATGTTTTGACAACAAATTTCAGTAAATATGATGCCGCACTATAATAATCTAAAAACGTGTCTGGAAAAATAATGAAAAACAGTTCAATATCTTGAGAATGGGGCAAATGAGGACGATCGACCTCGAAATTTTCCGGTACTAAGTGGCAAGTTTTTGAGTATTACACAAAATCTTGTATTAATTTTGTACTTATGGGCCTAATAATTTAAAGAATTATATATCAGAAAATCATTTCTTAAGCGGCACCCTCATCAAATGAGTGGAATTGCTTTAATTTGAATGATTTCTTAACTTGTTTACTTTTTTTTCTATTTCTCTCCGCTGCGTTAGTACCCAATTTCCGGTGGCGATGATACACAGTGATAGTTGGTCTTTAAAGTGCTTTATATTTATGTTAGTGTCCCAATTCTTTAATTCACTTGCAAATAAACGGATATCTGAGACACACTCGATAGAGCTAAACAGATCAAGAACAAGAAACCAGTCACGTATTGAGTTGTGTTGTACTTAGTAAACGACTTTTACCATCAAAAAGTGGGACGCGAAATAAAGATGTTCCGTTCAAGCAGCGGATTTTTTTTTTTAAACCAGATTTCTCTTTACCTCATAGTGTTAAATTTTGAACAAAATAATTTGATTGATAGCGTTGTAAAACTAAATAAAAAAAAACCACAACCCCTCCAATACCCTTTAAGTGAAATGGTTGCTACATTGTACGTACATACATTAACATGATTTAGTGTTTCTGACTGATCTTTGATATAAATTCCTAAATGTATGTCCAAACGTTCTAGAGATTATATAAATAATATTTTATTACAACATAAAATTAATAGCGTTTTACGTTTCCAGAAATGGCATTACGTACTTTCCAGGAAAAAAAGATGACATGTCCGGGGGAAAGAAGTCTACAATACCGGAATTCAATATCTTAATTTTCTTGGAAAATAGTAACGATTCCGGAAATAATTATGAAATACTACTTTTCCGGGAAATTAATTAATGAATGCCTCTTGAACGAAAGCAAAGCCACTATAAAATGTGTAGCGAACAAAGTATATAGTAGTACATTCACATCGTTTACAATTTTTGTGTTTTTAATTGATGGTCAGTCAACAAAGAAGAGCATATTCTCCTTTTCAAATCTTCGAACGGGTGCTATAATAGATAAAGTTCTCATCTTTACGATGATGTTGTTTGCAGTTTTATTAGCACATCGATCAAGAAAAAAACCCAGTTAGGATTGCTAGCATAAAGCTACTCGTAAAATAAACAACTCGGCACCATTGGTTGGCGGAAATTTTGAATTACGATCTATTTAAACTTCCAATATGTACATGTGATCTGCAAACTTCAGATGTCATCAGATGGAGCTTTTTCACAGTATTGATTCTACAAAGCATTCTCCAATCTTATTGTTTGCCGGCAAGTAAGCCAAACCAAAGAAATCGGTCATCCATTTTCCAAATCTTTCTCCTTGTTATCAGAGTCAACTGGTAATATATTTTAGATATCATTTTAGTCTAAGAGACCATTTTTTGTATAGAAATATAAAATAAAAATTATCTAACATATGTTTATAATTTACTACAAAGTAATAGAAACGTATACTTTAAGTTTCCTGAAAAGTAGTATTAGAACTTTGAAATATTAGCGGAAACGCAATACGCTCAAAATTGAGAATGGAAATCGGGAATTTGTTGAAGTGACAACATTCTGTACTGGGTTAGATCTTCAAATAACACAGCGAGAAAAACTCTCATTGGAGATTAATTGACATCTATTGACCTCTGTATGAACGTCTCCCTTTTTTGTTACTGCTTTATAGCGTTTACACACATAAACACACGAAGTTGAATAAAAAATATAATTTGATTATTCACAAATGATTCTGTCTCTACGCCCATGAATCATAGACATGTATTCATATTTAGAACAGATGTTTTAAATGACTTTTTCTGTAGATGCAATATGCAAAATATTATTTTTTTTGATTATGGTACATCAAACAATATTGTAATTTTAAATGATTGATTTAAAATTAAACTTGTCGTTGTTTGCTGTCTGTCATATTTGATTTTCGTTTATTGTTTTGTCATAAATCAGATTTTTTCATTCGATATGTTTTACATTTCATTTTACATGTCTGGACCTTTTTATTGCTGACTATTCGGTATGAGTTTTGCTAATAGATCAAGGTCGTACCGTGACATATATATAATTGCTTATCCTCACACTATTTGGACTTTGTTGGACAATTGTCTCATTAGCAATCATACTTCATAAGATATAAGAAGATGTAGTATGAGTGCCAATGATACAACTATCAATCCCTCCTAATCTATACAATTATATCGAGATAACGACATACGTATACCGAGATAAATATAAAATTATATCGAGATAACGAAGTAAATATATCGAGATAACGATATAATTATATCGAGATAACGAAATAATTATACCGATATAACGATATGAATATTACGATAAAGCTATCGAGATAAAAATTTAATTATATCGAAATAATATCTATTGAGATAACGATATAACATAATTTTTTATAGTTCGCCTCTGGGCTTCCGTACTTATTCCTTGTTTTTGTCAATGTAAATATTTTTTTTTGGAAGCATTTAATTTTTTAATTTAAGCATTTTCGTCTTCCATGGCTAATCTCCACCGTACAGAATTCCAAGCCAAGTTTAAGCACCTGAATTGGATGGTTACGTACATGAAAGCAAAAACATGCTTTATCATTTTTGTCATTGACCCGACACCACAGACTGTATAACTGTTCATACGGGTTACGTTTACCTATTTACCAATATAATCATTATACTTTATCTGCTATGCTTTTAATTATCGTTTTCTCATTAGAAAGGGAATCATTGGAAATTATTCAAACAAAATGGTGATAGGAATGAAATTCTTTTCTGTACTGGTAAGTTTTCAGCAGCATATTTATAGTCATTGAACTAATTTTATAGTCCACGTCTTTCTAACTGCCGATTATGGAATGGCCGCCTAACTTCAAAATAGGGGTAGAGGGGGTATAGATTTTTCCTTCCCTAATAAAGTAATCTGACCCCCCAATTTGATGAAATAAAAAAATAAAAGATATTGCATCCAGATTTTCCCAAACACCCTATTGTGTTATATTTCGGAAAAAAATATAATTGATTATATATATATACATGTAGCTTCGAAAAACTACCAATTTTGAAAATAGAAAAATGGTTGCGCTTAAAACAAATTTGACTCACAAGTTAAATGTTTGCTCTTCTAAATGTTTTTCTTTATATTTTAACTTTTTTTTGTGATGCTTCGTCGGAACCATGAACAATATAGAAAATAATTTTCGTATCATCTATTTTATAAACAAACCATCGAAATACGGATATTGTGGTATTGAAATGTGTTGCTTCAAAATCTTGGAAATAGTTTTTAGTTAAGAAATGTATCGCTCTCGTACAGAGCTGATTCCATGTCCGACTATGGCTACATGTTTTGTACATTTGCTAAAAATGCTGATTTTAAAGATCTTAAAGATTTTAAAGATTTTAAAGATCTTCGTTTTTTCATTATGAGTTTGAGATATTTTGACCTCAGGCATTACTGAAAAGTCAAATGCTGAAGTTGTCGAAATGCTCATCTGATGAAGAACCATGGTACAGTTAATGTTATTACAAGGTTTTTTTTTAAATTGTAAACCAGTCAAATCATAAACATTAAGAGGTATGGAATGCTTGCAAATTAAACAAAACAAAAAGTTCAGCAATTCTAGATTTTTTCTGGCGATTATGCCAAATTTGATTTTTAATATAAGGTAAAAATACCAGACAGCCTTTACCTGCTGTTTAAAACAAATAAAATATCTCAAAATATTTTTTGCTTACTAGTATTATGTTTCACCAAAGTACCTCCTTAATACAAAATTATACATCAAAAATATACTAGAAAGATCTTTTCTATAGTTTCAAAAATGTATTTTATATCATGTGCTATTTTCACTAATATGACAAAAATTGCCGTTCAAAGATTTGTTTAAAGCTACATACAAACTGTGCATAATTGTCTGATTTTGTAAGAGATATGCACAGAAAAAATACTTTGTGGGCCGGAGAGAAAGAGATCTAAATAATTCATTTTTTAGTAAATTGTGAGAAGAAAGTTATTTTAATGTGCTTTCTGGAAATATGCTTGATAAAATAAAACGTAAAATTTTGGTCACCGCTCTCGTTTTCTTGCAACATAAGACATGTTCAATGCTAGCCTACTGTTTATTTTTTAATGAAAAAAAAATGCTTTATCATTCATGATACATTTATAACAAATATATAAGAAATAATCTCATTCAAATAAAAACTTTGATACTTTAATTCTATTTCTGAATCAACAGAATCCGGTGATAAGATGAGAATCTTTTTTGAAATCGCAAAAACAATAACATTCAAACGATTTAAAATTGTCTTAATTTCATTGACAAAATAATCTGGACATATAGGTGAAAAAAGGTCACTTATAATGTAACTTTGACAGAGTTTTGTCTATTTCACGTTATATGTTTTTCGTCCAAATATTTAATACCAACAACTTTAATCAAAACGATAGTATGTGCACATTAGAATCTTAGCAATGTGTTTTTTAGCAAAATATTTGTCGGGTAAAGCAACTACTTATATCTAAGAGTATCCAAATATTGATGACAAGATATTAGAATAAGGTTATTAGTTAGATATAGGTAGATGTGGTATGAGTGCCTATGAGACAACTCTCCATCCAAGTCACAATTATAAAAGCAAACTATTATAGGTCAAGGTACGGCCTTCAACACGAAGCCTTGGCTCACACCGATCAGCAAGGTATACACGGCTCCAACAATTACTAGTGTAAAACCATTCAAACGGGAAATGTTTAGCTGTTTGCACTTAAAGTAAGCAAAGTGAAGCCCTAGTGCTTATATATTTAACAAAATTCAAAAATATGAATACTTATGTCATAGTTTGAATTTAAAGGCCATAAACATGGCATTATCATACTTTCTCCCTTGAAAATTTCAGTAAAAAAACAATACTTATCATTTGAAACTATTTGCGATCAAAAGTTAATTTAGATCCGCGATTTTAGGTAAATAGGTACGATCCATTTAATTTTTATTCTGGAAACCATGATATCTGTATTCATACGTTTTATTTATATTTTCTCTATTCCTACTATTCTGCACTTGTTGCCTATTATTCCATATTCTGTTATTAGATATACAGTAAGAAGATGTGGTATGAGTGCCAATGAGACAACTCTCCATTTATAAAAGTAAACCATTATAGGTCAATGTACGGCCTTCAACACGGAGCCTTGGCTCACAAGAAACAAACTATAAAGGGCCCAAAAATTACTAGTGTAAAACCATTCAAACGGGGAAAACCAACGGTCTATATATAAAAAAAAACAAAAAACGAGAAACACGTATAAATTACATAAACAAACGACAACTACTGTACATCAGATTCCTGACTTAAGACATGTGCAAAGAAACCCCATCCAAGACCCTCATATATAACATGCATGATACTTGTGATATGCATATTAATTTAATATGGTAACATAATAACAAAAGAAAGGGCCTTAGTTAGAAAAGGTACGAAATACTAATAAAATGATCAAATCGAAAATATATACAGGGCGTGTGTCAAAGAAATAACAACCCGAGCAAAGAGCATGCATAAAATAGCCGAAGGCCACCAATAAGGCTTCCACACAGCGATAAAATCTCACACACAGAGACAGGCTTCAACTGGTCCCTAAACAAACATGTGTACTAGTTCCGTAAAAATGGCCACTACAACTTAACCATATAATTGAACAAAAAAATAAAATAAAAAAAATCAAGATTTGTAAAGGCCAATTGATTTTGGATAGGCGCAAACATGTGGCGGCATTAAACAGTTTTTGTAAGAATTCATTCCTGCCTCTATAGCTCTAGCCAATGTAGAATACAAGGATACAGCAATACGCAACACGAATAAAAGCCTACTTACAAGCGAGACATGCCTACGTTTTCAACACTTCTGGATTTAGAATATTAAGCTCTTATTATACCAGTCATTCAGTATGTTACCTCAGTACGTACTCAATATGTATCACTGCAAAGTATAGCATTGTTGTAAGTCAATTGATCGTGCTTGTGGTACAAGAAAACATCATTAAATATCAATGTTAAGTTCAGTGACGAGGTTTAGTTCATTAATTTCTGTTTTGCTGCTTAATTGCACCTTTTCAGGTGTAAATGGTTTGAGATGCTCTAACTGAGATGATGGAACACTAATTTATTTACCATTGAACACAACTTTAAAAGATAGAAGCTAAAATGAAATTTGCTTACAAAATAGTTGTTTGTAGAACTTGATATGCGATTGATGCGTGAAATTTACTTGATTATATTTAATTTCATTCTCTAAAGATGAAAGACGAGTAAAACGTGTATTAATTGAAATGTGATACAATAATATGAAGAAACAAGCATATGTGGAAAACATTCACATGAAGTAGAAACAATTACCACAGAAAACGAATAACAACAAGGTTAACAAAAACAGACTTCACTACATCTCACCGTTTTGTGAATATAGAATAGTGATTTACAAAACTTCCATCAAAATCAACAATAAAATCATTGAAGATCTAACCGAGACAACTACATGCGAAATGTCTGGCACAGTACACACACATTTTACAGCTTTAAACAAGTTCAATTTGTACTTAAGGTGGTACCCAACACTTTCACTAAAATAAATTTGGCTCGTTTAATTTTCATTAAATTATGACAAAGTATTTTACTCTGACCCTTTAACAAAAATTTCAAAATTTCAAAAATTTTGAACCAACCGTTTTGTCAGAAAAAAATACACTGGTTATATAGCAATTTGACAAACACCATTTTTGATCACTGAGAAGCTTTTTATCCCCTTTACAACACAACGTAATTAAAACGTTAAGCTGACTTTACAGAGTTATCTCCCTGTAGTGTTAGGTACCACCTTAAGGCTTAAGCGTCCTCTTTGGACAACACAATATACGTCGATAAGCATAGCCTGTGTATGAAGTTGATACTATATTGTTATCAACTGACTGTTTCTGTATTGGCCCTGATATAGATTCGAGGTTAGCTGTATTGGACCCGAGACTCGAAGAGTCGGTTTTTAGATATTCTAAAAATAACCGTGCAATATTTGTTTTGCTATCCACTGTTTTCTATCCACCTTCAAAAATATAGTTTAACGCGTGACTATCACTGAACAAATTACGTAGCTAAAACGTACTCATTAATAATATTTATATTCAATGCAACACTATACGAAGAATAAGTGTATACTGCTCATTGGCAAAAATCTTACTCATATTCAGAAAAACCATCCACGTTCTGGGAAATATGCTAGAATGATCCACTGAGTCGCGGATTTATAAAAAGTGTGAGTCTAAGAAAATCACAGAAAATTGGCCTCTTTGATATGCCAGCGTTTCGTCGTCAGACAGCTTATGTATAAATAATAAAACTTCTACAAGAGCACAACGGAAATAAAACTATGTTTGTGCTCTATATGTTAGTGTGCTTATAGGCAATATAAGCTCAACAGGTTTTAACTATACATTACCTGGTAAATGTCATACAAGTGAGAGGTATAGCTAGCTTTAAAATCAGAATTAATCCACTATTATCTACATTAGAGCATGTCTGTATCAAGTCAGAATATGACAGCTGTAATCCATTTATTTGATGCGTTTGAGCTTTTGATTTTGCCATTTGATTAGGAATCTTACGTTTTGAAGTTTAATTTCCTCGTATTTCGGTAAATTCGTCATTTTACTTTTTGTAATAGTTATGTTCTTGGATCGAGCGGTCTTGGCACTTGCTATAAATTCACAGTAAGATCAATTATCACAATACTGTTATAAGTTTGATCAATTTTTAGTACACAATAAGTTATAAATATCAATAATTTCAAATAACCTCAAACCGCGAGAAACTCAGCGGACACCATTTGAATAACAGAAGAAAAAAATAGAATGCATTAATGTCATTATTATTGCTATAACGAAGTGTATATTGTGAGACAATGACATAACTACCAGACCATACGTAGAAGCTATTGTAACGTGTAACCGGGCGGGGACGTTTAGATATTTTTATCCTCGGGTTCGTACCAGTTTCCTGGATTTGAAAAGCAATTCAAAAGTTCTAAAGTCAATTAAATGTTTACACTATCTCTATCAAATATGAAACAAATACTATAATACATAAAACGAATTTCAACACCTATCAACCTAATCCGAACTTGTTGAATCAAAACTGTTTAAAACCCTTTCTGTCCGATACTGTTTAAAACCAACTGTTTGAAACTATAGTCTGGAACCTAAATGTATAGAACTGGTTTGAAACCTAAATGTATAAAACTGGTCTGGAACCTAAATGTTTGGAACCTGTCTGGAACCTAAATGATTGAAACTGGTCAGACGGTTTGGAACTATTGTCTGAAACCTAAATGTTTGGAACCTGTCTGGAACCTAAATGTTTGAAACGGGTCAGACGGTTTGGAACTATTGTCTGAAACCTAAATGTTTGGAACCTGTCTGGAACCTAAATGTTTGAAACGGGTCAGACGGTTTGGAACTATTGTCTGAAACCTAAATGTTTGGAACCTGTCTGGAACCTAAATATTTGGAACCTGTCTGGAACCTAAATGTTTAAAAAACGGGACTAAACCTTAATGTATCAAACCGGCTGAACCGAAATGTATCAAACGGGCTGAAACCTGAATAAAACGAATGTATGGAAACTATTCAAACTGTTGTAAACTTTCGACGTATGAAACTTTATTAAAATATATTTATATAACTGTTGGAACAGGGTAGCACTAAGGTATGGTTTAACAGCAAACACTCACTGCAATAGTGAGAGATGTGGAACGCAAAACCTTAGCACTAACCCTGTTTATACAACTTCTACGGAACCGAAACTATTTATATCTTCTCAACAGGTTTCAAACACTCCACTTTGTTTGAATAATCCTGCTACTCGTCTTTAAATATTAACGGTATCACCTTTTTAGTCTTCTTCTATCAACGTCTCCGATTAGAATGACCATTTACACTGGATAGCTAACCACTATTTATACTTCTAACGCGGACCTCGAAGAGAGCACCCTAGTAACAACTGTACAGGTAAGCGTCTGATAGCAACCAAGGATAAAGGGATGATTTTAGATACAGTTTTCAACGATGAACGGATGATATGGGAAACTAATAGAGATATCGGAAAATATATAACTGTAGAACTATTATAACCTCTTAAACTGCAAATTCGTAACACTACCCACGCCTCCGATTTCATGCGTCCTCGCATGAGTTTTACAATTTTATACTGACTTAATCAAAACACAATCAAAACTGTTCTCGTTAAAACTAGCTGACACCATACCAAGGTTCTACTTTAAACCTCAATGTATCCACTCATTCCGCAGAATATCTCTCCCAGCAACTGTTTGTACACCGAGGGTTATACCATGATAACCAACTAATGGCTTTCCTACAACAATCTGCCGGCAAGCGTCAGACCTAGGGGTACCTTAGCCTACTCACAGTTCCGGGGTTCCTGTCAGCCTCTTTCGACTAGCATGTTCTTTCTGTTTTGTTAGCTAAGTTCCTATTTTCCAAATACTAGTATCATACTTTTATTCACATTTATACAAGCAACTGAATACTGAACTTAAATTAAATTTTGACCAGATAAAACCGTTTCAAATATTCTATTTTGAATACCACTTGAAAAGTTGTGTTTCCAAAAACCGGTTTAAAATAATTTTGCCTCACAACAGGCCACTTATGGACCGCTCAATAAGAGTTGTTGTAAAGGGTTCTTTAACGTGCACAAGACGTGGTACTTCCTGAACACGGGACCTCGGATTTAACGTCCCCATCCGACGGACGGACAGTCATAGACAATCTTAAAATACTCAACAGAAATGCTCGACAAATCCCACCGCTAAGCCACCATTTGTAACGTGTAACCGGGCGGGGACGTTTAGATATTTTTATCCTCGGGTTCGTACCAGTTTCCTGGATTTGAAAAGCAATTCAAAAGTTCTAAAGTCAATTAAATGTTTACACTATCTCTATCAAATATGAAACAAATACTATAATACATAAAACGAATTTCAACACCTATCAACCTAATCCGAACTTGTTGAATCAAAACTGTTTAAAACCCTTTCTGTCCGATACTGTTTAAAACCAACTGTTTGAAACTATAGTCTGGAACCTAAATGTATAGAACTGGTTTGAAACCTAAATGTATAAAACTGGTCTGGAACCTAAATGTTTGGAACCTGTCTGGAACCTAAATGATTGAAACTGGTCAGACGGTTTGGAACTATTGTCTGAAACCTAAATGTTTGGAACCTGTCTGGAACCTAAATGTTTGAAACGGGTCAGACGGTTTGGAACTATTGTCTGAAACCTAAATGTTTGGAACCTGTCTGGAACCTAAATGTTTGAAACGGGTCAGACGGTTTGGAACTATTGTCTGAAACCTAAATGTTTGGAACCTGTCTGGAACCTAAATATTTGGAACCTGTCTGGAACCTAAATGTTTAAAAAACGGGACTAAACCTTAATGTATCAAACCGGCTGAACCGAAATGTATCAAACGGGCTGAAACCTGAATAAAACGAATGTATGGAAACTATTCAAACTGTTGTAAACTTTCGACGTATGAAACTTTATTAAAATATATTTATATAACTGTTGGAACAGGGTAGCACTAAGGTATGGTTTAACAGCAAACACTCACTGCAATAGTGAGAGATGTGGAACGCAAAACCTTAGCACTAACCCTGTTTATACAACTTCTACGGAACCGAAACTATTTATATCTTCTCAACAGGTTTCAAACACTCCACTTTGTTTGAATAATCCTGCTACTCGTCTTTAAATATTAACGGTATCACCTTTTTAGTCTTCTTCTATCAACGTCTCCGATTAGAATGACCATTTACACTGGATAGCTAACCACTATTTATACTTCTAACGCGGACCTCGAAGAGAGCACCCTAGTAACAACTGTACAGGTAAGCGTCTGATAGCAACCAAGGATAAAGGGATGATTTTAGATACAGTTTTCAACGATGAACGGATGATATGGGAAACTAATAG
Source organism: Mytilus edulis (assembly GCA_019925275.1). Lineage (NCBI taxonomy): Eukaryota > Metazoa > Mollusca > Bivalvia > Mytilida > Mytilidae > Mytilus > Mytilus edulis. Next base: position 29,114,444 of record CM034362.1, on the reverse strand, counting down.
AGATATCGGAAAATATATAACTGTAGAACTATTATAACCTCTTAAACTGCAAATTCGTAACACTATGACACATTTAAGGGAATCAATGTATTGCCTCGTAATACCATGACAAAAATCAGATTTTTGTGAGTCAGTTAAGGAAACATTGTTGAGATTACAGCATTTGTTTCATTAGAAAATCAACGAAACATAAAATATTGAAAATCGATGTATACAGAATGATATAGATTTTTAATACAATAGTACGAGTAGAAATGCATTGATCCTTTGGGAAATAAGTAAGGACGACACTCCATACCTGTCCAAAGCCAACAAAAAAGCCTAACCGTCCAAAGCAACAAAAAAATAACCTAGGCTGCATATAATTTCTTATTCTTGTAATTATATGTCCAAAACTCCATTTAACATACACATCCGAGCACATTTTATACAATCGAAGCAAGCTGTAGACAGACTTTCAAACAATCTATTCTTCTATTCTTCTAAACGTATTTACTTCCAATTACGGAACACTTTCTCACTGGCATTATTTACGGAACGATGAGTATTATTATTTAAAAAGGTTTATGTCGCACACATAAAAGTTACTAGTCTAGTATATCTATGTACAATGTATATTTACAATAAAAATACAACGTTCAAGTATTGAAATTAAAAAAAAACCGAAACACTTTTAAAGCTTTATAAAATAAAAAGCGGACACGCTGCCTCTACCATATCACATATTTCAAAACAGTTCATATCATAAATGTTTCATTTTATTTAATAAATGTTAATAATCAGACGGACTGATGATTTCTGAAAAATACAAGTTCTCTGGGTATGTAACTTAAAGCACATATCAGTAGACTTTTTTTCTTCTGAGTTTTATCACCTCTACTAATTTCAACTGCTGTTTTAAGATGGGGGTATCCCCTTTGTCTAACCAACGCCCTTATTCGACACGAAAAATTCAAATTAATTACAGCTAAAAATAGCTAAGACTATTTCCGTGCGTTTCATGGACATTAATGTTTATATAAGTATACATTTAATAAATGTTTATATTTAACATACAGTTTAACTTATGTTTTTATTTACTTTCAGGATGTCTTGATTGAGGAAATGAAATGATTACCTACACGTTTTAATATGCACGTCGTTCCTTAGCATTTAAAAGCATATTTAACTTCGTCAAGAGAATACTTGGAAAAAAGTTGAAATTTCATTCAATTAAAGAATCAAATATGATATCCGGTAACAATTCGACGAAAGGTGATTTGGAACATATACAGATTTCCCAACTGAATAAGTTAATATTTGAAACAACTTTAATACCGTCATATATTTACATATTGCTTTTAATGATAATTGGAATACCAGGGAATGCGTTAGTCTGTTACATTTACCAAATCAAAATACGTAACAGACAGCTATCAACAAATATTTTTATTCTTGCCTTGTCGTGGTTTGATTTGGTGAATTGTGTGGTCACGCTTCCAATAAGAAATTAAATTCTTGACGAACCTTATAATGTTTGACCAACCGATCCTTTGCAAACTTTCACGATTCTTGACATTCTTCTGTAACAACGCTTCGTCAATTATACTTCTGATAATTGCTATTGATAGGTTGAATGCTTTCCTATCTGGTCCAGTGAGACGTCGGTTGAAACCAAATACAGCAAAGATTATAGTTGTTATTGCAATTTTCATTTCCGCTGCTGTAAGTTGGCCAATGATTATTTTCTTTGGGACGTTTACTTTTCCGTTAGACAATGGTGGAACAGGAAAATCATGTTTAATCGTTAATAAATATGTAAAAAGTAAACAAACCATTGTTTTCACAATTTTACTGTTGTCCCTACATGTAATATTTGATTTAACATTTTTTTATAATATATTCAATTATTGGAAAGAGAATATGTTATGACAGTGGTTTGATCGCACTGCATTCAATTGAAAATGGCCGTGGTGTATGCTCGCCTGTAATAAAGATAAGAAAACAGAGCGATTCGTCAAACGGGGATGCTTACTTAACTCAGGACATGTCCAGGAGTCGATCAACAAGCCCTTACATACTAGAACTAAACTGTATATCGAAAGAATGTGAGAGCAATGTGGGATTACCATCCCATCGGGATTCTCTGGAAATGAGTAAACTAATGACAGAATCCAATGAGCATAGTTTTAAAAATAGCAGTTGTAAAACACGTGCGACGCTATATACAAAGAAAGTGTCCCCTTCGTCGTCTGAATGTAAAATATTCAATCGAAGAACAACTGTAAATAGAACTTCATTTATACTATTTATAGTAACAATGGCCTACGTCATCTCATTTATGCCGTATTGCGTCATTGTTGTGATACGCCATGCATCTAAAACATCGTTCTATGATGAGCTAAGCAATGCTGAAAAAGCTGTGTACCAGATATTTTTGCGTTCATATTCTCTCAGTAGTGCAATTAATCCTATCATATATAGTTTAATCAATCTAAGTTTTCGGAAAAAATGCAAACAGACATTTTACGAATTTGTGTATTTTTTTCGGAAAAAGCCGGAAATGACGTAAATAGATTTGTTGCTTTAGGTTCTGATGTAATAAAAAGATTAAAACAGTCCTTAATATATTGTTGAAAAGTTACAGGTTAAAATTTATCCATGATGTATTGAGTATCCTTTGCACTTAGTTATGTAGATTCTTCATTGGTGGCAGTGTATTTTCAGATTTAAGTGCCAGTCTGCCTAAGAATCAGGCAGTGGTTAAAACATGACCAAAAAAACCCAGCCTATTTGACATTGATTTCAGTTCATAATATGTAGTTATGCACAAAAATAACATTTATTTCCATTTTCTGTTCTGGTAATAGAAGATACAATTTGGTTGAAAGGCACTAGGAATTAACGAATAAGGGGAGACAACTCTTTAATTTGCTATCATTCTAACCAATTTTCTAACCAAGACTAATACATTTTAACTCAGGATGATGGTTAGTATTAAATAGCATGATTAACTCGGTGGGTTTTTTCTCATCATGTTTTAATTTTTACCTAAATTGCCTGATTCTTACAAAGACTGGTACTTAATGAAACCTGATAACATAATCTTGAGCATCATGATTATTCAATAAATTTTCATTTTGATTGACCAAAACCCCCTTAGAGGGCCTCCATGTTCCTGCTTTCTACGTTATACACTTACGATATTAATGCGAAAAATTTCATACATTTATGCAGCTCGGGATCAATAGAAAGCAAACATTGATTAAAGACCAATTTTCATCCAGAATATTGATTTAAATGAAATAGGTAATCATTTGCCGTGATAGTAAACAATTTGAACAACAATTTCTTAAATTTAATTTTCGCGTAGTAAAAGGTATATGAAGGTTATAATGGTATACAAACAAATTACGTTATATATTGTTACAGAAATGTAGGCAGCATACAGCCTTCAACAATAAATACATGTAGGTACATACCAATTTGTGTAATTCCCAGAGTTGAATTAATTAAACAGATACTACAAAAAAAATCTGTTATCAAAGTAAAATGACAAAAAAAAGAAAAAAAGAGAAATCTTTCAAAACAGTCCATTATGAATATTTGGGTCCTCAATGAAAAATATTCCTGTCTCTAATCTTTTTTCCTTTTTATTTGGGTTATATAAACTGGTGAAAAAAGCTACATTACGATTTTCTTTCTGGCTTTATTTCAAGCAGAAATAATAATGAAATGTACTAGTTCGAGTTATGGACTAGGAACAAGGTAAAAAAACCAGTATAAATTAGTATATAAAATGAATGTTCTTTGATTTTAATTTCAATCACAAATATTTCAATGATTTGACACGTATAAAACTTATACTGCGGACATATTGTTTTTCTATGCTCAAACTATTCAGTCAATTTGAAATAGGATTCCTATAAAACAAGATTTCATGTTAGAAAAAGCAAAGAGTTCAAAATTTAATAATTGCAAAACTAAGATACTTGCTAATCATAGCTATAAATTAAAATAAAATTGAAGTTTCATTGTAAAAAAAAAAGAAATGTGGTAATACTAGTATGCTTGCCAAAAGACTTTACACCAGAGTTCAAATGCAATTCATGTAAGCAACGATAATATGTCATCGTACGCTAGGTCACCATATCATATTTGTACAGTACTGTAGCATCTAATTATAAAACAATGCACTTTAAAAGTTTAGCGAGAATTTCATAATTTTAGTCTTTTTTTAAAAGTGACCTTGCTAAACAAATTAATCATATATAGTATATTATATATAGATTATAAATGAATAAAATGATGCACTGTGATTGCAAATGAGATAAATGTCAAGTATAGAACACAGGACAAAGATCATAACAATTACAGGTCATCGTACGGCCTTCAACAATTACGGATCAAACTCCATACATTATAATAAGTTGAAGTAACACGAGGTTAATAGAGATAGGAAAATGTGGTATGAATGCCAATGAGACAACACTTTATCCAAATCACAATTTGTAAAAACAAACTATTATAAACATGTTTAACATTTAAAAAGAAATCTTACTGCTCGGTTTAAGCTAAATATTTTAACGAACAACATTTGACACACAGCAACACACAACAAGCCATGAAGATTTTTAATTATTTATAGCCAAATGAAAACAAGATATAGGAAATGATACCTCCCTATTGTTCAGTCCCTCTTTACCTGAGACAATAAGGATATAGTTCCCCATTACAACAATCAGAGACTGATAGTTCCAATCAAACAGTACACATATTTAAAGAATGTTCATAAATATTGATATATGAATAATTCAGCGTCATCATCTTCCGGTCATAGTCCTCTCAAGATCTAACAGTGAACGGGATAAAACGTCTTTATTATTTAGTTAATAAATATATACTTAAAAATCAACCAATGCACCTCCAACAGATTCAGTTTTAAGAAGACGATATTAGCTTTTTTAAAAAGCATGACCTTAAACAATGCCAACATATATCATACAGTAAGTATTGAAGGGATTCATGGCAATACACGTAGTAGTTACTACCTGTATTTCAGTTACCTAACTGTACGATAAACTATAGTTGAACGTTTCTATGTCATGTGGTCTCTGGTTAAGAGTTGTCTCTTTGGTAAAGATTCTACATCATGTAATCTTTAATTTTTATCGTATCTTTTAATTTTCCATGTTGTGTTTTGTGTACTATTGTTTGTTTGTTTGTTGGTCTTTTTCTTTTGTAGCCATGGCGTTGTCAGTTTACTTTTGATATATGAGTTTGAATGTCCCCTGGTATCTTTTACCCCTGTTTTATACTGTCTTTAGACACATGCTGGTCTACGTAGTCGGGTTTGGTGGTCGGAAAGGAAGGTTGTACAAGTACTGTTCAATATTCAAAATGGCTTTAAAAAGCTGAACAAAACGACTTCTAAAATTTGTTCGTTCTTGAACTCGAAATAATTTAAATGGGGATTATTTTACTACGAATTTCTCTTATGACTGAACAAAAACAAAAAAACTATGGTTAACTATATCTGTACAGACACACATGTTTCGCTGCTACCTCAGACGAACGTTTTACAATTAACCTTTTGTTAAAGCCAGATTTGACCACGTGCACATGGTAAATTGTACAGCTAAATGTCAAACTAGAAAAAAAACTAATTACTAAAACAATCGTTTAATGTATGCTTTGTTCATTTGCAACGTGGTTTTTAAACGAAATATTACATAATTTACAATAACTTATTTCATAATAACACTTCACAAAGTACACGTGTACTGTTTGTGGTAGACTGTACCTGATAGCGTTAGTTTCGTAGCCGCTGATATGTAAATATAACAAGGCCAAATCTGGGTTTGGACCTACGTTGCTGCATGTAATTCATGGAGGTTACATGTATTCTTAAACACAATTATTTAATTGTTTCCTTTCATATTATACCAAGAAAACAATTATGACGTAAATTTTCCTTATACAGTGAGTTTAAAGAATCAACCCAATAGTATTAAAAAAACATAAACAGCAAGTGATTGCATTGCTAATGAGGAATTAGTTTATTAGCTAATTGAACATTCTCAAGCTGAAGACGAACATACGATCATTCAGGCTATGCACCCATTAAAGACAAATTGAAGTTTCAGATGTTATTAAGTCTTTATGCCAATCTAAATAAAAGCATCTTTTTCACATAAGGACATTAAAAGAGTTTGAATTGGCAACTATTTTCTGGGTAGGTAGAGTTTGGGTAAACAAACATATTCTTTCGTATCCATGGCCTCATTTTTGTAGAAGCCAAAAAAGCTGAACGAATATCTATCTTGTACAATAAGTGTTGTTAAATTTCAAACTCTCAGCAAATTGGAAGTGACTCCACGACATATTTAAAAAAAATGCACACAAGCTAAAATTAAATATTATCAAGCTTCAGACTAACCATAAAATCATCCCCTTCAATAGAAATTTTATAGAAAAAGTGTGACGACAAAAATCCATTTACAAATAGTGTTGTTAAATTTCAAACTATCGGCTAACATGCAGTGCACGGGTGTCATTCGGTTTATCGAGAGAAATGATCGTGAAAGAATATGCAACGGCGGTCAAGTATTGAGAGACGATCGTGAAAGTTCTGGTAACGGATCGTGAAAGACATTTAATCGAGAAGACATATGAAAGGTCAGTAAATATTCTAATTTAATTAATTACACAGACACATTTACGACAAAATAAAACTGGCTGTCAAAATGATTCAACATTATGATCAGTATGTGAGAATATCCAGTTTCAAAAGTACATAGTTATTACAAAACGACAAAAGGCAGATTGCTTCTCGACATTTAAATGACATAAAAAATGTAAACAAACACGATTTTTTCACAAATTCGACTAGATAAACTACTTTTATCAGAATAAGGGTATTGTATTTGAATTAATTAAACGGTTCTCATAGTTATTTTGTATAAATATAATCTGAAACTTGGTAAATAAAGAACTATTTACACAAAATTGATTTTTTGGATCGTGAAAGATCACGTACCGCATTTTTGAAGATCGTGAAAAGGATCGTGAAAGATCTGATGCTACGAAGATGTTCAAATTATTCTTCCATTATATGACAATTGATATTTGTTATTGGTATTGAGAAAGGCTAGATAGGTCAACATCCTCAATAGGTTTAAGCATTTCAAATATTAATATTTTTAGAAAATGAAAAGAAAGAGAAATAACAACTACGGCAATAAGAAAAGAAAATGGGTGACAAAACGCCGAAAAAAAAATCCAGTGAAGTTGAGCAAATGGAAGAGGTTGAAGATGCAGATAACGTTACAGAAGCAACACATGAATATTGTGAAGATAATGTAGAAATTAATGAGATAGTTAAGTTATTACCAATCGTTATCAAAGAAATAGCAAGGTTTGGATTCCTACAGTATCTTTTAATGTTGTTCAATCTAATAGCAAATAAGAAATTCGACTTTTCAAATATTTGCTTTTTATTGTTTTGTGACATTTTATGGTTTTGGAGTACACCCACAACACTATTAATTCGGTATCCGTTAAAAGAAACCAAGCAGTTCTGGTACATTGGTAAAATTCTACGAAACGTCCACCACCAAAGGCATCGAACCAGTGGTGTAAATAGTTATCAAATGTACTAGGATTATAATTTAGTACGCCAGACGCGCAAATACATTAAAATTATTATTTGGGCATTTGTGAACATGTTGTTTGTAAAATAGATGGATGATTGTAGGATGAAGCTTTATATTGTCATGTGAAGTACTCACTTATCACGAGTTATAGGATACCCACATTTTGTATATTGGATCCTATAAACTACATGTCCGTCAGACAGGATTCACCTGACCCTGAATTTGCCTCATTTCATGGATGAAGATTCATTTTAGTGGTCAAGTCCGTATCGAGGATTCGTTAAGCTTTAGGATAACTGTCTGTTGTTATGATTGTAAGGTGTACATTTTCGACTTGTGCAAGGTTTCAACTAACATTGAACTCATTATCATGCATCATTCGGCAATGTTTGTTTTATGTTGTTTGGCCTTTTGAATATATACCTGTATGCTAAAGCGACAAGGTGTTTCGTGTATGGTGTACATCTCTGTCTGCATGTTTCCATGACCATGATGACTTCAATTGTGTTTGATTTATTGAATGATAGTAAGATGTCTATGTCTGGCTGTCGGTCAGGGTTCATATACTTTTGACCTTATGTTCCGAATTAATTGGCGAAGCATAACTTTTACATGTGTCAGTTTCTAAGGTACTGTAAGGATCGGAACACATTTATTTGGTGTACGGGATATTTGTAGAGATCTGTATGGCATGGTTCATCTGACCTTGACCTTTTTTATGAAACATTGACAATCTTAAGCGCCTTTGACACTTCTAGTAAAACCCTTGATATTATAGACGTTCAACAAATATACTATCACAAGTAAAGCAAACAAGACATTACAAAATGTTGGTTATCGTTCAATTCCAAATTACACATAAAATCTGCTGTTTTTGCTATGATTTTTTGTTTGATGGATAACATTTTGGTTTAAACGTTGCATATCCATATTATTGGCTTCCTAGAGTCGGTCTGCCTGAAGTGCACTAGACTGATTCACAGAGCTGAATCTTACTCACTTATTTAAACACGTTATTAGTTGTTGGTTTTTTTTTCAACTTTCGAGGTAAAGTGTTTAATAGAAAAAAGATAATAGCTGTAATGTTCATCCTTATCAAAATAGTTACAGGCTTCAACCACTTGCAGATTTATCAAATGGTAAAAAAAAATACTGATTTCTGATTACTAGTATTAAGTCTGGTCACGCATTTTCTTTCACGATCGAAATAATACGTTGCCTGATCTTTCACGATCAAGTTTGGTGGAAATTCAACAAATTCAAGGTTTTCATAAACAAATTAACGCTTTAAATGAAAGAACATACTATAATTTTACTGTACTATCAGATACACCAAAGATTAAATTTCAAATATATCATGATATTCTGAAATATGACCATTATAGGTACAAAAAGCGTGTTATTTGTAATTAATTTCATAGACACGCATTGCGCCTTTTGTGTTTTTTCAAAAAATACTTCATATTTTTGTTATCTTCTTTCACAGTTATGTCGAGGAAGTTAAACCATTTTGACAGACATATTTTTTTGTTCGGATTTGTTCCGCGTTTTGAAAATTAAACGATTTTTTTTAAAGATTTTGAACTCGAATATACATTGAATGTCTTTCACGATCCGTTACCAGAACTTTCACGATCGTCTCTCAATACTTGACCGCCGTTGGATATTCTTTCACGATCATTTCTCTCGATAAACCGAATGACACCCGTGCAGTGGCTGCATGGATGATGCAATATTCAATTACAATTCAGCATTATTAAGCTCAATCACTTTGATATTTAAATATAACAAGGCTAAGTCCGGGTTTAGACATACGTCGCTGCATGTAATTCATTGAGGTAACAGGTATTTTTAAGTATAATTATTTAATTGTTTCCTTTCATATTATACCAAGAAAACATTATAACGTAAATTTTCCTTATACAGTGAGTTTAAAGAATCAACCCTATAGTATTAAAAAAACATAAACAGCAAGTGATTGCATTGCTAATGAGGAAGTAGTTTATTAGCTAATTGAACATTATCAAGCTGAAGACAAACATACGATCATTCAGGCTATGCACCCATTAAAGACAAATTGAAGTTTCAGATGTTATTAAGTCTTTATGCCAATCTAAATAAAAACATCTTTTTCACATAAGTACATTAAAAGAGTTTGAATTGAATAGGCAACTATTTTCTGGGCAGGTAGAGTTTAGGCAAAAAAACATATTCTTTCACATGGACTCATTACGTAGAAACCAAAAACAACTGAACGAATAGCTGTCTTGTACAATGAGTATTGTTAAATTTCAAACTCTCAGCAAATTGGAAGTGACTCCACGACATATTTAAAAAAATGCATACAAGCTGAAATTTAGTATTATCAAGCTTCAGACTAACCATAAAATCATCCCCTTCAATAGAAATTTAATAGAAAAAGTGTGACGAAAAAAAATCCATTTACAAATACTGTTGTTAAATTTAAACCAATCGGCTAACATGAAGTGGCTGCATGGATGATGCAATATATAATTACAATTCAGCATTATTAAGCTCAATCCCTTTCCGTGAAGCCAAGAAAGGTTACACAAGGACTCCAAGGAAAAATCAAAAGGGAAAGTTTACAAATGGAAAAACCAAATTGTAATACATATCAAACGAATGGAAAACAACTATGACATGGTACAGGTATTTTCTTACGTAGAAAATGGTAGATTAAACCTTGTTTTATAACTAGCTAAACCAATATTACGATTAAAAGACCACTATTTCAATATCATGTTAGCCAAAAAACATAAACACTGTAATTGTGCAACAGCATTACACACGTTGTCTCCTCCCTTCCTATAAAAAACGCCGGTTTATACTGGTTTGACTAAGAATTCACTTGTATTAGGACTTGACATTCAAAAGTCATCAATAACGGACGAATGAAATGTTCTATAAAAGTGACAGAACGCATAATTAAATTATTATAAAAAAAATTAAAACCGCGTTTTGTTATTAATGTTGTTATGTATAGGTACCGTGCGATGACAAAAGAGAGAAAAAGAACTAGTTGAATATAATTTGTCTATATCATCATTGTCAATCGTACCGATATCTCTTATTTTATATTAGTCGGAACATAATTCTCAAAGTTTATTCCGTGATGCTCAAAACAGAAACATTTATACACATTAGTAATGATATTGTATGATTCTTTTGAATTATTTATTAATTTATTTTCTTAGTTTCGAATGAACTCTTCTTTTATGTTTAATCGAAATCCAAGACAGAAGATGTAATTTTCTACTTTTTCTCTATTAATTGTTAATTACAGGTAATTAACAAGAAACTTATTTCAAGCTCCGTTTCTTCTTCCATCTGTAAAACAAATATATTTAAAAGATTCATAATTTTTATTTTTCGGTACAAGAAAAAGCATTTCATTTGAATTGTATAGCAGATTATAATATACCTTATTGCTATTTGTCCGTCATTACTGCATAATTCATTGACGTTCCCAATATTTTGACGTAGTCAGCAAAAATTTCCGACGCCACAGGACAATAGTGTGGGGTCTTTGCCATCAATGGATCAAGTATCACAGATTCCCAAACACGTAACTGAGTTTGTACTCATAAGTTCATTTTTATATAAGGTTTATGATTTTCAAATATTTTGTCTTGCGCATAACTGGCAAAACATAAGAGAAGATAATTTGTCATAGCTTTCGAAACTGCCCCCTCCCCACTTTTTATCAGTTGCAGAAGAGCATGCTTCTTACAAATGAAACTATTTATATAAACAGTTCCTAATCAAAACGGTGGTATTAATGAAAGCGCTATAATTGTTTATTTTCAGTAATGATAGTTGACCCATAGATTTTATAATTTAATTTTTTTTTTTTGAATTTACCAATACGTACAAACACCAGTTCTGATATAGTTAGAAAATCGAGTCTTGACAGTCTTTTTATGCAAATATGAGCATGTTAGGGTTAAGCCGTAAATATCCATACATTTGAACAGTCACTTATATTATAAAGACTCATCTTACAAGACGGTAAAAAAAAAATAGAGAATGATTATACATTTTGTACAAAGAGATGTGTAATATGAATTTACATGTGACTATGTATTTCAGTATCAAGTAATTGGGTTTTTGCCTTTCGCGTTTCTGGTGCAAATCGGTCATGATCCAGATGTTCGATTTGGACGTAAGAGCTTTTACAGTATCGCTTTTAATTTGTTTAACATTGCCTTAACTTTATATTTTTTTATCGAGAAAGTGTATGGTACTATTAACTATCTATACTCTGCTGGCATCCTTGTCAAATGTACTATCAACTGCAAGAACAACTCTGTTGGCAGCCTTGTCAAATTTACTATCAACTGCAAGAACAACTCTGCTGGCATCCTTATCAAATGTACTATCAACTGCAAGAACAACTCTGCTGGCATCCTTGTCAAATTTACTATCAACTGCAAGAACAACTTTGCTGGCATCCTTGTCAAATGTACTATCAACTGCAAGAACATCCCTGCTGGTCTCCCTGTCCAATGTACTATCAACTGCAAGAACATCTCTGCTGGCATCCTTGTCAAATGTACGATCATCTGCAAGAACAGCTCTGCTGGCATCCTTGTCAAATGAACTATCAACACGTTTTATTGTCGTCGTTGTTAGTTAGATACATTTGCATGTATATCTGTGAATCAAATTAGTCAGTTGTGTTATATGTTTATAATATATGTTTACACAGTTTGGTTGCTGGTCCCAATTATTTTCGCATTAATGTCACATTGACCTATGATGTCTGTTTGGGTTGTTCACCCAATTTTAGTTACTGTTACGCATTAGTAAATACAAATACTGAAGGTATGTCCATTGAACAACTGCTTTTTAAAAACTGCCTTTTCACAACTGAATTTTGGAGACAGAACAATAATTGAGTAATAAGTTCTTTATTTTGTTTATCTGTTTTGTTTATAAATGATCTCATAAATACTTATCATGAACATATGCTTAGACCTATTCAGTCAAAATTTGATGTTTGAATACTATATCTCAAGTTTTTAAAGAAAATATTTGGTACATGAAATTAATCAAATTTATATTTCTTCTGTTTCACCAGTCATATTGACTGGCCTTAAATTGATTTAATTTATATTTATGATGACACCGCCGGTTTACTTGTTTACATGTAAGACAAAAACAGCAAAGTTAAATACATACAAACTATTGAGACATTGATTGATGCATTTATGATTTACATGAAGATATTTTTACAATATTTTTCCAAATTTAGAATTGATTACTTATATCATGTACACATGTATGTTTTGAAAAGATTTCTTGCTGTGATCAGCAATCTAGAATACGATTCACAAAAAATCCCACAAGATCTTGGTTTTCCATTGAAAATGCAAATTGCAATGGAAACCCAAAAGGTAATACAATTCAGGAAACAAGTGTAGGTAATTCACCATGCTGGAACTAAAATGTAAATGGTGTTCGTTTTCGACAACACTGTTTTTTTACTTGTTACTTGTTTGGCTTAATAAATATTTTGATATGAGCGTCACTGATGAGTCTTATGTAGACGAAACGCGCGTCTGGCGTACTAAATTATAATCCTGGTACCTTTGATAACTATTTATACCAATTCATGTTTGAAAAGCGGAATGGCCTTCCCCTTTTGTTTTCTATACAAAACAGGTAAATCACAATCAAAACTATCCTCGCGATCCAACCCATTCACACATCAAAATACTATATTACCGGTAGCAATGTTGCACACCTTTTTAAAAGCAGCTAAGACGACTTCAGGATTTAGAACTCAAAGAAGAAGTCCCACGGCCACCAAAATAGCTGCATCACAATTATATATTTGTCAAAATCTTTAATTGATCTGTTGGACGTATAGTGTTTTGGGTTATCTCGGATCAATGTTACAGAATTAAATATTATATATAATAAGCTTCTATATCAAAACGAACATGATGCTATGATGGTATATAATGGATTTTCTCCTGTTTTTTTTTATTTAGGTTAGCTTATTTTGGACCACGATGTATGATTGGGTACATTAATTTTGATCTGTCATAAAAAATCCCGAGGTCGCAGGGAATAAGTGGTAAATATTGGTCATATTTAAATATATTGTAATGCCGACATTCCCCCCTTTTTATAGTAAACCTATGTCTGTATAGTTTCTCGAAATTATTGAGGATAAACGATAGATGTTAGTGAGATGTCTAATGTTACAAGTAGTGCAAGACTTGTCATTTGTTATTTTGGCTGTTGTTTTCATGATACGACATATTTGTGTATGTTAGTTTGTAAATAAGTTTTAGTTTACGTACTGATTCCGTATTTTCGCGGTAGTTACCTTATTATACAATAAACTCAAATAAAACTGTTCTAATGATCTACTAATAAATTTAAAGTCGAAACCCATCTTTATTGATGAAGATCAATCGTTGTTTACAAACAGTATCAACATTACGGGAGTTTCCCTAATATGATCCATGGTTGCCGATTGGTAAACAATATGTAACAAGCTCTGTCATTGGTCCGTCGAAAGTATAAATACCAAAACAACAACAGAAACGACGGAGGGTTTGGTTGACAAGAATGGATAGTGACAAACTTTAATAAATGCTGGAAAATGTAGCTTATTGAACGTTACCTTTGTTTTAATTTAAGGTTGTCGGTGTTGGTGCAAATATTTATTGGTGCAAACTTTAGGTGCCAAATCGGGAGCAAATCCTTGGTGCAAACTTTAGGTGCCAAATCGGGAGCAAATCCTTGGTGCAAACTTTAGGTGCCAAATCGGGAGCAAATCCTTGGTGCAAACTTTAGGTGCCAAATCGGGAGCAAATCCTTGGTGCAAATATTTATTGGTGCAATTGATGGTTTAGGTGTAATTCCTGGGTGTAAATATATTGCTTGGAGCAAATAATGTTTTAGGTGAAAATCCTTGGTGTAAATATTGCTTGGTGCAAATAAATATATAGTTTTGTGCAACTTGTTTTGTTAGGTGAAATTCCTAGGTGACAAACTTTAAGAAAGTCAAGTATTTAATATTTATTACGGAAGCTTTATGGTAGGAACGATTTTGTGATTACCTATAAAGAATTGTTGATTGTTGATTGTATTTATTATGTCTTAAGGAATTGAGACTTATTATAAACTGTGGGTTAGTGAATCTGGTTGATTTACTTTAATGTGATCGAGTTTAGCGCTACACATTGGTAGTTTAATAATATTTAGATAGTGACAGAGTAAAGTCTCTGTTTAGGTTAGTTATAGATAAGACCAACCATAGTAGGAACCGGACTAGGCCAGGAACAGAGCTGTACCACTACCAGTCCAGCATTTTTATAAATAATAATAAAGCATCTAAACTGTTCTATTTCATGTATTTTATTTCACGAATATTTAGTAAATATACAGTAATAACAAAACAAATATAAAATCAATATCGGTAGAGTGTTTTGGTCGACGGTAAACCAACTAGACGTCGACCCTAATATTTTATCCTAATATACATACACACAATAAAAAGATCCCTTTACTTTATGTTCATTGTGTTCTCTGGTGTCCGACTCTAGCACCCGAGAGGCAGTGTTACAATTGGTGGCAGCGGTGGGATAAATTTATAGAGTCAGATTAAGTTGAATATATAAGATCATAGATAGAAAATAATGGACGATTCAAACGTAGTTACGTTTGGCCCACACTTGAATGAGACACATGGTGATGCTGAAGCAACTATTCATGAAAATGAAATAGACGCTCAAGGTACTGAAATTTTTAGAAGGACAGAGAGAATGATGGCCGAAGCTAGGGCAGAAATTAGGCTTCGGATGGACAGATGTTTTTCCGACTTTTCAAGTGATATGAGTAAGATGTTTGAAAAGTTTGAAAAGCACACTGTTGACACTAGGTCTACCCCAATTTTAGGACGGGGCAATGAAAGTTCCATAGATAATAATATGGGACCCGATGTTAGACATGATAAGGATGATCAGAATAATAGTCATTTTCCTGAGGTCCGACGGTCAAAATCTGAAATTTCTTGTAAGATTAAGCCACAAATCTATGACGGCTCTGATGATTTGGAAGAGTATTTGACTCAATTTGATTTGTTGGCCGAACTTAATGTTTGGGACTCAAAAACAAAAGCACTGCTTTTGGCAAGCAGTTTATCAGGGAACGCCAGGGCAATACTTAATGAAATTACAGATGGGGAACTACACAATTTTGACAGTTTGGTCACCTCTCTTAAGAATAGGTTTGGTTCAGTCAATAGAGCTGAAGTGTTTAGAGCAGAGTTGCAAACACGAGTACGATTTAAAAATGAAAGTCTGCCTGAATTAGCTCAGTCTATTAAGAAACTGACACGTAGGGCTTATCCTGGTACCTCTCCACTGGTTAGGGACACATTAGCTTTAGATTCTTTTATTGATGCAATACCTGAGACAGAAGTACGTCTCAGATTAAGGGAGGTTGGACCCAAATCAATAAATGAGGCAGAACATATTGCTGTCAGACTCGAAGCATTACGAGTTGCCGATATACGGAAAGGCCGAAATGTTCGCATTGTCGATATTGAAACGGTTCAAGAGCCTGATCTGAAACGGGAAATAAATGAAATCAAACAAAGTATTGAATCTTTGACGAATGAAGTACTTATTATCAAAAATCAAAATGATCAGCAATTCCGAGGAGATAATAATTATAGAGGAAATAAAAATAATTTCAATAGAAATTTTAACAATAGAGGAGCATTTCGTCGTTAGGAAAACGGACAAATGTCCAGTCAGGAGCGAGAATGATTTCTCGACACTGTGAATACTATTATTTTAATATTGTGTTGTGCCATCAAAACAGTTGTTTTGTTTTGGCTACTATATAGATGTACATGTATATATGCATTAAAAGTTCGCACGCTCGTTTTAGTTGGAGCTAGTTTATTTAAATTTTTATTGTGAAGACCGATTTGTTTTGGACAATTATTATACCGAAACAGATGTTTTATGTATAGATGTGATGTTGATTTCCTTTCACTAAGGATTGTTTAATAATTAAAGATGATGTTGTTCTTTGTCTCAAAATCAGAGGTAATGCCTCTTGCTGTAGAATCTCCGTAGCAGAGATTGTAGAAGTTTCGCTCTAGATATAAACGATTAATGAAGGCAAAAACTGCAGTGGCGCTAAATAATATAATTTTACAATGTGTTGAGAACTTATGAACACGTTCATTGAATATACTGATCTATACTGGTCATTTCTCATGCAGACATTAAAAACAAAATAGAAGGTCAACTGATAATTTGGTTAGAAACTCTGGTTGTAGGTAGTGCTTTATACAATTGTTGAGCACCCTAGCATGATGCAAATATATTATTACGATTTTAGTCGGTAGCCCTATCAAGAGAATGTTCTCAAAACTAGTATTATGAGTAAAATGTAAAAAAATAAATAATGGAAGAGTATGTAGAGTTGAGCTAGATGATAAAAGCTCAATACATGACAAGAATGTCTCAGTTAAATACTGATATGTAGATATTTTGGCTTGGCCAGTCAAATGTATACTTTGAAGGTATGATTCTTGAGAATTGAGCAATAAGAATTTAGTAGACATTTGATCTGAAGATAACGAGAGGTACACAACGAGGCACCTTTCGAAAGAAAGGCTGCGTGTACATGTCATATTTTCCAGATCAGATAGTAAAGTTGTAATTGATTGCTCAAAAGAGATAGACACAGGTTTGACCTAATTTCTGGTCAGTGTCTATGGAGCAAAGCTTGACAAAAGCGGGTTTGCTTAAATATCTTTACAATGTTTGCAAGCCCGAATATTAGTACATGTATAAAAGAGAGAAATAGTCTAGGCAATGTAAAATAATGTTGTCAAAAACTGGAAAAATAAATAGTAAAGAATAATAAATTGATAGAAAGAGAAACTTGCTCAATAGAGATAAACACCAGTGACCAGATTATTGGTCGATGTTTATGGAGTAAAGCTTAGTAAAAGCGGGTTTGCTTAAATATCTTTACAATATTTGCAAGCCAGAATGTATAATTTAAAGTGAAATAGGTATATGTAATACAAAATAGGGCTGTATAGGAAACTAAGAGAAAAAGAAAGTAATAATTATTTAGGGATAGATAGAAACGACAGATTTGTTCAATAGAGATAGACACATGAGTGACCTAACTTCTGGTCAGTGTTTATGGAGCAATGAATGATCAAATGGTTTTGCTGGTGAAACATTTTACAATGTTTGCAAGCCTAAGTATCAGAAGTAAAGGAAAAACCTGAAACCAGAGTGGACAGAAATCAAAGTACAAAAGTTCTTTAAGTGTAGGTTGTTGACATGAATGAGTTTATTCGTGTAATTCTTTTTGTATGTTCGTCATCTTAAGAATAATAATATAATGAATTGGTTCTACTTTAATTAAACCTTACAAACGAATGTATTTGGGGACCAAATCCTTAAAGGTGGGGGCAATGTAATGCCGACATTCCCCCCTTTTTATAGTAAACCTATGTCTGTATAGTTTCTCGAAATTATTGAGGATAAACGATAGATGTTAGTGAGATGTCTAATGTTACAAGTAGTGCAAGACTTGTCATTTGTTATTTTGGCTGTTGTTTTCATGATACGACATATTTGTGTATGTTAGTTTGTAAATAAGTTTTAGTTTACGTACTGATTCCGTATTTTCGCGGTAGTTACCTTATTATACAATAAACTCAAATAAAACTGTTCTAATGATCTACTAATAAATTTAAAGTCGAAACCCATCTTTATTGATGAAGATCAATCGTTGTTTACAAACAGTATCAACATTACGGGAGTTTCCCTAATATGATCCATGGTTGCCGATTGGTAAACAATATGTAACAAGCTCTGTCATTGGTCCGTCGAAAGTATAAATACCAAAACAACAACAGAAACGACGGAGGGTTTGGTTGACAAGAATGGATAGTGACAAACTTTAATAAATGCTGGAAAATGTAGCTTATTGAACGTTACCTTTGTTTTAATTTAAGGTTGTCGGTGTTGGTGCAAATATTTATTGGTGCAAACTTTAGGTGCCAAATCGGGAGCAAATCCTTGGTGCAAACTTTAGGTGCCAAATCGGGAGCAAATCCTTGGTGCAAACTTTAGGTGCCAAATCGGGAGCAAATCCTTGGTGCAAACTTTAGGTGCCAAATCGGGAGCAAATCCTTGGTGCAAATATTTATTGGTGCAATTGATGGTTTAGGTGTAATTCCTGGGTGTAAATATATTGCTTGGAGCAAATAATGTTTTAGGTGAAAATCCTTGGTGTAAATATTGCTTGGTGCAAATAAATATATAGTTTTGTGCAACTTGTTTTGTTAGGTGAAATTCCTAGGTGACAAACTTTAAGAAAGTCAAGTATTTAATATTTATTACGGAAGCTTTATGGTAGGAACGATTTTGTGATTACCTATAAAGAATTGTTGATTGTTGATTGTATTTATTATGTCTTAAGGAATTGAGACTTATTATAAACTGTGGGTTAGTGAATCTGGTTGATTTACTTTAATGTGATCGAGTTTAGCGCTACACATTGGTAGTTTAATAATATTTAGATAGTGACAGAGTAAAGTCTCTGTTTAGGTTAGTTATAGATAAGACCAACCATAGTAGGAACCGGACTAGGCCAGGAACAGAGCTGTACCACTACCAGTCCAGCATTTTTATAAATAATAATAAAGCATCTAAACTGTTCTATTTCATGTATTTTATTTCACGAATATTTAGTAAATATACAGTAATAACAAAACAAATATAAAATCAATATCGGTAGAGTGTTTTGGTCGACGGTAAACCAACTAGACGTCGACCCTAATATTTTATCCTAATATACATACACACAATAAAAAGATCCCTTTACTTTATGTTCATTGTGTTCTCTGGTGTCCGACTCTAGCACCCGAGAGGCAGTGTTACAATATACCTATATGTGATTTAATGTGTTCGCCAATAGGTGTGTTTTCTAAGAAAACAGGAGACCTCATCGATGAAAAATTCTATTGTAAATAATTTGTCATTTTTCAATGGTATCGATCTGATTACAATATTGGGTCAAAATGTTGAAATAAATAAAAAAAGAAAAAAGAAAAAAGAAGATAAGTCCACGTTTAAATTATAATTTATAATTTGTCCAGTGGATATTGATCGATTAGGGCGTAAACTTGATTGTTCCTTAGATTGATTATTATCAATAGTTATCAAAAGTACCAGGATTATAATTTAGTACGCCAGACGCGCGTTTCGTCTACATAAGACTCATCAGTGACGCTCATGTCAAAATATTTATAAAGCCCAACAAGTACTCAATAAGTTTATATTTGCCGTTACAAGCAATCCTAAGGTTTGCAATACAATTGATACAGTGTGATGTTGTCTAGGAGTTCAAATTACTCCTGAACAAAACAGAAGGTCAAGAAAAAAGCAAAATCACAACAATACTTAATTCTGAGGAAAATTCAAAACGGAAATTCCCTAACAAATGGCAAAATCAAATGCCAAAACACATCAAACGAATGGACAACAACTGTCATATTCCTAACTTAAACAACTTGACTTGCTTAAGACTACAAACAAATTGGGAAATCAAATTCCTATAAACGACACACTTTTTTTATGGTATTGTAGTTAAAAAATTTAAATTAAATATAATTGGGTAGTTGATAGGGAAAAGATAACTTTAAAGGACCTGAAATCTGTTTTGTTGGTAATTAGCTTTTTGTTCATCTGCAGGCAGAACATTTAGTAGACACATGTATTGAGCAGATAGTTATGCAAAGGAATTTTATTTTCAGCTTGTTCTAAGAAATCTTTTATTTACAGGATAATATTTTTGTTTTTATAAAAAAGATAAGCATCACTAGAAACATTCAAAAAGCATCCACATTGTTTTATTTTTATATGGTTTGGATTGTAATCGGTTAATTTGTGGCGAATTATCATTCTCTACTTATAGTCCAAACTATAATGTTGGTTTAATTAATGTACATGATTTTCTGCAAACGTAAGTTCGCCCAGCTGTTGTGAACTTGTGAAATATTGATGACTGCATGGGCTGCTCTTTCTTGAGTTTTAATTTGAAGTTGCCATGACATTTCTTTTTTTAATTTTTATTCAACAACAAATTGCACTTTCTGCTGTTAACAATATACCTCACTAGTCCAGCATACCAGTGAAGAGTCCCTGTTTGTTAATACCAAAAATCCAGGGTTGTTTTCTGGTAAATATCATTATATATTAAATCAACATTATTTTTATAATCCAATAACTAAGTTATAAAATTATCATCAGCAATGAAATAATAAACATGACATTTCAATGAATAAACAAATTCAATGTTTATCATTTTTTATAGTTGAAAAAGCCAAACGACAAATCAGATGATCCAAGGCGTCTGTATGATTATTTAGTAAATTAAATGTACATCAAACGAATTACCATGATCAAATGATATATTCAATAAACGTAGGTTATTTTGCTAGTGATGAAAAAAGACTGCTTGATATATTAGTAGATTATATTACACTGCTTCAAAATTACTTTTCTGACAGATGAAGTTGGCATCAATAAGTTTATCTCATTTTCATGCATCCCTTTCTTTACATTGAAAAAGCAGTGACAAGTACGTCACACGTGTAGGTGCTGTTACACTAATAATAGTAATACATGACTATGTGTATTCACAGCTTGACATCCGATCATGCTATCGTGCAGAATTTCTGATAAATGAATTATAAATGTTAACCTCATTATAGATACCAGGATTGAAATTTTATATTTGCCAGACATGGACAGAAGGATCTGCTCATCCTTCCCTCACATCATATCTCACATCTAGTTTATTTGTCAAAGGGTTCGTGCTGCTTTTATAATATTTATTATTGTTTTCAGTATTTTATTTAATTCTATTTTATATCTAACGATCTTTGTTGTCTCTATTAATATAAGTCTAGATGATCAATCGTCCTAAAACTTATTGGTCATTACATATATCACATTCGGTCAACATGGTCAAGTTTCCTTCGGTCCAGCGAGGTGCGTCCTTGCATTTTGATGTGGTTTTTGTTGCTTAATCTTTGGTTTTCAGTAGACTGTCGGGTAAACTGTTGTGTTTTCTTTTCATTATTTCTTGTTTATTGCCTTAAGGCACTGCAAGTTTCTCTCTTACATATGAATTTTGGATACCCCTTTGGTATCTTACCGTTTTTTAAGAGCTGTATTACCAAAAATAACCTTAACAAGAAAAACCACATGAACATTACGTTAACGTCATTTGTCGAAGTTGGTCCGATTAATGGACAATGAAAAATATTTTATGCAATCAGTTAACCAACGATATCATCGCTCGACAATATATATATATATAAGTGTCGATAAATAGCACCACATGACATACAAATCTATAAGAGTGTGGATTAATCAGTACAGAAATTAATTCAATTACACAAATAAAATTATAGATTGCCTATATCCTGTAATATCGGTCAATATGGACGTTGCAAACTTCAACCACCAATTTTGTAAATAATCTTGATATTCATCCAAACTATGTATTATTTACAAGACAGCTAAATGCAAGTGCAACATGTACAGCGAGCTGCAAAAGTTTCTTATCATCTATATCCGATTTCATTTAGAAAGATGCACGCTTGATACAGCTAGTTTGTCTAGCGAAATATTGCGTTTATTTTTATTATTTCTTAAATATTTTAAACATTCAAATATTTATATACTAAACAGTGTGTTAAAATTATATTGTTAGGCAATCTATATCTATGATACTAACGTTTATGTCTTCTAATCTCACATAAATGTTAGATAAAATGTGTTCTTGTGAACCTGTATTGTGCGTAATTAAATCATGCATATATCGTACATACATCTATTGATAATAACAAAAGATAGACCTCTAGGTGACTTCACCCTTGTATTGCTGTTTTGTTGATGTGAACCGTAGATATTTCCATTCCTATTGCAGTTATATTCTCTATTTTTTGAAATTCAATTAAATAAAAAGGTCAATACGTTCGGCTTTTACAATTTAAGCATCTTTGATACCTAAATAATTCATCAGAATAGAAAAACAGAACAAAGAAATCAAAGACATATTCGGGCTAATATTTATTTAAACAGTAACATTTTTTTACATTTCCTGTACAAAAAACAGAACAAAGAAATCAAAGATATATTCGGGCTAATATTTATTTAAACAGTAACACTTTTTTTACATTTCCTGTACAAGTTTCTAAGCTTCTTTGGGAAACAGTAGTTATCCAATTTTAATCACTGTGAGACATGAATAATTGAATTCCTCAAGTATCATGTGTGGTTGTATGGCTCTTATCTTGATAACGTCCCCGGGTTGTAGTTCTGCGGAAGTAAACGAAAGACGTTGAACGCCAATATATGTCGGTTGGGTGTTCCACGTAATAATCATCGACCCAAATTCTACCTATGTAACTGTTATTCTTATAGACAACAAACTTTTTGTTTCTACCATACACAGTTAACACAACAGAAATGTCGTAAATACCCGACATTTCACACACAAACTGGCCTGTAGACTGTAGAGATGTTAGATTGGTGATCCCAACACTATTAAGTATCGTTGTAAATGTGACGAACGTGCTTCCGGTGTAGTTTGTTTTTGTATTATCGCAAGCAGTCACAGCAACTGTTGAAAAAATATACACTCATTACTTTATTAACTTTCATTTGTAATAGGAGTAGTAACCAGAACTTAAAACGTTTTCTCAAAACTAAACTGTGTAATGCAATTAAAAGATTTAATATCAGAACGACAAAATAAAAATAAACATGATATTTGGGAAGAACGGAGATAGAAAACGAAAACTGTTGGTAGTTTTTTTTAAATGTAATAATTATAAAAACAAAAACTTGCTAACAAAACAACAGTCAGATTGAAAATTATGATCCTATGTGGACGCAGCGTTAACAATATTTACTTTCCGTTTTACATTTTAAGACTCATTCGGATCACTCGAGTTTTGTCGAAATGATACACACCTTCAACCATTTTCAGGTTGACATTCGATTGGTTTACGTACTAATCATCATTATTTGTATTTTTTGATCTTGGAATGGAATTAATAGATTGAGCAAAATGTGTTTGCAAGTGCATGCACAAAACTAGTGTTTTCATAGATACTTTCTTCCAACAGTAGTTTGTGTAGGCACAAATCATCGTCTAACTTATACAAACGTTAACCCATATACGAGATTGATTTTGTTTTTCAAATTGTCGAATAAACGTCGAAACATAACCGAACTTCCCCCCCAAAAAATGATGTTCTCACTAAACAAATTTATATCAAGGCCTGATTGTTAAAAAAATGTAATAAAAAAGTCAGCGAGACACTGAAATCCATAATTAATTACAAAATTGGGTAAACATTCAACTGAGCATGACACCTTTATTTATAGTATTTTGGATGTTACATGAGTGATAACTAATTCTAACGGAGCTACGTGAAAGTTGTGATACGAATAATATTTACCTTCTAATCGATTAAGCGTTTCAACTGTTTTAATTTGTATAAACACAACGTACGGAATTTAAATTATAAAAAATGAAGATGTGGTATGATTTCCAATGAGACAGCTCTCTATAAGAGTCCAAAATAAAACAGAAATTAACAATTATAGGTCATCGTACGGCCCTCAACAATGAGCAAAGTCCATACCGCATAGTCAGCTATAAAGCCTGAAATGACAATGTAAAACAATTCCAACGAGAAAACTAACGGCCTAATTTATGCTTTTCTATACAAATATTATTATTTCTATCCTACTCCACAAGTGCATATGTCTGTGCAGTACCTAAGTTAAAGATCATTGTTACATTCAAATATATATCACCTTTTGTAATGTAAATAAAGATCAATATAAGATTTTAAAGCCGATTTCAATGAGTATGTAGCTGAAGGTAAATATCTTTGGTAATCTTGCTTGCTAGCTGAACCGTGAAGTCATTGTTAGGTAAGGTATACTACCCTCCTTTTGAAGTAGCCTAGTCCTACAGACAAAAAGATTGGTTATCTGTTGGACTATAAAAAAAAGAATATGTGGTATGATTGCCATTGAGACAACTATCCACAAAAGACCAAAATGACACAAACATTAACAACTATAGGTCACCGTACGGCCTTCAACAATGAGCAAAGCCCATACCGCATAGTCAGCTATAAAAGGCCCCGATAAGACAACGTAAAACAATTCAAACGAGAAAACTAACGGCCTTATTTATGTAAAAAAATGAACGAAAAACAAATATATAACACAAAAACAAACGACAACCACTGAATTTATAGGCTCCTGACTTGGGACAGGCACATACACAAATAGTCTACTCTTAAAGGAGAATAGTTTACCTAACCTAACAATAACTGGACGGTTCAGCTGGCAAGCAAGCTAACCAACTATATTACCCGTAGCTATATACTCATTGCAATTGGCTGCAAACAAAACAGATACATACATGTCTTGCTGTTTTGGCTGACATTCTGTTGTAAGTGTATAATGGTAGCATGCATCTCATTCGTTACTCTCTCCAAATGTTGCAAGTGGTCAGTTGCGTTCAAGACTGATTTTTTAAGTGATTCCTTTAATTTTTGTATCTTCGTAGAGTCGTTATAAATTTTCACTTGTGATTGTAATGTCATATTGTATAACGCCATGAAATCTTGATCGCGAGCCTTGTCACGATTTTGCATTGACAGAACGAACGAATCAACATGTTGGACTTTGTTTTGTAGACTACTCAAGGTCGGCAGTTGTTCAATAATACCGAGTTGCAGCAGTTTCTGAAGATTCTGTCTTAGTACAGTTGTCTGATTATTCAAATTTTCATATTTAGCTTCAAGGTCTTCAAAGTTTTTAGCCAACCGAGTATTGTTGTATTGAAGATCCTTAATTATCTGCTCATAGTCATCGTTGTTCTTGCAGGTGGAATTTTTTAAAAGTTTTTCTAAAATGTGTTTTTCAATGTCTTGTACTTTGTCCTTCAGCTGTGTTGTAAGTAAGTTAATTGTCAATTCTTGATGACTTCGAATTTTTTCCAACTGGTGACTTATATGTGTTTGATCCTCGAGATACTTAGATGTCAAAAGATAATGTGGTGTATTATCATCTAGTAGAAATCCAGAAAGACTAGTGTTGAGCACAAACAAAAAAATGAATCGCAACATTATTGAGCAAATGTAATTGTTTCAAAATATTTTAAACTTATATTCAATACTGTTGTATTATGAAGTAGATAACATACAAATATTATCATACATGTTCAAATATATAAGATAAACAATTTAACAGTTATCTTAAAATATGATCCATGATAGCTTTATGAAACGAATATCAACGATGTCGTTCTTTGTTATCATTTAATAATCTTACTAGATAATAAACAGGGTCTGTCTCAAAGGCGGTCATATGCAAACATCAAAGTGGCATCTTACAAAACCACTTTACACCACAAGAACAAATGTTGCGGAAGAAGAGAAATCATAATAATTAGAAAACAATAGGCATTTTTACAGAAAGTTTAAACACTCTCAGGCAAAGGTGACCTGAAACAGATACGGCTATTATTTCAAGGCCTTTTTTGGTCAAATATTTTAGCTTTCATGATAAATCCAGACGAGCGCCTCGGACGCATGATATTTATTAAGCGTTATTTTCATTTTATTAAGATAATTGAAAACCCAAATGTCAGCAAAATTAAAAATGAGTCACTTAGGGCTGGTTTTTTCTTTTAATAAACACACAGTTTGAAAGACCAAAGTGTGTGATAGTTTTTAATCCTGACGACGTTGTCTACATGCATCGACCACCGTATTTTTCGAAATGTATCGCGAACGACTTCTTTTATAACAGTTTATTTTGGTCATTTGGTATAATACCAAAGGGATATTCAAACTCATTACATGAAAACTGACTGATAATGAAAAAAAAACGAATGACAAACAGAATACAATGTACGACATATATCCCTATGGTATCTTTCTTCTATCTTTTACAGGAAATATCTCCAAGATGTATGTTATAGAGTAAATGTCAATTTAAGTATTTTTTTCAGCTATGATTTTCATGATAGGTTTCTGAGACATTTATCTAATGTTTGGTGTCAAGGTTGAGGAAATGCAGTTTTACAACAATCTAGTACATCACGACCGCATTTTGATGAGAAACATTTGATAAATTTCTTGGAAACATGTCATAAAAGAAAAAAAGTAAAAAAAGTATACTATTAAACATGTTAAAGTCTAAAAACTATCACCTTGTAAGAAAAGATAAATGATAAATAGTAAATACACACATCACAGCCATAATTTGTCTTATTTTGCATATTTCAAACCATAAATATTCTTTTAAAAAAAAATTATATTACATTTACATGTCAAAATTAAGAATTTCCGTATAAGTCAGATTTAAGGATGACTGTTTTGTACCAAGGTGATGTTAAGGAATTTAAGTACGATGTTCGGACTCCTTGAATTTTCTGTTAATATAGGGTGAAATCCAAGCAGATTATAGATTTACTTTCTTTCGATTTGAGACCCAAATAATACCAATGCAAATAAATGTAAGCTAAAAGTCCGAGTCAGGGCCCTTTCCCGCCATTTTTGTTTAGTTCAAAATCAAATATCTCAAAACGGAGCTCCATAATCTATCAATATTTTTTGCTACTTTGTTCCTTAACCAATGCACTTCCGATTAGATTTTCTTTTAATTTCATCATCTTAATGTTATACACTTGAATATGTTAATCATTCAGACGTTCATTTTATGAGGAGCATGTATTTATATGAAATGTAAATATATATATATATATATTAGCAGGTGTCTTTAATTATAATCCTGTCTACTAAATTAAAGGTTTTTGATGCATAAATTGTTTAAGAAGAATGCTTTTATGAAACTAAAAAACAATTGGAAAACTAGTTTAATTGAAGTCTGGCGCTTGCATGTCAGTAACTGCTAGCAGTCCTTTGTTTAGATATGTATCGTTGTCATTTTGCTTAGTTTCTTTTGCTACCTTTTCTGACATCTGACTCGGTGTTCTATTTAACTGAGTTTAGTGTGCGTATTGCTGTGTGTTTATTTATTCTGCATTGGCTAGAGGTATAGTTAGAGAGTTTAGTATAGTTTCGTTTTCACTGAACTAGTACACAATTGTATCAAGCGGCCAGCTGAGACCCAACTCAGGGTGCGGGATTCTCTCGCTGTATTGAAGACCCAGTTGTTGCCTTTGGCTGTTATCTGCTAGTTCCATTGGTTGGATTGTTGTCTCTTTGACATTTCTCCATTAATTTCCATTCTCAATTGTACGTATTATAAATCATGCCACTATACCATGTGTGATACGATGTTTATGCCTACAAGATGGTTAAAATGTCAAGTTTAAAACGTGAGGTCTGTCGAGAATTTTATAAATTAAAACTTTATCTGTAGAAATTGAAAATATATCGTATTGCACAAAATTCGGAGGTGATTTTTTATGTTATCAGATGAAAGCAGGACAATTTGACGTCATTATTGAAATATGAAAAAGGAAGAACTGAGATCTAACGAACCACACGTTGATAAAAACCGTCAACAGACCAGTACAAGGATGCATATGCTAATATTTTGAGGAAGTATATTATCAGAAGTTTACAGACATTTTGATATGCTTCACATGAATAACTTAGACACAAGTTGTGTATAGGAGACATTATGTCTTTGTTACGACTGAACTCGTGAACGTGAGATGCAATATTGCAAGATTACTTGACATTGAAAATATGAACTATGAAGGAATGTTTCAAGATTTGTCATGCACCAGTCAAACAAAATTAATAAATATTTATGTATGATACTTTTGTTTGGTCAACTATATTTCAGAACAGAAAGATAGCAGGTTTATATCTTATATGTCAGACTCAATCAAAACAACATTCACAGTCACGTTCGAAGTTATACAAAGTATGAAATTGAAGAGCATTGTACTACAAAATTCCGAAGTGTCTTACCAAATAAAGACATTTTATAATAAATTTCTTGGAGTAAAAACACACTGCTTTCAAAAATCAAATTGAAAAGGATGTTCAGCATTATCAAATTATTATCCAGCACATAAAGTTCTTGTATCCCATTATTTACCTACTTGGATTTTCACCCTGAAACACAAAACATGACTGGACTAAAAAATATGTTTACCTCAAAGAGTTTTTGAAATTAATATTTTCTTGTTCATTGCACTAATATGTGATTCATCTAATTATACCAAAAAATGTGTACTTACATGATCAACATGACGGGTGACATTTGTGGAATAGGATATACTTATCCTTTCAGAATACTTTTAAGAACTATCCGTTGAGGCGGTTAATGTTACTTAGCCATTATTTATAATTTTGTGTATTGCATAGTTTGTCTTCTTGCCGTTTATCGTGTTTTGCAATGACCTTGGCCTTTTTTGTCAAGAGTTAGAATATCATTAGCATATACATGAAATATCTACCCCCCTCCCCAAACAAAAAATATAGTTGCTAAGCGCTTTTTCAAATATGATTATCATGACAAATGAAAAAAGTTATGACGAATTAGTGTTTAGATACGATTAAGGAGTTACCCTAATCTAACTCTATCCATATATATGTTCTCCCTTCTTAATTGAAATGCTGTTTCAGTTTGATAAATGTTATCGAAATGATATCAATATAGTTATAATTAGAATATGATTTTCTTTATTGCATACTATTGCAGTGAATTTCTTGTTTTGAACATAATTTTGGAATTTTCGTTTTTAATCCTCAGTGTCATCTACATGAAAATAAATACGACGAAAATATTATTTTATTCATAACTAAAATTGAAGCAAAAACAATACAAACACTATCTGGCGATCGTAGATAACTGATTTTTCGTTAATACGGCGGTGTATGATGTATCACGTGTCACCGTAGGCTTCCGCGTTAGAATATATTGTCGACGGATATTAAACTACGTCAACTTTTATAACTTATTTGAATCGAATACTCAAATTTTGGAAAATGTTTGTTTATATACATTGTATCTGGTTTTTTTATAGTGATTAAGATAATACGCAACGTTGACGGCTTTATTTTATCTTTTTTCCTATTAAGATAGTTTGTTTTGTTTACACATCGTTGTCAATATAATGGAATTTCATACGACTGTTATACATGTTAGAGGGTTAGCTAGCTATAAAAGACTGAAGCCACCATTTTCTACCTAAAAAAACGCCTGTACCAAGTCAGGAGAATGACAATTGTTGTTCATTTGATTGATGTGTTTGGTGTGTTTTAGCTTTTGATTTTGCCATTTGATCAGGGCATTTCCATTTTGAATTTACCTCGGAGATTTTGTGCTTTTACTTTTCACTCATACTTCAACGCATTATCAAAATATCATAGAATATTATTTTTACAAAAGGTTATCAGTCGGAAACCCGGTTGAAATAGAACAAAAGAATCGAAGCTCTTTGTTAGAGAAGGCGATAAATGTGTACTGTATTGTTTACTATAGTGACAAAAATTTTAAAAGTTAATAGAAACAAACAAAATTACAATTTTCTTCTCAATTACGAGGTGTTTTATTTAAAACACCATTTGCAGAAGTTTTCAATTTATCTAGTACATAGTTGAGCAGAAGAATTAGATTTCAAGTCGACGACATGGGTATCTTTCAAGTTGGATGAAGAAAATGCATAACCGATTTTTTTGAAAAAATTACCACTGACCAACTGCTGACGGAAAACATATCAATCTATTAGTTCAGTAATTTTCGTGTCTGCCCTTCCATTATGTGACTCAAGAAAAAATTCCAAAAAATGGGTAACAATTGTATCGAAAAGAGAAAATCGAGTGCACCTTTTTATGTTAGGGCGTGTTTGAGTTGAATATTTTGTCTTGATATCGTACAAAGTAAGATTATTTCATACATCGTCTCGCTTCAGATTCTATTATTTTTATATATCAAAGCTACAGATTTACTTTATAACACAAAAAAATAACAGTACTAAAAGATGACATATATAGGTCAAGTGAAATACCTATAGAATGAGTCACAAAAACAGAGAAGGTGTGTTCGAATAACTATGTTTTTACTGAAAATACTTGACCACCATCTTTCATGTTGGATGACGAAATTTTTAATTATAATTTTTTTAAATATTTATGAATTTTCGAAAATTCCACCTGACAACCGATTAGACAATAGTTTTACGTTGAATCAATGCTGACAAGATCCTTAACTGATGCTCATTAGCTAGTTGATACATTTGTCTTTTAAAATACAATTGACATATAAGGATCGTAATGGTGTAATGTGGATAGTTTTATCGGTTTCCATGAGCAAAATTGGTAGCGCGTCATCCCTTCAATGGCTTCCATTTCTACGATTGTGAAAATGAACTAGCGTAATGGGGAGATAATTCTGACGAAGTAGATTCCTGACTGTTATGTTATCTTTACAAAAGGTAATTTTATGGTTATTTTTACAAAAGGTAACGTCATTTTTATAAAAGGTGAATATTTTTTTTATATTTTTTACGATAGAAAGAGATTTTATATAACTTTGATCAGCTGCGCTTGTTCATTCATTCGAGAAAGGCAATTGCGCTTGAATTAATTCAAGAACTTTTACTAAGAGAAAATGAAATGAAAATTTTTCTGTATAATAATGTTTGATATATAAAGAGAGATAACTGTAACTGCTTATAAAATGTCACCCCTAAGTTAAATCCTACAAGCCCTTAACCCATCTTTTATACTACTCTTTTGTCCTTTTTATCCTTAAAAGTAAACCATACATTAATTATGTATACATAAGACGCAAAAGTTCTAGATGGTAATATTTGAATATCTTTATTTGTGTGACATTTATGTCGATAATTAAATGGAAAACAATGTTATGAATCTCACTGCTACCCCGTCCTCCACAACTAACAATTAACATAACCAATACTTGACCAATTCCTCAAGTACTGTTATAGTTTATAGTTATCAAATTTATCACATAATATTTACCAATCTTCATTTTCGTACAGTTAAAATAAAGCCTATTTACCTCTGTATTCAATATACAGATGTTGAGTCTCGATTGTATTTGTGTGTTTTGTTCTTCTTCTGATGAACGGCGATTTGCGAAATGACATTTTATTGCGTTTAATACTCCCGAGCAAAGTATTGTAAGTTTGTAAATGACAATAACTATCTATTAACTGCATGTGTTGAATCGATTTTCTGCATTATCCTTAATCACAAGAATACGCCATTTTAGACAGTTGAACGATGTATAAATACGTATATGTTTAAAACACGAATTGTGAAGTATAATAGGATTTATAATTTATAACTGATCATTCAATCTTTTATGAAATCACATTGACTTTATAGGTACATCCACACTACATTTTCAAAGATATCCATACGCAAAAAAATGGATGCAATTTGTGTAAACCTACATGTAGCTGATTTTAAAATGATATTGGATTACGTTAAAATGTTTTTTAACAACCTCTATGGGTAGGAAATTGAAATTTTCGAATTTTTTAAATTTAATTTTGGATGTCACGCGTCTTCTGATTGGCTGACGTCGTTTTTTTTATCAGTCCATAGACATATTTTTGTCATGTGACCGTGACGTCATCAACGTTTTTTCATGATTTACACCGGGTTAAAAGGAAATTAAGAATTAAATTATAAGAAATGACTGCGCGTTATTCAGTGTGCACCACATTTTCGATGTTATTTCTTCATAGACGGAAAAAATATTACAGTCATTCCTTAAATGTTTATAATAAAGAGTTTCAACCAAACATTTTCCAATAATTTTTACTACCATACATCTCACATTGATGGAATACCCTCTGGAACATTTGTGTTCACAAGTTACTGTTTAATTAGACTTTGTAATCAATCTTTCAATTGAAAAAGTACAACATTGATATGTCTGAAAACAAACATGTTTAACCCCGCCGCATTTCTGCGCCTGTCCCAAGTCAGGAGCCTCTGGCATTTGTTAGCCTTGTATTATTTTAATTTTAGTTTCTTGTGTACAATTTGGAAATTAGTATGGCGTTCATTATCACTGAACTAGTATAGATTTGTTTAGGGGCCAGCTGAAGGACGCCTCCGGGTGCGGGAATTTCTCGCGACATTGAAGACCTGTTGGTGACCTTCTGCTGTTGTTTTTTTCTATGGTCGGGTTGTTGTCTCTTTGGCACATTCCCCATTTCCATTCTCAATTTAATTGTGATCATTTAAGTTTTTTTTAATTGATTTTGACCGAATGGTTTAGTTTAAACATATTTTATTTGCTTAAATATGCAAAAGGGATGAGACACAAGTTAATAAAACTTATATATATAGTCATCTCCCATTAAACCAATAATACCATTGAGTCCAACGTCGACCCATTTGGCCAATGATTTTATTAGTGTCGTCCAAACATCAACCTCACTTGTAGGTTGCA
Organism: Mytilus edulis; assembly: GCA_019925275.1. Lineage (NCBI taxonomy): Eukaryota > Metazoa > Mollusca > Bivalvia > Mytilida > Mytilidae > Mytilus > Mytilus edulis. Next base: position 29,081,269 of record CM034362.1, on the reverse strand, counting down.
TAAACGTGTTGGACCACACATTAAAAAAATGCGTTTTACCGTCGAATTTTATCTATTTGGTATATCCGATTAAAGGGTCAGAAAATAAATTCTACATCTATAAAATAAATTTTTCATTCAGCAATAACCTGCGAATTTCAGGAAAGTCAGCTGATTTGTTGTTGAGAAATGAAAATTTTCGGACAATTTGAGGAATATTTGGCCGACTTTCATAGTTTATCTCAATCTGGATTGGTATGTCCATTAGTACACGCAACATGTTACTTCGGCTACTAAAGATCATTGTCTTTTCAAAGATTTAAAATGCAGAATGATGACTGTGTCAATTGTTAGTTATGTTTTGATTTCTTGTACATCAATATTTCTTTTCGTTGTTTTTTGCTTTTGAATTTTATTAATGTGCATAAAGGTTATCTCTCTTTCATTTGTGACCCGGATTAATTTTTGCTTAGTCGATTTATAACTTTTTAACAGCTTCATACTACTGTTGCCTTTATTTGATAAATTATCTTTTCCCTTGATGTCCATGGTTTAGTGGATTAATATGATTTATGCATTTCAATACGCATTGATCTTGTATTTTAAGATTGAAGGATTATATGTTGTCTATCCCAGTGTGTTACTTTTTATCAATAACGTTTCTTTTGATTAAATTAGAGTAGTGTTATTTGTTATTCCGTCGATGTTGCTGTCGTCGATTGTTATGACTTCTATTTTGTATAGTTCTTTAGCATTTTCTGTCTATTTTTTCCTTCACTGGTTGTATTAGGCAAAACTTTAAGAAATTTTTGGTCCACAATGCTCTTCAATTTCGTACTTTATTTTTCATTTTAAACATTGTTTTGATTTGAGCTCAGCGTCACTGATAGACAAAACGCGCGTCTGATGAGTTTATTTAAGGATGTACTAAGGTGAGGTTAGGTGAAAATTAATAAATCAAGAATTTAAAATTGATACTTTAAGCTGGTAGAGCATTCTTTAATAATAAAAATAAGCTAAAAATATTCATAGGTCTTGGGCCTCCTTTTTGAGATATTTCAGATTTAAAATATGGCGGGGAAAGGCTGACTCGGACTTTTACCTTATGTTTGCATTGGTATTATTTGGATCCCAAAACAAAAGTAAGAAAATTAAGAATCTTCTAAAATTTTGGTAAATGACCTTTCAATGAGCTATTTAGTCTAATATGAAAAAATAAATGGGTCTTATGGGGCACAATATTTTACCTTATTTTGTATGGAAAAACACCAAGGAGTCCGAAAATTTGACACGAATTTCAAAATCTCACCTAAGTACATCCTTAAGGACATGCTTTATGTTATTTCTCACTGCTATATCTAAATGAAATCAGCAGACATTAACGAAACCATGCGTTCAGAAAGACATATTGTAATTTCCGCTTTTAGATGAGTCTTTAAATAATGTAATTCTCTAAAAACATTTAAATTAATTAGAATACTTTCATTAACAGTTTAATTGAATATTTTTTACGATTACATTACAACTTTGCGATACCACTTGTATTCTGAAAATTATTGAACATCATGCATTTCTGTAATGTCTGTTCATTGCATATATTTCATAACAGTGCTTAAAGTTTTCGGTCTTTTATAATTTAAACCAAATGTTAGTCATTAATTATGCATATTAGACTATAATTACTAAAGTACTCTATGTTTATATGATTGATAAGTTTACTATAAACCAAATTTGTTCAAATACAATTGCCCATGATAAGCAATATAACGTATTAAATCGATTTTTATTAAAATAATAGGACACAAGATCACAAATAATGTTAATATGCTAAAGAATTTTAGCGCAATAAAACTTGTAACTCTTTTGAAAAAATACGCAATACCAAATTACGTTTTGTATAGTTACCTCGGGAAATTCGATTAGCATTGACACTTTTAAATATGAAATCAAAACAAATAGCGTGTATAATTGAATATAGTCTACAGTATTTGTGAAGTTTGTGTCGATACAGGTTGAAAATGCATTTCAATATTCAACAAATAGTTCACTTAAAAGTTTGGTCATATATGTCACCCTATTAAATGGGCGCTATTCTTCTTTGTATGTAAGGAACGACAGAAACTGGTCTATCAACTACTTGTTACATTAGTCCTTGAGAGACATCAATTGTTATGTATCATATTATACAGTTTTCTTTAATACCAATTACTTTACCTGAAAAGGGTTTAAGAAGGTCGATTTCATTTTAACCGTAACTGTAAAGAGTATTTCTTGAATCATATCTAGAGACCTTCTAAATATTTCAGGCATCCCATTTTTTGTGTGGGGAAAATAAAGAGTAGAATTATATATTTTGAGTATATTCTAAAATAATTCAAATTTAGATTTTCCTTTCAGGTAAATCTCTCATTATAACATTATTTGATCTTAAAACTAATTAACTACAAAAAATACGAGTTACAATATATATGTATTACCAATACTATTTCAACTGATCGGGCGGAGCTTACGTTTTAATTCACATAAGGACAGTCTATTTGAAGATGTGTGTGATAAGGATGATTGCCGTTATAATTATCACTGATTTCTAATCACCTCTCAGTGTCACCAAACGAATTAACAATGACCATAACTGGACATTCATTGATGAGTTTATCCCAAAACACCTATCAGTAGATGGACTGGTCAATGATGAGCGAACCGTTTTAACTCCGCCCAGTCAAGTGAAATAAATCAAGTAATAACATGAATTAGTTCTTTGTATCGAAATTAAAATAATTTGTAGAACCGTTAAAGAGGAATCATATTCATTACTTGAATTCAATTACAAAACTTAAAATATTTTCAAGTGATTTTTTTTTAGAATGAATGAGTGCATCGATCGTTTGATACATAATACGTAACACGATTTATTTTTGATTTTATATTGTTTTGTTTCTTTCTGTTGTTGTATTTTCTTTTGTGTAAATTAACTCTACGTATCACCTTCATTATTGTATGTGAAATGGTTATGTGTCCTGTTATTAGGTTTCCGAATCACAACCATTGTCGTTTGCAGTACGAAACATTGTACTTATTGGTTGATTAATCGCATGTTATTGAATGCCATTTTGAGCACTGTTTTGCTATTTCGTGGCGGTCAGTTTTTATTGGGGATAGAAGCTGTAGTGTCCGGGTAAAACACTAAACTTTGGTTGGAAAAAAGATACCCTAGTCAATAAAAAATATAGTCTAGAGCATTCATATGTTGATACTTTTATTATTTTTTTAACCCGACAGTCTCATGTCCGATCTAAAATATTTTCAAAAGTGTCATTTATTACGTTAGATGAGTTTTATCAATTGATTTTGCCCTTTGATTATGGACTTTCCGTTTTGAATTTCCCTCGGAGTTCAGTACTTTTTGGATTTTACCTTTGTCTTAAGTAATGCTTTGTTACCAGTTTTTAAATATCCAACTTTTAAATACTAGTATAGTACCAAAGAACTACTAAACAGTTCTCATACATTTCTATATGTAGATTTCAAAGATATTCAAACAAGGGACCAATTTCACCGTTAAAAATGAAAACCTATGCCAAGCTATTACTGATTGCTATCAGTTTTGGGATAGGTAAGTATTTTTTCACTAATTTTTGTACCGTAATTGTCCAAGTAGACCAATTAAGTGCAAAAAACCCGGATTACTAATATGACTTCGTCGGATCTCGAACTTCGTCTGGAAACTTTGTGAATACCATATCAAATTTGCCCCGGTTAGGCTTAAATTTTGGTCTTTTTCATGTAATAGTTTTGTCATTTACCCCTTTTCAGTGTAAAGCGGGAGGGGAGAGGAGGGGAGGATTGACCATATAAATGGTCAATCCTTTGGTGTAATGATAGCAATAGTTAAATACTGGAATTGTTTCTAGAGCAATAAGTATTGTAAATTTCAAACCAAATATTCATTAGCCATTTGAGTATATAGTACATGTTCCACTTTTTTTTTTTGATTGGGTTGAAGTTTTTATCACGTATTATTCAAATACCGTAGATAGCATAGAAATGCAGATCGTCTGTGTGCAAGTACAATACGATATTTCAATACAAAATCTAATGATTTTTAGTTTAAATCTTTTAATAGAAAATATTGCTTTTACTGATTTGTTTTACTTATATCATGTATATAGATAAGTTCAAATATGATAGTTACATTCAAATAAAAGGGGCCCATGATGATCAATGCAAAGTATTACAATGATTTGTTAAGTGGTATATATAAGACACAAATAATATTTACTACATTTTTTCGAAACATTTCCAGTATATCAAACTATTTTGATTTGGGCGTCACTGATGAGTCTTATGTAGACGAAACGCGCGTCTTGCGTACTAAATTATAATCCTGCTACTTTTGATAACTATTAACTATTGATATCATTACAGAAAGTGATTGACCATTTAACTTCATATGACAAAATAATGTTCTGATTCTTGATTTTCCAGATACTGTAATATTCGAGAAAAAAATTGTTCGACGGTGTAATAAAATTTAATAATTTTCTTACTAAAAATACATACCCCCCCTTTGAAGCGAAATGCTTGGCACGTATGGGTTTTTCCTACGAAATCCAGAATTTCTCCGTACCTTATAGTTTTGATTTTTTTTTAAATGAGTTGATTGATAGCGTAGAAAAATTAATCAAATTTTCGCGAAAATTTTTCTGACTCCGAAGTAAAATGGTTGATCCCTTTTTTCTCAATAACTGGACATGAATAGTATTCCTGATAATATGCTGAAATAAAAAAAAATGCCGATTATTATGAACCAAATCTCATATTTCTCAATAACTGGACATATAAAAAAGAAGATGTGGTATGATTGCCAATGAGACAACTATCCACAAAAGACCAAAATGCCACAGACATTAATAGTATTTCCGATAATGCTGAAATAAAAAAAAAATGCCGATTTTTATATTTCCCGAAAAAAAAGGAGACAGGAAATATATATATAAAAAAAATCTAATCAAAAGATAAACCTATGACAACTCAGCAATGTACTATTGATCATATAAAAAGTGTCTGTGTAGTACATGTTCAAATAGGCAGCAAATCATGAAGAAACAATCATTCAAAATGTCACTTAATTGGTCGGTAAGCTGCGATTGGATCATATTGAATTCATAATATTGTCAAGGTCCTAAGCTTTTGCCTTTGATGTTCACCTGTGAACTTGGGAAAATAAACTATCTGGCAACAGTTGTTTCCTTTGTATTGTATCTATTACGTACCTCAGGAAATCCGATTAGCATTTTTGCTTTTTAAATAAAAAAAAGTAATATAAATAGCGCATACACATATACTATTGTCTGCAGTATTTGTTAAGTTCGTATCTATACAGCTCAAACAAAGGTAAGTTATTATTTTCGTTTGAAGATGTAATGCAATACATTTAAATGTATTAACAAATACATAATTGTCATAATTGTCACTTTATTAACTGGGCGATGATCTCCTTAAGATATACTTAAATTGAGAATGGAAATGGGGAATGTGCCAAAGAGACAACAACCCGACCATTGAAAAAAAAACAACAGCAGAAGGTCACCAACAGGTCTTCAATGTAGCGAGAAATTCCCGCACCCGGAGGCGTCCTTCAGCTGGCCCCTAAACAAATATATACTAGTTCAGTGATAATGAACGCCATACTAATTTCCAAATTGTACACAAGAAACTAAAATTAAAATAATACAAGACTAACAAAGGCCAGAGGCTCCTGACTTGGGACAGGCGCAAAAATGCGGCGGCGTTAAACATGTTTGTGAGATCTCAACCCTCCCTCTATACATATATATATATATATATAAATCTTCGAGACGTCAAAAGAACAACCTGTACATGCATTCAAACGGTGCCAAGTGCGTATTACATATATGTATGAACAATATTTAAATATTTTCTGTGACTGTATCTTGCATTAATTTGTAGGATCCTTTACTATAGATAATTGAGCTGATCTGTAACAATAACATCTCCATGCCTTATATATCATGTACTGTAGTACGCCGCTAGATTAAAACTGACGAGGAAAGGTAACACACGGCCACCAACAGCTTTATTATAATGTGAAGCCCAGGTGGTGGTGTGGTCTAGCGGGACGACTGCAGTGCAGGCGATTTGGTGTCACGATATCTCAGAAGCATGGGTTCAAACCCCGGCGAGGGAAGAACCAAAAATGTTCGAAAACAGATTTACAGATCTAACATTGTTGGGTTGATGTTTAGACGAGTTGTATATACATTATGTACACAGCCATGTATCACCATCATTGCTGGTGATCCGATGGACAAATCTGTTGTAGAGTTGTCACTGACTCAGACGTACTTATGAACAATACATACGTACATTTGAAATAAATACACGTTGTATTAACCTCGCGTTTATTAGTGATGTAATTGTATAAGAGACCGTTTTATATCAGAAGCTAACGATAAAAGATAATATTGTATTTTTGTTTGGAATTCACAAATCAAAACTATGATCAATGACATTTGATACTAGAATCTCTATTTTCCGTGTTAAAAGTTTTAAATCAGCTTACATAGATCTTCAAAATTTTTATAAATGTATCAATTGTAGATAAATGTTTGCTTGACCAATTATTTGATATTAAAAAGAATTAACTAGTATATTTCATATAGAGTTACATTGTATATACATAATATCTATATATCGAAAACGAGATAAGAGCTTATAGCTATAGGAAGATGTGGTATGAGGTTAACATGCATTTAGTGTTATACTATGAAAGAAGAATTATAGTTATAAGTTTTACTCGGTTATAAAACTAAGATTGATAATTATTTTCAATTACCTTTTTTTTGGAATAGATAAGTATAACGATCAATTGATACAAAAACAAGAATACTTTTTTTTTAGGTTTTTGGTTTTTGGTTTTTGGTGTTAAATTTTTTCAATCTTGGATTTTTTTACTTTTGTTATCTCTTTTGTGTAAATTAACTTCATTCACCTTAAGCATTGAATGCAAATAGTTATCAAAGGTAATAATTTTTAATTTAAAGCTTATAGTTTAATCCGCCAGTTTCGCGTTTCGTCTACAAAATACTTACCAGTGACGATCAGATCAAAATAGTTATAAAACCAAATAAGTACAAAGTTGAAGAATAAAGTAAAATCACAAAAATACTGAACTTAGAGGAAGATCAATTAGGAAAGTCCATAATCACGTGGCAAAATCAAAATAACAAAACGCATCAAAAACGAATGGACATCGAATCACCAGCAGTGATGAAAGAGCATTGAGAACCCAAAATTCCAAAAAGGTATGCCAAATACGGCTAAGGTAATCTATGCCTGGGATAGGAAAATCCTTAGAATTTTGAAAAATTCATAATTTTGTAAACAGAGAATTCATACAAATTACCATGTAATTGATATTCAACACCAAAGTGCTGACTACTGGGATGGTGATACCCTCAGGGACGAAACGTCCACCAGCAGTGGCATCGACCCAATGGTATTATTATGTTTATCATGTGAATCTTTTTAACTTGTTTGATAGACTAAAGGATTTATCTATCTATTATATAAGTGAGAGAAGCCGGAGAGAGAATCAACTTCATTTGGTTAGGAAACTGACAATCCTAGTGAATAAGATTGGAGTCAAAGTTATGTTTATTATTATTGAATAGAACAGGTAGGTCCATGAAACATAAAATGAAAATGAACATACTGATTTTAATTAGGTAATGCCTTTTTACATTGTGTTTAACAAGTTTTGAAGTATCTAGTTTTTCAATACTAATATCATTTTCATACATTTTTTCATGAGAAATATGATTAATCTATTACTCCTATTCTTGATCATAAGTATAAGTATTTCTACTACTAAACAATCCTTATTTATTTATATATGTAGGTTGAAATCGTAGTTATTCATACAAGGGATCAATCTGACTGTTCAAAATGAAAATCTACGCCACGCTTTCACTGATTGCACTCAGTTTTGGGATCGGTAAGTATTTTAATTATATAATATATTATACCACTGACCACAAGTATACCAATTAATTGCAAAACTACTAGGATGTAAGCACAATATGTATTTTTATGCACTATTTTATGACTTCGTTAGACCATAAACTTCTTCAGAAAACTTCGATATTACCATATCAAATTTGTCCGAACTTGGTTTACATATTGGTCTTTTTCATTGTACAATGTTTATAGTTTTTCCCTTTTTTGTGTAAGGCATATTTCTGATAAAAAGTTATAAGGTACAATTTAATTATAAGCATAAGAGTTTATGAAAACGCAATGTGGGGTTTAGCAATTTTGGATTTTAACTTGTTACCGTCTTAATAAGCAATGGCAATAGTTTGATTAAGGAAACCATAAAAAAAAGTATTCCGATAAAAATGATAAATTGTGATGAATTTAGAAGAAATGCAGATACAAAACGGATATGCTTTTTATCTGGGCGTTCTGTATTCGGGTTTAGTTTTCTGTAATTAGTTAATACTTCTGTTTCTTTATGTATATCTCTTTCATATTCATTTGATAAAATTTACTGTTTGCAATAGCATGAATTGTTCTATATAATAAGAATGTTCTTATCCCGGGCATAAAAACAATGCCGTATTTGGCGAAACCTTTTCAACTTTTGATCTTCAGTGTTGTACAACTTTGTACTTTTTCACTTTCGATCTTTTATATCTGGGTGTCACTTGTAAGTCTTGTGTGGACAAGGCGCGTTTTTGGCGTATTGAATTTTAAACCTGATGCTTTTTGTTATCTATTAATCATGTTTTTCTTTGTCTAATACGTTTCTTTTAATTTGTATTATAGTCCTGTAATATTATGTTGTCATTTCAATGTTATATTTAACTTTGCCATTAAAGTGCGAGGTTTGGCATGCCACAAAACCAGGTTCAACCCACCACTTTTATTCCCCTTTAAAAGTGTCCTGTACCAAGTCAGGAAGATGGCCATTGTTATATTATTGTTCGTTTCTGTGTGTGTTGCATTTTAACGTTGAGTCGTTTGTGTTTTCTCTTATTTTTGAGAAATTGTCTATCCCAAATTCATGTATTTGGTTTTCATGTTATATTTGTTATTCTCGTGGTGTTTTGTCTGATGCTTGGTCCGTTTCTGTGTGTGTTACGTTTCGGTGTTATGTCGTTGTTCTCCTCTTATATTTAATGCGTTTCCCTCGGTTTAAGTTTGTTACCCCGATTTTGTTTTTTGTTCATGGATTTATGAGTTTTGAACAGCGGTATACTACTGTTGCCTTTATTTATACATATACATACCCTATTAAATGTAAATTGTAAGGAGGGGGTAAGGAGATGTTTGGGATAAAGAATGGTACACAAAAGAACGAATGTGCTGCCGAATGAATAAACTGACGAACACAATTCCATATCACTATATTACACCTTTTTTTAATCAAAGGTACAATAAAGCAAAATATTTAGTTCATATAAATTCAATTATTTACAATCATATTCATAAATATTTTTCATATAACTTACATTTTCTTTGATATGCAATTGTTTTCATCATTCAGCTCCCCAATAATGCATGCATCACCTTTGCCCTCATAACCTAATGCCTGTTCATGTATCTTTAATTATTTTTTTTTGTTATAATTTAGCATTTACTTTTGATGAATGTTATGTCCCGGCTGTTCATCGCCAAAATTGTGGATGGTCAGGAGTTACCGCACAGGCGTGTGTAGCAAAAGGGTGTTGTTTTGATTCGAGTATATTGAATACAATATGGTGCTTCAAGAAAGCAAAACGTAAGTCATTTATGAAATGAAAAGCTATTGATAACGTCAGTGTGTGCGCACTCAATATGAATAATATTGGTTTCAATATTTATAGCTATGAATATTTGATTTCACCAATCAAAATATTTCAAAATACGGACACTTTTTGTTAATGAATAACAGGTATTTTATTCTTAGTTCCTTCAGTAGTTTTTTTAACATGCTTCTTGGTATAATTTTTAATATAACACGGGTTAGTTCCACTACTATGATTGAAGAATAAAAATATGGTCATCCGAGTGCTTCTTCCGACCGACAGTGAAACCATTGCCAAGTTTTGGCGTCTTTGTGGGATAAAAATGGGGACGTACAATCCGATGCTATCTTCATGAGAGAATGCTTCGGTTACCTCACGTTAAGAGCCCTTGTAACATCTCTGAGGGGTCCGGAGCTGGGCTGTTGCCAATACAAAAGCATAATTGTCCCAATCAAATATTCCTACAAGTTCCAGTGGCAGTCTAAATTTCCCCAACCTTCAGCACAAGCGTCCTCTATTACAGCACCTTATCTTCATATTGTATTTATTGTTAAGTTGTCCTCATCCTGAATATGCATGAAATATTTGCCACTAGGCAACCTACACTCAGTCAATTAAGGATCTTTTACAAATACATTTCTCATTTTGGGGCCTTTAATAGCTGACTTTGCGGTATGGGCTTGAAGGCCGTATGGTGACCTATATTTTTAATTTCTATGTCATTTTTGTGTCTTGTGGAGATATGTCTCATTGACAGTCATACCACATCTTCTTTTTAATATTTCTGTATTTTTATTAATTCATTTAGCTCCATGTGTTATACTGCCATGTTGGAAAATACGCGAAGTACAAACATTGAGCTATGGTAACGTTGTAACCATAACGCTATAGTGAGTGACGTATTTCATATGCACAAGCGATTAAACGTAAAACACAACGCATTTATTGAGATTCCTCATCATTTATGTATATTTATATATTTTAACCATTCATTTAGCTCCATGTGTTATACATCCAAGAAATAGACGTGAATGTGGATTCCCTGGAATTTCCCTACAAGCGTGTGAGGCTAGAGGTTGTTGTTACGACTCCAGCATACATGAAGCAAAATGGTGTTTCCAAAAGAGAGACTGGTTATGGTAATTATATAGTTATTTGAATTTGATAATTATATTGAAATGCAAAGAAAATTAAAGCGCTGGGCTTATGAAGTTTATGCAGACTATTTACTGGGGATTTAAACGTTTGTTCTTTACGTGTACAATTTTGGGGGATAACTTCTTTTCTTTAATGTAATATTGACGTGATTTCAAAAAGTGGACCATGTTCTTGATCATCTGAAACACAGACGTTCTTCAACAATAAACTAAGAAATGATGGAAAATGCAAACTTTTAAATGAGATGATTTTTATTCCAGTATCAACAATTTAATACCCTTTATGGAAATCCTGATTTTAGACAGAAATATTGTACATGTACAACATGCTACACATAAAAATTCATATGTTTGCACAGTTTGAATATATGAATGTTTATATATTACTGGAGAGTCCAGAGTATGAAAATTGTACAAGATTAATAATTAGAATGTTCTATAGTTATAAAAAGCAAAAAGAAAGTAATCGAACGAAAAATAACAACGATTATTCGACAATATCAATAGACATTTATGCGTTGTCAAATATGCTGTTTTAACTTGCATTATTTTTGTTTCAGAATAATACAAGGAGACAAAGAATTCAGGAGACATGTGCATTTTATCAAATTTACTTTAATCTATTTGTATTATATCTCGTTAAAACAGTTCAATATTGCAATACAAAAAGTTGGAAAAGCTACCAGATAAAATGTATACCATTTATTTGTGTAATTTTCTTCAGGTCTGTTCAGAAACAAAATCAATATTGAATAACAATTACAAACTAGTCTGACTTTTGTATTGAAAATTTAACTTTTAAGCATGGCTAGCTTTTGTTAATCGTTGTCTTCCAACGTATCAGTTTCACTATACACATTACCATTGTAACTGAAATGCATGATTCTTCATACAAAAATAATTGTCCCCTCAGGATACAAACCCAAGACCTCTGTGTTATAATGCTGCCTTTAACTGACTAAGCTAAAGACGTACTTACCTATATCATCCGCTGACTAAGTGAGATAACTATGAAACAAGGTTTAATCCACCATTTTCTACATATGAAAATGTCTGTACCAAGTCAGGAATACGGCAATTGTTATCCATTCGTTTGATGTGTGTATCTTTTGATTTTGTTAATTGATAAGATACTTCCAGTTTTGAATTTTCCTCCGAGATCAGTATTTTTGTAATTTTACCTCATCAAATGAAGCAATTCTGTTCCACAATGAGCATTTATATTTTGAGATGTTTCCCCATATGGATGAAGTTATCAAGTTCTCATCAAGACTACTAAATGCAGTGGAATCGATGTATATCTTCATATTAAGTCTTCGAATTATTCGACGCGGTAGTAACCAAACCGAACAGGTATACTAAGTAAAAATGTCAAATATAGGGATAAAGCAGTCAACATTGCCATGAGTCTGTTATAATACCAATCACTATAAGGACAACCAAATACCTACAAAAAGGATATATAGACAAAGCACTTCAGCAAAAATAAAAGACAGGAATATTAAAAAAATGACCACTACACATGATGAAAAGCAATCCTGCACAGTTTAAAAACTTTTTTGCATACAGTTGGCAGATTTTCTCTTTAGACCCAAGCAACTAGTTCAAAATCCAACGGCTACTATGGGAAGAAATTTAATTGCTCACTTTACATAGATTCATTATTAAGCTTATCTGCTTGTTCGTAAATAATATGCACTTGACAAAGACGAGTAAACAAAATAATAAAATTGAGAATGGAAATGGGGAATGTGTCAAAGAAACAACAACCCGACCATAGAGCAGACAAAGGCCGAAGGCCATCAAAGGGTCTTCAATGCAGCGAGAAATTCCCGCACCCGGAGGCGTCCTTCAGTTGGCCCTAAACAAATATGTATACTAGTTCAATAATAATGGACGTCATACTTAACTCCGAATTATACACAAGAAACTAAAAATTAACTGTCATACAAGGCTAACTAAGGCCAGAGGCTCCTGACTAAGGACAGGCTCAAAAATAGGGCGGAGTTAAGCATTTTTTTTTATATCTCAACCCTTTCCTATACCTCTAGCCAATGTCGAAAAAACAAACGCACAACAGTACGCACAGTAAAACTCAGTTTAAGAAAAGTGTGAATCCGATGTCAGAATAAACTCTCTATTTCCTCCATCTTTCGAGTCGTAGAAGCCACACAAAAGGTAAGTTCTTTTCTTCTTGTTGAATGAGTGAAGTTCATCAAGTTAAACTGGAGATGTGGAGTATTTATTGATTAGGCATTACAGAGTTTACTTCATTCTAAAAGTCAAAGATATTATAATTATGCAACACATTATTGTTTGTTTTGAGAGTACTTTGTAACTCTAACATGCCAAACTCAAGTCTCATACAACAATGAGTATTATGAATTATAAAACGTGTTGTTTTTCATTTTTTACATCACTGGGTCGATACCTCTGCTGGTGGACTATCAGTCCCCGAGGGTATCATCAGCTCAGTAGTCAGTGCTTCGGTACTGACATGATTAAACAATGAAACTTTTACTAAAATTGTCTGTTTATAAATTTTGAAATTATTATGAAACTAAGGTTTCAACTCCCTCAGGCAAAGTTGGCTTTAGATGAATTTGGCTATTTATTTTAGGTATTTTTGACATAAAGCTCTTCAACGATTTTCGGTACTTATACATCTTCAGATTTCAAATGTTTGGCTTTGAACGTTCCTGATGAAGGTAAATCCAGAAAAACGCTTCGAACGCAATAAATTATAAAACGTGTTGTTTTCCATTTTTTATGGATTATCACTTTTTAGACACTTGTTTTTGGACCATTTTATACACACGATAATAATAAATCAGTCAAGCTGTCCAGTATCTACTGTTATAAATACATTGAATTGCAAACTGTAAGCATTTATGCCGTCTTATGTCTGACTTCGAAGAACAAAAACAAATTGATATTCCTTTGTCTTCGGTTTTCAGTTTTATGTTTGTACTTGTGTCATAAATCTTAAAAATCATACCACTTATTTTTCTTTTTAATAGTTTGACTATAGTAATAACACGAGGTGCCATTGTGACAATGTGTTTTCGAGTTGAATTATTTGTTGAAATGTTTAAATTTTTATTTGTTTTCGTTAAAATTCTCTTCAATTATTTATTTATTTTCGTTATTTGATTCCAACCAAATGTCCATTGTAAATAAATGCATTCTCAATTTTATTGCTATCTGAATAAAATATACAGACTGGTACAATATGATGTGCTCTATTTAAATTGTAAGTAAAACAGTTTGACTCTGGTTTTTGTTAGTCTTGTATGATTTTTAATTTTAGTTTCTTGCGTATATTTCGTATGCCGTCCATTTTTACTGAACTAGTATACATTTTTGTTAAGTGGACAGCTGAAAAACGCCTCCAAGTGCGGGAGTTTCTCGCTGCATTGAAGACCCATTGGTGGCCTTCAGCTGTTGTCAACTCCTTTGTCGTGTTTTTGTCATTTGACACACTCCCAATTTCCATTCTCAATTTTATTGAATTCATAAAACAAATCAAACAAAGAATAATTATAAACACTGAATTCTCAAAAGTATTCATATATGACATAAGACAACAACTTGACACTGACAAAGTTCCTTTATTCCTTTTTGTCGAATAAACCAAATGTATATCAGGTATAGTGTTGTTTTTCCATACGGAAAGTATATGAAACGGACATATATTTTTAGACATTCGGAACAAATGCATCTTAAACATAAGAAAGACTACGATTCTAGAGTTAAGATTTATAAAATGATTTACATATTATGCAAATCAGATACTTAAAAGCTACAGTAAAACAAGTTGTGAGGTATACGTAAATGAGACATCATCCTAAACACATTATCAATAACTTACTCCCCCTTCCCCAGTCTATAGAAGTTGTGAATGAATCAATGCTAATATTTTGTTAACTTACCTAAAAGTATCATAGACAACATTCATACTAGTCCTGTTTCCGTTTGGTTTTGTAACCCTTCCCTGTGTGTCTATAAAGTGATGAGTTATTTTTAGAAACCATAACCCATCTTAATACAGTTAAATATTTCTTCTGATTGTCATTATTTCATAATGATCCCGATCTTGATCAATTATTTAGGAATATAGGCATGATGATTATATGTTACCTCTCGCTGTTTCTCGTAATAAAATCAGTATAAATTCAAGCCGCCATGCATGTTTTCTAATGATAAATAAAAGAAAATTCATAGATATGCATGGGTCGAAAAAATGCATGGTTCATATAAAATGAAGAACAAGAATATGGAATTAAAGTCATAATTATGAAAGCAACTCACCTAGCCGATTGGATCCAAACTGTTCATATGGTTACTGGAGCGACTGGATGATCCTCGAGGGATGATCGAGATGACTATTCCTAACAAAAACGTTCTTAAACCCCACTTAGGGATGATATATATTTGTAATACTACATAGTATACGCTCTTACATCATGTACATATTCAGCCTGCAAAAAACAAATATCTCACATATAGTCGTAAAAATTATGTAAGATACAACATATACAACCAAATAAAACTATAATCATTTCCAGAAACATGGTTGTTGGTACTAATGTAAGACACCTTCTAAAAAATGTACGTCCATTTACAGACCACTGGAGTTGATAGTTATTTAAATTGTAACCTCTTGTTATGCACCTAAGACGTGTAGGAAACTTAATACAGTAAATTAGATTGAAAATACCTTATATTGGCCAACGTATTAAGACAAATGTTTTTTATGACCTGTTGACATATAAGTAATATTTATTAATAGATTTGGGAGATGTTATTAAGTAGCTTTAAGTTCGCTATTTGTTATGTTTGTTTCCATTAAATCAAGATTTGTTATCAATGGAAAATTCCAGATACCGTCTGATGACAGTTATATTTAGAAATACAACTGTATGATAAAAAGGAAGTAAGTCACGTGGTAAGAAGACTATATATATATATATATTGTTGGGTTGATGTTTAGACGAGTTGTATATACAAAAATGTACACGTAGTAACACTGTATTTCCAAACACTCTGTAGTTATATCATATTGGTAACAGTGTAGTATTTCCTAGCTCTTCATGCATCTTATTGTGGTAACTTTGGTTGTCTCTGATCTCACTGTAGTTATCCTATCATGGTACCAGTGTTATATTTATCCGCTGTATGTAGTTATCTCATTGTAGTAACCATGTTATATTTCTCAGCTCTATATACAGTCATCTCATTGTGGTAATTAGGTACGAGGATTATAATTAAGTACACCAGACGCGCATTTCTTCTACAAATGATACATCAGTGATCACGCTTGGATCTAAATAATTATAAATCCAAACAAGTACAAAGTTGAAGAGCTTTGAGAACCCAAAATTCTAAAAAGTTGTCCCAAACAAGGCTACGGTAATGTATGCCTGGGATAAACAAAAATCCTTAGTTTTTCGAAAAATTCAAAATTGTGTAAACAGGAATTGTATAAAAATGACCATATAATTGAGTTACATGTTAACAACACAGTGCTGACTACTAGGCTAGTGATACCCTCCGGAACGAAACATCCACCGGCAGTGGCATAGACCCATTAGTGAAAATAGTTATCAAAGGTACCAGGATTATAATTTAATACACCAGACTCGCGTTTCGTCTATATAAGACTCATAATTAGTAACGCTTAAATCTAAACAATTAGAAAGTCCAGTTTCTTACCTGTCAGTAGTTATTTAATGATATACCAGTGATGTTCTTCAGAGCTCTCTGCATTGATCTCATGGTGGAAACAGTGTTGTGCATCAGAGTTCTGTGCATTGCGTTTTGTTATTTGATTTTGCCATGTGATTATGGACTTTCCCAATTGATCTTCCTCTAAGTTCAGTATTTTTGTGATTTTACTTTTTGATCTCATGGTGGTAACATTGATGTACTTCTAGGTTCTCTGAAGTAATGGGAAAACTATCCACCAAAGGGCAAATGAAGTTTTTATAAGCAAGAATATGCCTGGTTGCAATATTGCCTTGAACATTGAAAATAACATATACCCTATACACCTGTTGGCTTCAATCATATAATAGACGGATGGTATCTTCCATGCTGTTCGTCGTAGGAATGCTTTAATAGAATTATTCGATAATTATTTTCATTATGTTGATGATGTTCACTGTTCATGCTCAAAATGAGTTTTGTGTATTTCATTCATCAGATTTTGGTCTGATTTGTACCCGATGAATATTATACTAGAAGAAGAAGTTTTGTGTATCGAAACAGGTATCATGTTCATTAAATAGAATTACATATTTTATGAATACATTATACATTTTGCCTGTTTAATGTCTAACGATGTTTCTTTTTGTTCTATTTTTCGTTCCATTCATTTTCTGTAGTTGGCGCCAGAACGCCGAAACCAAAGTTTTGTAACCCGAAAACATAAAAGTATACAATAAAAAGATTATTAACAGGCCACGAAAAATATTTAAAAAAAATTAAGCAGTTGTTGCCTAAATTTAGTTTCAACTTCAATTTTAGTAAACCTGCAGTATACATTATTGCAATAGTGCAACAACTTCATTTTAAGTATTATCAAATCGGTAAATTTATAACTTTACACCCAAAATGTATGTGAGCTAAATATATGTACATATCAAACAAAACCCCAATAGCATATTCTACATTATTGTGACCCATTCCACACTAATATTTTAATTATTGTTTCTGCCTCTTGGTATGTTCTTCTATAAGACATACTACAAATGCAGCTAATAATACCAGCGCATTTACTGTTCCGGTTAAATGGATTAACAACGATTTTGAATTATTAAGAGTTTGTAATATTTAGGGTCTGAAACAAAAACCAAAATCGTAGTCTAAGCCAATAATAAAATCATAACTGACGTCCCTCTTTTTAATATGTTTTTCAAGCTTGCTACGTAGGAATGTTTGACCATTTGAAAGAGCACATTCTGCACTTATATGTGTATACAGTAAACTGTCAGCATCTAAACATTTGTTCTTATAAATGGCTATCATTCGTTTATTTACAATGTGGAGTAATTTATTTTCGTGGGCACCAATTTTCGTGGATTGAAGTAAAAACAATGTGTTGATACTTGATATCCTTCTTTTTTCATAAATTTTGCAAACAATCCTATATAAGAAATGTATAGTTTGTTCAACTTTTTAAATTCTTGGTTCATCTATACCTTTTTTTAACACTTTAATATAAATTTATTGCACCAAAGTTGTTAACAATGACCTCACCGCTACAGCTTTAACTGTAAGGTACCCTGAAATGGTTAGTATCTATACCTACGAAGTCCAATACATTTGGTTTCAAACGAATAATAAATAATCCACAGTAAATAATGGCAAGGGAAACTTTTATTGTGACGGATTGGATGTTGGTATCAAGTCTTTCTCACATGTTATTTCTTAATAACAAAATATGCATCGGTCCTTTAGATTTTTACCAATTTTATTCATTAAGATATGAAAAGGATTGATCAACAGATTGCGATTATAACCAAATTTCATGTACATGGTGCACATCATTTATTTACAGCTGTATCTCTAATAGTAGAACATGTCTATGGATTACGGAAGTGATATGATGTGAAAGACTGTTAATGTTAATGCTGTGTTTAAACTTGTCACAAAAAAAAATCAGAAAATAACGATAAGGTAATCCTCATAATAGAATGTACTGTAAAATACCTATTGCAGTATATAGGAGGGAAAAAAACAACCAGTCCAGTTTCCGGATTTTTTTGTTGGTTATAAATATGAGAGCATATTATAAGAGCTGTCTTCTCATATTTTATCTTACTTTATCTTATGCATACTCTTTATAAAGTTTTACAATTTGGCATAATCTGCAACAAGAAAAAATCCCGGTGACAAATACGTGTTCTCATATTCTGCACAAGAGCATGATATGAACTACATTTTGACCAATTATTAAAACAAATGGATTTTAATTTAGATCCCGTATTTACGGGTATTTTAATTAATGCTCCTTATGGGCATGCACACGCACACATATTTACAATGGCAATTAAGAAAATAAAGCAAAACACTACTTTTAAAGTCATATGAAACTTCAAATTAAACCAAAATATACAAATGTCTTTTTTATAACTAAATGGTTAGTTTTTGTTATAAAACTTATGTATATATACTTTTTCTCCAGTAAATTCTGTAATTTGGCATAATAATAAAGAAGTTTACTTTTTTTTAATCGCTTGCTTCCAGCACACAATTCTCCAACAATTTTTCCGTATGCAGCGTGACCTTTATCGAAAAGGTAAACTTCGCTTCGTCATTAAGATAAACTATGTCTTATCGATCCCGTGCTTAACTAAATATCCATGCTTCTTTGTTGATTGTTTACACACGGGTGACAAGCGGCTGATGATACAATCGTGCACAAAAGACTAAGTTTGTGATAAATGTATGCATTGTTTCAAGAACTGGATGAACAAGTTTGTTCACTGATCACTCGTTTAACTAGTATATGACTTTAACGATGAGTGGAACTATTTTATTCTTAACAGACTTCTATAAAAACATTAGTTAAATGATATGAAAATAATGATATTTCGATATAAAGTCAATATTTATCACATGTTAATGTTAACAATATTATATACAATTGAGTGAACAGAATCGAGTAAGATATTTCTTACAACATAATACTTAGAGCAGATAAAAACAAACTGCTGGTTGTCATTAACAGGGTAATCACAGTTTTAACAAATGGTGTTCTTTGATAAAATTGGATTTAAAAACATAAGATTTTAGGTTGCTATTACTGTCTTCAAATTGATATCAGATATAAGAAGATATGGTATAAAACAACTCTCAATCCAAGTCAAGATTTGTTTAAGTTAATAATTGTAGGTGAAAGTACGGCATCTGGAACGAGGCATTGGCTCACACCGAACAACAAGCTATGCATGGCCATAACAAATACTCATTCAAACCTGAAAAGAACAACTGTATAATCAATATAAAAAACGAGAAACGAGAAACAATCATGCACTTTATCGACAAATGACAACCACTAAACATCAGGCTCCTAACTAAGAAAAAGTTCGTACAGCAGGTTTAAACTTTTTAATAGGCGCCAACTTTCACCTAACCTGCAATAAAAGTGTAACATAATTAAATAGAAAGACACACTATAAAATATCAATTGAAATGATTTATCCCAATCGAAAGACATCTTAACCAAAAACAAGTAAACATACATTGAACGAATACATTTGATCTATGACACAATGTTAGTGCAAAAGTATTTACAACAAGCGGGAACAATGTAAAAATGATATTGATAAGACAACCATATCCTTGGACAAAATAACGTACACAGGCAAATAAAATTAATTGCGTAGTAAGGTATACAACGGAGTACGGAAATATACATCACAAAATAAATACTTTTGCTGTTCATAGTACGAGAACAAAAGTGAAAATGTATAACTGTTATCAGGTATTTCCTTATCTTATAAATTAAAGGTTTAAACTGTGGTCACACCTTACCGGATAGCACAAATGTACACCTAACGGATGAAAAAAAAATTCGTTGACAAAATTGTTATTCGTTTGGAGTCCGTTAATGTACTGACAAAATAAAAAGGACGAGTAAATAATGCATAACGGACACACACAGGACATGCAACGTACGCGAAACTTAAACGTATCGGACAGAACAGATTTAGAACGTACATCCAACGGACAAGTACTGCATTAAACGGACACCTTGCAGACGCGTTTAGGATAACGCGGATGAACAAGATATGCGAGAAATTAAAGACGACAATAATAATACTTGAAATTGCATAAATTTTTAATAAGTTACCGTGTAACTGGTTTTGGTTTGTTCTGAGTAAGCACTTAGATAGTTAAGACGTGTTCTTACTCTTAGATCAATACTGAAAAATACTCATTCATGACACTCAAGAAATCTGACATACCAATGATTGGCACTTCTGACTCAAAAATTTCAGTTGGCATTCATCCGTGCATCATCCGTTTTATACGTTATACGTATTCGACCGGTAAAAGTTCGTTTCCCATCCGTTAGTTATGTTTTTTATTTATCTGTTGTAAGTCCGGTAGAATTCTTGTGGTGAATTTATATTCAGAATCTCTAACGGAGGAATAACGGACAAGTAACGGATTCCAAACGAAACGGAACTGACGAGTAACGTAACAAACGGACACCTACCGGATGTAAAACGGACACTTCATCCGTTGAAGGTCCGTTCAAAGTTTTGAACCTGCTCAAATTTTTTCAACAGACAGAACGGACATCGACGGATAAAACGGACACTGAACGGACATTAAACGGAAATAAACGGACATTAAACGGAAATAAACGGACATCTAACGGGTATAAACGGACGTCTAACGGATATGAACGAACTGGAAAAAACCTCTCCGTTCGCATTTTCCGTTAAGTTGTGAGCGGAGCTTTACTTCATCCATCAGACATATACAATTGAAAATGAAACGATGTGGTATGATAACCACAAACAAAATCTCCAAAAGAAGCTAATGACATTGTTTATATATGTTAAATTGGGCATTTTAATAAATTAAGAGGGATATTATTCTAAAGCCTTATAATTAAAGTAATGAAACTATTAAAGTAAAAGTGAGTTCTAACAAGTACTGAGAACCAAGTGTTATTATAATTACTCAAAGTATAAAGGGTATGTCTGGGAAGACATGGGTTGACTAACTCATATATGTATCCGAATAAGGATATTTGTTTTAAAAAAATCAGCGTCACAAATATATGGTTTCAGAGGAGTTGCGGATCAATGAAATTGGTCGCTTCCTTTAGTAATATTGATTCCATTATGTCATGACCTTTTGTCATTTGCACGGTATTATATGTGTTGATATTTTATACTAAGCGTCACCAAGTTATAGAATATGGTAAAATATAACGCCTACCATGTTAAAAAGAGCAAAGAGATTGACATGAAGGAGTTATTTCGAACGTGATAGGACGAATACGGTACTTTATAGTTCGAAGCGTACGAAAATACAATAGGAACGTTTTGCTACTCCGTCTCCCTCTCAAATTTCTTCTTTAGTAAATATAAAAAAGAAGTGGTATTATGATTGCCAATGAGACAACTCTCCACAAGAGACCAAAATGGCACCGATTTTAACAACTACAGGTCACCGTACGGACTTCAACAATGAGCGAAGCACATACCGCATAGTCAGCTATAAAAGGCCCCGAAATGACAATGTAAAACAATGCAAACGAGAAAACTAACGGCCTTATTTATGTACAAAACATTAACCAAAAAAACAAATATGCAACACATAAAAAAACGACAACCACTGAATTTATAAACTCATGTTATGATGTTGTTATAACAATATAAGATAAAATTGTATGTTTGCCACTAAAATATATTTTATAAGGATAAAAGTGAAAATAATGATAATATTAACAATCAATTTATGCGGATGTGTCAAACATAGTTTGTGCTAATTAGAACACGGATGTGTTAACAAAGCGTAATGAGGACGTCATATTTGATTTAAAGAACCTTACACGCCTTACAGGTTTACATAGTTCTTAAGTTTTCTTACTTAAGGTGGTACCTAACACTTTAACTAAAATTAATTTGGCTCGTTTAATTTTCTTAAAATTTTGACAAAGTATTTACTTTGACCCTTTGACAAAGATATAAAAGTTTCAAAAAATTTGAACCAACCGTTTAATCAGAAAAATTACACTGGTTATATAGCACTTTGACAAACACTTATTTTGATCATTGAGAAGCTTAATATTCCCGTAACAACACAACGTAATTAAAACGTTCTGCTTATTTTACAGAGTTATCTCCCTGTAGTGTTAGGTACCACCTTAAGAATTATAAATCCTTGATATTTCAATTGGTGCTCATTCAGTATGAAACTTCAGTGACATATGTTTGTTATGTAATAAGGCAAGAGAACAGTTCATGGTTCTCAATCACATACACCGTTGTAAGAGTATTTAATAAACTTTCAATGTACCTCAACTGGAACCCAGGTCACATGACTTTGGTATTATTGGTGGCATTGTTTGCAAGTGACTGTCACTAAAAAAAGTTCTAATTTCTATTTATCTGTATTTTTCTAAGTGAGTCAAATATATGCATGTTGATAGTTGTCTGATCTTTCTAGTATACATCTAATTCATATAGTACATATTATAATCAATGAATTCTAGTATAATAAAGTATTATTAAACTTTTGTAAATATACGTCATGTCTGAATTTAAAAGAGAAGTTAAAAGATTCTGCAATTAAAAAACTTTTAGAAAACATCTAACGAAGTCTTTTTGCTTATTTTTTTCATTGTCAATCTATGTATTCATGCGTTGCTGCAAAGTTTTTTTTATGCTTTATTATTATTCAAGTAAAGAGGTAATTCCTAATACATAGAAACACAATATGATCTCACCAAAAATCAAAGTAATAATAGGACTTTTTGGTCATCAATGCACTTCAACTGCGATCTTTGTTTGGCCTTTTTACATTTTTTTTTATTCAAGCGTCACTTATCAGTCTATTGTAGACGTTACGCGCGTCTTGGACAAATATGGAATTTTAATCCTGGTATCTATGATATGTGACAGTTTTACTATGACTTTTCATGAAAAATAATATCTCGGAACGGGAGGTTCATATGCACTACTATTTTATTTAAAGGTCAAAATATAGGATTGTGGCATATTTTCAACATTTATATGCCCTTAGTTTCTAAGAGTTTAAACTGATACTAAAATTCTATACTACCCTTACCTTCATTTGTGGACCTCTTAAGAATTAAAATTTAGGCGCTACCATGTTTTTCTATACTGGTTCCATTCCCAAGTGACGTCTCTCATAAATGGGACCCATTACGTTAACAAATTAACATATTTATGAATATAATATATCTCCCCAAAAGAGGCGTGGTTTGAGAAACAGCTGTTTTAACAAAGTGCAACCTACAACCACTGAGTCGATGTCACTGCTGGTGGAGTTTTATTCCTAGAGGGTATCACAAGCCAATTACTCAGCACTTCTGTATTGACATGAATTATCATTTATACTGTCATATTTATATATTATTTGTTTTAATTCAAAACTTTGAATTACTTTTCTACCTTAGGAATAAATTACCTTAGCTGTATTTGGAAAACTTTTAGGAATATTAGGTCCTAATTGCTCTTCAACTTCATACTTTTTGGGGCCTTTTTAACATTTTTTTTAGTGTCACTGGTGAGACGAAATGCGCGTCTCGTGCAAATATAAAATTCCAATCCTGGTATCTATAATGTGTTTATTGAAGTCTAAATAAAAAAAGTATCATATTAAAGACTAGAAGATAAATTTGATTCATAGACTTTGCATTTTTACACAAACAATGTTTTGTAAACGCTTAAAGGTCAAAAAGATCCTTAACGAAGATGCTAAAAGTATCGGTATATGAAAATTTATATTAGTAGTAAAGGAGCTTCGATACACTGGTATCAGTTTTATTGAATACAGCTAACATAGTTTAGGAAATATAAGAAAAACTCTGCACAATGTGGCGAAAGCATGACATTTGGTATATAAGCTCTTAACACCATTCTTAGCATTGGATCCTCAATGCTCTTCAATTTTGTGCTTGTTTGGCTTTATAAATATTTTGATGTGAGCGTCACTGACGAGTCTTATGTAGACGAAACGCGCGTCTGGCGTACTAAATTATTATCCTGGTACCTTTGATAACTATTAGCAAAAATTCTAAACTAAATATCAAAGAAACCGTATAAAAGATGGTAGAACAATCAAACTTTGAATATTATCTCTTCAGACCCCTTCTTAACAAATAAAGACATGAAAGATATGAAATCAATACGAAAAACTATTAACTTTTGGTTTTTCCAAGAAATAGCAGAAATGATTTACAAGTAAATAGGACGTTGCAATATTTAAAACGCATATCTATCAGATGAGTAAAATTGAAAGTTATATATATATATACAGTAGCTATTATATGCAATAAGACGTTCATTCATCCTGTTTGTATCGGTAAACCCTATACTATGCAGTCTACCAGACACAATCTCCACCACACTTGCATAAAGCTGTACACGGAAGAAAGAACAGGCAGTAAAAGCAAACACTGTATCCAAATCAATCCAGCTTGGTACACAGAACGTTTGGCATGTTGGTAATGTGCCTTTCGTTTAAGTGGTACAGACTCGATTGATCTACCTTTATGTGCAAAGAGTACTTTTCTTTTTTTCATTTACACTGTTGGATTCACTTGTCCAATGGTACAAAAGAACAACATATCGCTCCAGCAACGGTAGAATTGAATCATGGCATATTGTACTTGGTTGGTCTGTCATCTTTCTAAAAGCATCTGATACCTTGGGGAAAGCATCCCATGTACATGATGTATCCCAAGCTGTTTTCTTTCATCGTCCTGCAAATGAAGATACAGTGTCGTATTCTCTGAAGGCGTGGAATATTGGTAAAATCCTAGATTTAAGAGGACCCAAAGATTGTGCAATATTATGAATTCGAATGTAACGGAAATGTTTCCCGGTTGCAAATGATATTCATATCTCCTCGGCTTCTGTGTCCTAATATATATCGATATAGCGATCACAATAACGTCTGTATCCACAGTTTAGATGATGATCTTTATAAAACCATACATGACTACATTCCAACGTGAATCATAACTCTCGTATCTGCTTCGTAGTTTTGACTTGGTTATGTGTGCCTGGTTTGAAATCACATTGTCTCCAACTGTACAGATAACTTTCTTTTCAGTATTTTATTCTTCTGCCAACTTTTCCGATATAATCTGAAACAGCTCCCTTTTTATTCTCATCAACCCGTAGAAAACCATGCCAGTACTTATTGATATTTGTTTGAGCTTGAACTTGCCTTCGAATGACCTTCCCTCTATTTTCTTTGGTTGCACTTTTGAGGCTGTTTTCTATATATGTGTCCCATACTACATCAACGTGTCCAACATGAGCTTTTTAAGATTATTATCATCGAATCAAAATGTAAATCATCAGTATGTTGCCAGCGTTAAAGAGCAATAAACCCGAAAGATAATTTACTTTTGAAAATTGATTAATAAAGGCAACAGTAGTATACCGCTGTTCAAAACTCATAAATCCATGGACAAAAAACAAAATCGGGGTAACAAACTAAAACCGAGGGAAACGCATTAAATATAAGAGGAGAACAACGACATAACACTAAAATGTAACACACATAGACAAAATCCCACGAGAATAACAAATATAACATATATATTTAACATCAAAACCAAATACATGAATTTGGGATAGACAAGTACCGTGACACGTCTTATCGCAATGTGAATTTACACTAAAAAATAAGAGAAAACAAACGACACAACGTTATAATGTAATACACACAGAAACGAACTATAATATAACAATGGCCATATTCCTGACTTGGAACAGATCATCAAAAAATAAAAATGACGTCATTTGAATGAATAAGATAGAATTAGGATCGATTTATGATTATATTTGAACTAAATACTGATATTGCATTTAATAACAATGCAGATTTTAATATTTATTATTAGCAAACTAAGGTAGCAATTAACTATATTATAAAGCTATGTCCGGTTTGTTTTGAATCTGACTTCAACGTAGAATATCGTACTGATTACGTTGAACAAAATGAAATCTAATAAATGAATGCGGTGATTAATATTATTTACCATAACACATAAATATGATAGGAAAGACATCAACACATTTGACAAAATCCGATGAGAATAACAAATATAACATTAAACATTTAAACTAAATACATGAATTAGGGATAGACAAGTACCGTAACACGTCTTATAGTAATGCGAATTTACACTCAGCAAAACATTCACAATCGGGAATAAGTCACGTTTGGTAATTAAAAGATTAGACGACATAATGACAAACAACAATCTACCATGTGTTAAAAATGTCCTTAGCTAGTTTGGTCAAAGATACATCGTATGGATCCACCAATTCGTGATGGTGTCCATAAAATTTACGGAGTGTCAATTTTAATCTGTCCTCCTCATAACTTTGTTGGAGCAGTTTCTGCGTAAGGAGCACACTCCTGTATATGAAGTCCGTATAGTGTGAACAAGCACGAGAATAACGTATCAATTGTGATATGTAAACACCATACGAAGGGGCAGAGGGTATGTTACTGCTGAGAAATGGGAAATTGATAATTGGGAAGTTGAAATCGTCCCGTTTATCATAGATTTTCGTGTGAAGTCGTCCATCTACGTCAATATTGAGGAAAAGATCAAGGTATGAAGCAGTCCTTCTAGTATCAGTAGTATCCTTAATTTCAAGTTCACTTGGATATATGAGATGTAGGTATTGGCTGAAATATGGATTATTCAATGATAGAACATCATCAATATATCGGAAAGTAAAATTAAAGAATTTCGCAAGGTGCTTTTTCTTTTTGTCTTTTAGAAGGTTCTGAATAAATTCTGCTTCATACGAGTACAAAAACAAATTATCCTGTCGACATATGCAGTCGTATCCCATTATGGTTTTCAATTGGTGCTCTCAGATTGTTGTTTATTTTACCTTGATCTGAATGTTTCTTACGGTTTTGAACATAATAAATAACAGCATTCAGCATTGTTTTGATTCTCGGCTGTAGAAGTAATCTGATCATTTCCAGTTTTGACTGCCATAGTACACATTTTAACATTTTTACCTACTATATCTGTTTTGCTCACCTATTATTGTAAACACAAGTGAGAGATTTAGGTGTGGTACCAAAATTGATTTCCCCGTATCTGCCTTTGTTCAATTTGCACTTTTCAAACAATTGTGCAGAAATTTTCTTTGTTTAAAAATAGTTTAGCCGTCTTTAGCACAACTTTTTGCAATTTTGGATCCTCAATGCTCTTCAACTTTGTACCTGTTTGGCTTTATAAATATTTAGATTTGAGCGTCACTGATGAGTCTTATGTAGACGAAATGCGCGTCTAGCGCACTAAATGACAATCCTGGTACCTTTGATAACTATTTACTTGGTATGAGTAAAACTTTACTACAAAATAAAAACCATATTTCATTACCTTTGGGACAATAACTATTTCTGAAAGTTAAACAATCAGATGTTCACCCTTTTAACCTCTGTATAACCTTAAGTAACAATATAACCTTCAAATATTCTAAAGAAACTTAAAAAAAACTGGTGCTTTGAAACACCCTTTATAAATGTTTATAACTCAGTAATTTTTAACTGCGATAAAATGTAGGATAAATGTCCAACAACTGGAAAACCCGATGGATTTGTTGTTTATCCCTTTTTTATGCAACTGTACGTGATGTACTATGATTTGGGGTATTAAACCTTTAGCTACCTGAATACTCAGGTTTAATCCACAATTGTTTTACTTAATAAAATAGTGTATAACACTGTGTATGTGAACCAAGTGGAAACCACAATCAGAAACCACGAAGTTAAAGTAAAACAGATATAATCCGGACCAAAATAAAGGAAAAAAACATTTTTTTCACGCAAACAAATGAATAGTTTACATTTTGTTGTAATTCAAAAAGCGTTTTCGAAATATCAAAACAAACAAATATGGTAACAATATCATATATATATTGGTTGAAATCTCTAACACAAAAATAGACTGGCAAACCGTAAATTACTTATGAGCATTGTTAATGAAACAACGTTAAAGAAATGTTGCCAAGGCATTTCCCCCAATGAAGTAATGAGTTTGACAGTCGCTTTAGTATCTTTCGCCTATCTTTTTGTAGCCCTAAGCAGTTGAAACATGCATTAATTGATTTAACTAGTTTCAACAATTTTTTACATTTTCAGTTTTTGCCACGTTGCACCGATTTACCGTCAAGAATGTGGCTGGGGAGGGATTTCACCAGAGAAGTGTGAATCACATGGATGCTGCTTTGATTCAAGTATAAAAGGAGTAAAATGGTGCTTCATGAAGGCAAACCGTAAGTTAAATTTAAAATTCAACGTTTTAGAATATTTCGAAATAATTGAAAACGATTTTTTAAAATCAATTACATTAAATGATTTGCTGCTAGTAAACAATAAGACATCTCTAACGAAAATTGAAGAACATTTACTAAAGTTATTAACAAGAGGTATTTTAAGACTAAGCACACATTTACGATTGGAAATGAACTTATGATTCAACTTTTTGAGCTAGATATGAATTGGATCAGAAAACTTGCAACCTATTTGTAGGAGGACTATATGAAACCATAAGAAAACTCTCTCTGTGTATGTTTGCTTAGATTTTATGGAAAGTAGAAGTGTAGTGTAGAAAGTCTAAGTCATAACTTTAACCTTCATTCACCTAAACCTTCCAAAGAAATACATTAAAAAACTTATTAATTCAAAATTTCATATGCTTTATTACAAAACCAATATCCTAAGTGGTGAATCAATATATTAAAAGAAAGATGAACAGAAGAAATAGTTATATAATCTTCTATAAGAGCCAATATGAAACGATATTTGACGGGTTAATATGTTGTTTCAGTAACCAAACTTTCAAATGTTGCTTAAATAAAATAATATTTTTTGTTATATATGTGAAACGCTACCAGAAAAGTTAAAAAATAACTGAGTACGTATATCGATGTCTTTTATTTAGGTCAATGTGAGGTACTACCAAATTTCCGGCTTGAATGCGGATGGAGTGGGATTTCCCGAAAAACATGTGAGGCAAGAGGCTGTTTTTTCAACTCAAACACACCAGGAACAAAATGGTGTTTCAAAAAGAGAAACAATTGATGGTAATTATTCTTGATACGTTATATGTATTCACTTTTAATAGCCAATACACAACATAGTTGATTGCACAATTTAAGTAAGATAGATATAGAAAGATGTGGTGTGAGTGCCAATGAGACAACTCTCCATCTAAATAACAATCTATCAAAGTAAACCATTATAGATCAATGCACGGCCTTCAACTCGGAGCCTTTGCTCACACCGAACAACAAGCTATAAAGGGTCCCAAAATTACTAGTGTAAAACCATTCAAACGGGAAAACCAACGGACTAATCTATACAAAAACGAGAAACGAGAAACACGTATAAATTACATAAACAAACGACAACTACTGTACATCAGATTCCTAACTTAGGACAGGTGCAAAAATTTGCAGCGGGATTAAACGTTTTAATGGTACCAAACCTTCTCCCTTTTTCTAAAATAATAGCATAACATCACAACATAGAAAAACACACGATAAAATATCAATTGGCAGGTTTAACTCTATCAAAAAACGTAAATTAACACACTTTGAACGAATAAATATCTGCATCATATATAAATACTTGTCATGCATGATATCATAAGTTAATAAAATAATTAGAAAAAGTACAACCACCAACAACAACTGATATCAGAGACAATGAACAACGGAGCTATGAAAACAACAACTAACAACACATGGTCAATATATGCAGCTGCCCTGACTTGATAGAAGCACAAACTGAGGTAGAGGTAAACATTTTGTATAGAAATTATGCAAGTCTCCGAGTTTTATGTAAGTTTTCTTCGATTCGTCGCTGTGCATGTCTATAAACGAATTATTTCATTTTGGATTTAACGAGTCATTTGATTAGCTGACCGTGTTTTGTTTATCAACTCATAGACATAAAATTGTCTTGTGACCATGACGTCATCAACGTTTTTTTCATTATTTACGTCGGTTTCAAATGAAATTTAAAATTAAATTATAAGGACTGCCTATGATAGTTTTTCTGTCTATATTCGAAATAACATAAAAAATTTGATACACACTTTTAGATAAATAGCTAAGCGGGTTCTTAAGTGTGCACCACATTTTTTGTTATTTCTTCATAAACTGAGATATGGTATAACAGTCATTCCTTATATTTACTCCATCTGATCGCATAAAGTAGCTACAGTAAATTGCTTGATTTACTTAATATTCTTATAACATGATGAAATTTGATTTTGTTGTTTTTATATTTTCTTCTAACAATCTTTTCGGCTTATCGGAAATGTGTATGTCGACGAGTACTTAATTTGGGACTCATCTTTTGCATAAAACACTTGAGTATAGATACGCAATGATTAATGATAACATTTTGTTGTGTGTTCGTAATGTAAAGGTCAAAAGACTTCGTTTTACACTGATTTTCTTTTAACACAAATTAGACTTTTATCATTATAATTTCCAATTTCAGCAGCTGAACAAGGATACAAGACATGACGAGGATTTGAAATTTGCATATTAATCAACATAATCAGCTGATGAAATATAATCCATTAAAGCGCTTATGGCATTCTATTGATAAATACATGTAAACATATTAACACTTTTATAACTATTTTTTTTTTAATTTTTGTTGTTTGTGGTTACATAGTTCGGAACAAAACAGTTCTTCATGTTAATGTTAATGATGTACACATATATTGATTAACAATGGACAATAACGAGAAGCAAAATAGTGTTGGGCAATAATCTGACACTGAATAGTACCGTTGTTACTTACTGTTTTTGTTTATTAGTGCTAATTTGGTTTTCCAATTTTGTTTTTTTCCCAACTATCAATCCATCGGAATTTTCAACAGTTTTGAGCCTGAATTGTGTACCCTCCAAATTCAGTATTCCCTATTTTTACAAATCATATTTCTCCAACAAGAAATTATTTACCTGTATACACAAATATCATATGTAAGAGACGTCAACACATCACCAAGAACTTTAATAAAAGAGGGGCGAGAGCTACCAAAAGTGACATTCAATCTAAGAAATCGGAAATAAACCAACAATGTCATGAAAAAGACTATGAGGTATGGGCTTTGCTCATTGTTGAAGGCCGTACGGTTCTCGTGATCGTAAAATTGTAGTTTGCGTTGTGTTTTGAATAGAGAAACAAAAGACGTCTATACAAATGGATGATTTAATGCTGGAATCCAATGACGTTAATACATAGCAACCATGACGTTACATATAGAGAGCGGTAACGCGTATAAGTACATGTATGAATCCCGCGTAATGTTATTGTCTCTATTTATCCTCGACATACTCGGGGCCGCGAGTTGTGCAATTAAAGTCTCAATGAGAAATTTATTTAAATTACGAAATTTATCTATAAAATGAAAAGAAATGAAATATTTGAAACTTTAAAGTCTATTTATCACATTTAAAACTATCTCTGAATCAATGTTGCGATTGAAAAATGTTTTCAATTATAATTACAGTCTCTGATTGCGGTTTTGTAAACGAACACTTCTTCTAAGTATTTGTGATTCATCATTGTCATTTGAATTTATCTCTAGTGGGTAGAGTTTGACGATTGGTCTATTCGTAAGTCCAAATTTTGTACGCACTAAGGCTGATCTCACCAAACCATCTCCACCACGCACAAGGTCCTCGATGATACCAATGTTCCATACAGTTCTATGCGAGTCAGCATGAATCAGTACTATGTCCCCGGTCTTTATCCTCTGTAGATTATTGCCACTGGCTCTGTGGAATTCCCGTAGTGATGTAAGGTACTCCTTCTTCCATCTCGTCCAAAAGTGTTGCAGTAAATCTTGTTGTTGTTTGTTACGTTTGAGCGCATGAGCACAAGTTAGTGTTTTTCTAGTGTCTTTGAATTCGCTGTGGTCATTTGAAGGATACGGAAGTGTCTTTAATCTTCTGTCATACAAAAGATGAGACGGCGTAAGTGATTCTGGATCCTTTTCATCAGTAGAGATGTATGTTAACGGTCGGTAATTCAGTATGCACTCGATTTCTGTAACAACGGTGTGTAGCATATCTAAGTCCATTCAGGCACGTCCTAATGTTTTCTTAAGAGAAATTTTTGTGAGTCCAATAAGTCGCTCCCACCATCCTCCGTACCAAGAAGCCCTGCTGGGTATAAACTTTCACACTGTTCCAAATTCACTAAGTTTTCCGTGCATAGTTTCTGATTTGAATATTTTACAAATCTCTGTCGCTGCAGATTTATACGTAGAAGCATTGTCAGATATCATAATTTTCGGTAAAGATCGACGACTAACAAATCTGCGAAAAGCTAATAAAAATGAATGTGTCGTTAAATCCTGAACTAACTCAATGTAAACAGCTCTGCTTGAGGCGCACGTAAAAAGACATATGTACGTTTTTGTTTCCTTGTTACTATTTTGTTGTACATGTAACGCTCCTGTAAAATCAACTCCCGTGACGCTGATGGCGGGTCTTCTCCAAGACGATCCTTTGGTAGTGGTGGTGGGTCAGGCGCCACATACGGTCGACTTATTATTTTCCTACAGGGAATACAATTCCGTAATGCGGTTTTTACTCTTTGTCGGATTTTCGGTATCCAATATGTCTGTTGAATTAACGTAATTGTCCCATTTATTCCACTGTGATTTTGTAGTTTGTGTGCGTCCAAAATAATCAATGTTGTCAATGGGTGTTTTGTCAGAAGTAAATAAGGGTATTTCATTGTTTCGCTAACGAGCGCATTGTCAATTCTTCATCCGGAACGTATTAGTCCTTTTTCGTCGACATATAACCATAATTGACGTACAATAGGTAGTCGATTAGAATCCTTTGAAACAATATTGCGGATTTCATTCATAAAAATAGTTTGCTGTACATTCCGTATCAACACGAGTGGAGCATTTTGAATCTTGTCTACCTCTAAATGTTGGAATTTCCTGTTTTGTGAAAGTGTTCTGCAATTCGCTATAAAGCGCAATACGTAAGACATTATACGAAGCTTCCCTATATTGATGACTTCCTTTACAACTGTGAATCTGTCATCATTTTGTTGAATTTGCCGGTCTATGTTTTTACTTTCATTGTCTGTAATTGTTGTCATAGCAACGGAATTTCGACCCCAATGCGGCCACTGTTCTTCATGTGCAAGCCACTTCGGTCCGTTGAACCAAGTATCATTATTCAAAAACTTAGATGAAGACATGCCGCGGGTAAGATAGTCGGCGGGGTTACAGTCAGTTGGACAATACCTCCAAGTTTTATTTTCCACAAGTTGTCGGATTTCTGTAATTCTATTAGCTATAAACGGTTTTTATATTTTCGACGAATACAACCAACTCAGAACGATTTGGCTATCACACCAAAATGTAATTTCTGTAATTCCTAAAATATTCGACACATGTTTACCTAATTTCGCTCCAACTACGGCGCCCATCAACTCCAATCGCGGCAAAGTAATTACTTTTAGCGGTGCAACTCTGTTTTTAGCCATAACAAATTGCGAATGTTTTCCTTGTACATTGAAGGCGCATGCTCCATAAGCTTGTTTGCTAGCATCGGTAAAAATGTGTAATCTTGCTGTTTGTGGCGATAATCCATCGTTGTTTAGTAGTCTGGAAAGTTCAACTGATTTTTTATATTTAAGATCTGTAGATAAAGTAGTCCATTGCGTAGTTACATCTTCAGGTAAGCGTTCGTTCCATCCAAAATTACGTTTCCATAGTGACTGCATTAGTATTTTAGCTTTCACTGTCACGGGACTAAATATGCCAAGCGGATCAAAGATTTTAGACGACTGTCGTAATATTTCTCTTTTGGCTACATCTACCATGGTTGAATCTATATCTACTTCTGCAAATAAAAGTTTGTCGTCCGCAACATTCCAGCGCATTCCAAATATGTTGACCTCGTTACTGGAATCTAGTACGTTTTCTGTTTCAGCAAGGTCTCGTAGTCTGTCAGAATTAGAGTTCCATGATCTGAGGTTAAAGCCTCCTTTCTGTAATAAACACCTGGAATCACGGTTAAATTACATTAAGTCGTCTTCGGCAGTATAACTAGTTAAAACATTGTCTACGTACAAATCTTGTGTAATTCTTGAAGGTGTTGGACTAGGGTTATCCTTAAAGTGTTTTAATAAAGTTGCAATCAGTATAAATGGTGAGCATGTAGCTCCGAATAAGACTGACTTGAAACGATATGTTGTAAACGGACTGGTTGAATCTGTTGGGTCACTTAACCAAAAAAAAGCGAGTTACATCACGGTCAGATTTATGAAGTCCAACTTGCAGAAATGCCTTTTCGATATCTGTTGTCACTGCAAACTCTGAGTACGAAATCTGGTTAGTAGCTCTGTTATGTCATTTGAAATTGGCGGATATGAATGAAGACAGTCATTCAAACTCGGACTTTTTGCGTTCTCTTTACAACTGCAATCATACACAATTCTAATCGGAGTAGTTGTAGAATCTTTCTTGACGGGGTGATGCGGTATGTAGTGTATGCGCTGTGGCTCGTCCTCATTCTCCTTTATCTTTTCGATGAAACCACGTTTTTCCTGCTCTTTAATTATGTCGCCATATATTTTGAATAAGTTTGGTTCATGGTTTAAGCGGTTAACGACTTTATGGGTCCTTGCTCTTGCAATCATCTCGTTTGTCGGTAATTCAGGACATTCTTCAATCCATGGAAGTTCTGCAACGTACTTTCCATCCTCATATGTTATCGATGTTGATGAAAATTCTTTTATGTTCTGTTTTTCTGTGTTAAGTTTGTCGTTTTCTTGTATACCAAGGGACTCCAATTTCAAAATCTTTCAATATCATAGTCCTCTTGTGTGTGACTAGATAATATATGCATCATATGTGAATTGCGTTGTCCTCTTGTACATGTAAGTGGTCCAGATAACAAATATCCTATTTTGGAGCTCATCGCTGTCGGTCCGTCGCCTCGAACGATATCATCCTTGATTACATCCCAGTAGTGGTCTGCTCCAATGAGTAAAGAAATTTCAAAGCTATTATTCTCTGATAACGGGTGGACTAGTTTAAGTCCTTTCAAATAATGTAGTTAATGCGAAATGTACCTGCGGTTGTTCTAGATCGGCGCTGCTATGGTAGGTACAATTAATACATGTAAAGGTATTTTCTCTCCTGAGTCTGCTTCTAAATACACTGTGGCTTTATTCATGTGACGAACATTCTTGTCAGAATTTCCGAAGGCGGAGATATTGAGGGTTTCCTTTCCGTCTGGCTTGACGTCCAACTTGTCGGTTATTTCCTGCATCATAAATGATCGTTGCGCTCCTTCGTCGAAAAGTATGTGAGCGTATGCGCACTGAATCTGTGACCATATTGGAGCGATTGCCGTTTTTAAGAAGACGGTAGAATTTTCCTGTTTAGCAGATGTATGCATGATTGGCGTGCCATTTTCTGTATTACTTGTAATATTCTGACTCTGTGATTTTTGAATTGAAGATTCATTGCATAAACTTGTATGATGCTTACGTTGACATTTACGGCATGTGTTTTTCGACCTACATTCTGATATTTTATGGTTTCCAAAACAATTGAAACATAAGTTTCTCTTCTTAACAATCTCCATTCTTGATTTGCTGTCGGTGAACTTTTTACATTCTGCAGGGACATTTTGATCATTGCAATAAATGCACGTTTTACTTGTTACTTGCACATATCTGTTAAAATTAAGGCGGGGTCATAGAGTAAATATATGTAAATTAAGGGTATGTAATACAAAGTTTTCCATTGAAACAGGAAGATGGAGAAATGTACCACGAAATGAGAGAATTTGTCCACTTTGTAAAGCTGGTCTTGGGGATGTGTACCACTATATATGTATATGTACCAATTATAAAGTTAAAGATTTAAGGGGAAGTTCATACCTCCATATAATTTAAAATATCCAAATGTTAAAAAAGTACTGGGCATGCTTAAATATTGTAATAATAATGTGCTGTCTAAGCTGTCAATTTTTATTCAAAAGGTAGAAAAGATGCTTATCTGATTTAAAACTGCAAAAACAAAGATTTATCTCTGAAGATGTATACTTCAAAAATGTATACTGTATGTATTATGAAATATGTTGTGATTTATATTGTGCATAATATGCCCCTGTTACGCTGTCTTCTGCGGCTGAGTTTTCTTTAATAAACTATGAAACTATGAAACTTGGAGAATAGTTTTTAAATTTTGATTTATTTACGTAATTCCCATTTTTCTTACCAATTCCGGCATGAAAACTTGCGGTAGGTATATCATAAGACTCACTCCTATTAGTGCTGGCTTCTTGAATAGATATTTCCCGTTGTATTGCTTTTCTTAGATTTCCAAGGGTCCAGTCGTCGTTTCTGTTTTCTCTTGTTATATTACTTTTTACGGTAAGAGGGAGCTTACCAAGCATAACTGGGATTAACAGGGAACCATATGTATCTTGGCACTGTCCTAAAGATTCTAGTCCACGGATATAAACCTCTGACTTATCCGAAAAATTACGGATACTATTTAATATGTATGAGGGTGCTGGCAAATCTAAAAGAGCTTTCATATAAGCGTTCACAATTTTGTGTGTTTTCCCAACGCGATTTACTAATAACTCCACGGCTTTGTGATAGTTTGCGCTGGACAAGTTTAAACTATTTATGACATTCATAGCGTCTTCATCAAGAAGTGACTGAAGATACGTGAATTTCTGGACAACAGTAAGTGTATGATTGCTGTGAATTGTGTTTTCAAACGACTCCCAAAAGTATTGCCACACAAGAATATCTAGTGTTAAGAAAAAGTAGGTAGGGTTAGCTTCGGCAAGCGGTGATCTTGACTAGACAGGGAACTAGTTTGTGAAGAAAATCTTGGGATGAATTCGGTGTTCATTACAGGACGGGAATTGACTTCATGCATGTTCATGACGGGGCGTGTGTTTGGAATGCTTTCATGAGATAATTCTGTACATGTACGTGTAACTGTTTGTGCTAATTTCTTATAAGGGCGTAAATGCGTTTCAAGATGTAAATTATACTCATCTGCATCTGTGATTTCAACTTCTATATTTTCATCCGATGTATTTTCCAAAATCTGTTCATCCAGTTTAAGAATTACACTTTGTTTTTTCACTATAGCGTCAATAATTGGACCTGCAATGTCAATATCCATCTCCGAATCGGTGTTCAGCTCATCTAGTTTCTTGAAGAATTTCGTGACAGCGGCTATATTTCCAGCTCGAATAGACTTTATTCTCGACGAATCCATCGTTAATCCTGGTCTCGGTACCAATCTCGTGATCGTATAATTGTAGTTTGCGTTGTGTTTTGAATAGAGAAAAAGACGTCTATACAAATGGATGATTTAATGCTGGAATCCAATGACGTTAATACATAGCAACCATGACGTTACATATAGAGAGTGGTAACGCGTATAAGTACATGTATGAATCCTGCGTAATATGATTGTCTCTAATTATCCTCGACACGGTGACCTATAGTTGTTAATGTCTGTGTCATTTTGGTCTTTTGTAGATAGTTGTCTCATTGGCAATCATACCACATCTTCTTTTTTATATTAAAGACAAACAATAGCACACAAAACAAAACAAAGAAAACTTAAGACAGATCAACATGTATCCACCCAACATTTGGGTTGATCTAATGTGTTCCGGAAGGGTACGTCAAGTTTGTCGTTGTTGACGAAGGGTATCGCCACAATATATATTCTAGGGCGATGCAGTCTAAGGATTTGTGCACAATGCGAATCTTAAATATTTTTGAAAATTATCGATCGTAAAGCGAAATTTACAACACAAACGAATTTAATGTTTCCATTAGTGTATCAAATGTTCATAATCATCTATGTATCTTCTCTGAAGTCAAATATTAATTTGAAAAGAATGCTTCACCAGTCCTCAGATCTTTGGTTGACCGTCCTATGTTGTTTTTTTTCCGAAAGAATTTGAATGTGTAAATTTAACATTCCTTTATCCTACAGTGCCTGGCGTCTATACCTTCGACTTAAATGGTCTTGTGATATTCCTTAATCGGAGATATGGAAATATAAATATAAACATTTGATGATAAAAGCTTTAAACAAATCCCTAATGGAAGGTGTTCGAATGAAAGCTACACATGTGGTCTTTAACTACAACGTATTGAAATGAACATTAATATGTTTTTTTCTGTATACCTTTATTAACATAGGTGATACCAGAATAAAATGATATATACTATAAATCCATTGAAGCAGCTAGAATAGGAGTGCGTCAAACTAGTCCAAAAATAGCTGGTGCAATATTTCAATAAGCATGAAATCTTTCAGTGAAGTTTCAAAGATCTGGTTTAAAAACGATAGAAGTTAATTAAGCAATATAAGTTCTGACTTTCTCGCGTTTCCGCCAATACATTTTTATACTACACTTTAAGAATGTTTTACTCCATGCCACCTGCCAAGAGTTTTTTTCAAGAAACAAAGGATACTTAAAATTGAGAATGGAAATGGGGAATGTGCCAAAGAGACAACAACCCGACCATAGAAAAAAAACAACAGCAGAAGGTCACCAACAGGTCTTCTAGAAATTCCCGCACCCGGAGGCGTCCTTCAACTGGCCCCTAAACAAATATATACCAGTTCAGTGATAATGAACGTCATACTAATTTCCAAATTGTACACAAGAAACTAAAATTAAAATAATACAAGACTAACAAAGGCCAGAGGCTCCTGACTTGGGACAGGCGCAAAAATGTGGCGGGGTTAAACATGTTTGTGAGATCTCAACCCTCCCCCTATACCTCTAGCCAATGTAGAAAAGTAAACGCATAACAATACGCACATTAAAATTCAGTTCAAGAGAAGTCCGAGTCTGATGTCAGAAGATGTAACCAAAGAAAATAAACAAAATGACAATAATACATAAATAACAACAGACTACTAGCAGTTAACTGACATGCCAGCTCCAGACTTCAATTAAACTGACTGAAAGATTATGATTTCATCATATGAACATCAGGCACAATCACTCCCGTTAGGGGTTTAGTATCATACCATCATAACATACGCAGTAATTAAATATACATTGTACTAGTGGTTGTCGTTTGTTGGTGT
Organism: Mytilus edulis; assembly: GCA_019925275.1. NCBI lineage: Eukaryota > Metazoa > Mollusca > Bivalvia > Mytilida > Mytilidae > Mytilus > Mytilus edulis. Next base: position 29,041,415 of record CM034362.1, on the reverse strand, counting down.
GGTTCATAAAAAGTATTTCCTTTTTTCATATAGATTAGATCGTTTGTTTTATCCGTTTGAATGGGTTTGCACTGGTCATTATAAGGTCCTCTATAGCTTGCTGTTCGGTGTGAGCCTAGGCTCCGTGTTGATGACCGTACTTAGACCTATAATGGTTTACTTTCACAAACTATGACTTGGATGGACAGTTTTCATATTGGCACTCATACAACATCTTCTTATATCTATAGGCTTATAAATTAGAACCACAGACGCGATGTTATGAATAAGACTAGTCCGTGGTGCTCGAAGAAAAATATTTGAAAAGCCATTACAAATCTTTACAAAAAATTGAAAAAAATTGACAAAACTCAATTACGAATTAAGTGTTTCAATCTGGTTAATGAAAACCCCTAATGATTTTGACATTATTTGAACAGATAATTTATATACATAAATGAACTTCAAATTGATTGATTGTTGGTTCCTAAACGTCCAGTAGAAAATATCTCAGGTTCAGCGACGTACAGTCTCAGAGGTTGAAGGTTCAAAAGTGGCTCGAATTTACAATCATGATAATATGCCAAAATAGGCAAGGAATCATGCATATAGCTAGAGATGAATTGTGCATGATTGATACGTGTTAGGCTATTAAACGAAAAGAATTTCAATTATTGAAAATGTAAAATTTGATCGACTGATTCGATTCACCAAAAAAATCATTCTTAGGTAAAATAGAAAATTAATTTATTTTTTAACCTTAAAATTGAAAACAAATCCCTTTGCATGAGGTCCATATATCTATTTATATTTATGTTTATGTTTATATCGTGTTGTGTGACAGTTGGTTGATTTCGGGGTCATCTCGATATTGAATAAGATGTGTGTTTAGACTTAAATACACAAGAAACAAACCTACATATTATCAAACCAAATCAAATCAGATAGTTTATTGTGGCAGAAAAATTACAGTTTGTGAACAACATATAGTAACACAATAAACATAAATACATACACATGAAACATACACAATAAAAACAGCATTAAAATTTATAACAACAAACAAGCTGTTAAGAGTCCCCTGTCCTCAGTTCTAATGTCTTTTTCAAAAAGGATCCTAACTTATTTGTATGTAGAGGCGTTGATGAATTTAGTAAATAATTTAGTTAAATTATCAATGTTTTTATTTTCAGTACATATGTGTTGCAAAAAGGCATTTCTGAGAGTTTTATTATAACCACAATAGAGTAAAAAATGTTTCCCACCCTCTAGTATTTTACATTTATGGCAAAGTCGTTCCTCTCTTGGGATTTTAAAATATCTCCCCTTTTCAATCAAGAGATAGTGATCACTTATTGTTAATTTAGTGAATATTCAATTTATCTGAAAGTTAGATGTATTAGAAAAGATTCTAGTTTGTAATCTTTATCAAGGTTATTATTTAAATAAATTTTACTTTTATCATCAATGTTTTCAAATTTAGTTTCAATTAAATCTTCATATCTATTTTTCATTTTTAACTTTATATCGTTTTTTATTTTATTTAAATCTTGTATGTCCTTACAAATAGAAAGAATATAAAGGTCAACAATAGTCTCGTCAACAACAGTTTTTATAACTCTGTAAAAAGACCTGCCAACCCCCATTTTGCATAATTTATAAAGCAAAGCAGTTCTCCATATTGAATCAAAAGCATTTTTCAGATCTATGAAGCATGCATAAATGTTGTTTTTCTTTCCATGTAAATATTTATTAATCAATAAAAAGATTCTATCAGCTGTTCTGTGATTTTTTCTGAAACCAAACTGACAATCACTTAATTGTTTGTCCACACTCTTGATTAGCTTATTATTCAATATGGCATTTATACAAATTTTTGGTAGATTACTTATAAGAGAAATTCCTCTATAATTATTAGGGTCTAACTTGTCACTCTGTTTATGTAAAGGGATCATGAAAGATAATTTCCAAGAATCTGGATAATTACTTGTCTTTAAAATCAAATTAAAATCTTTTACAATAGAATTAATAATCACAGGTTGTGCTTGTTTGAATATTCCATTCACAGTTCAGACCTGCTTATTTGTTTACTTTAAGGTGGTACCTAACACCTAACACTAAAATTAATTTGGGTCGTTTAATTTTGATAAAATTTTGACAAAGTATTTAATTTTGAACCAACCGTTTTGTCAGAAAAATTACACTGGCTATAAAGCAGTTTGACAAACACCAATTTTGATCTTTCAGAAGCTTTTTATTCCCGTTACAACACAACGTAATTTAAACGATTAGCTGATTTTACAGAGTTATCTCCCTGTAGTGTTAGGTACCACCTTAAGGTTTGAAATGACCAGTTCTACCTCAGCAAATGTAATTGATGCATCAGTTTCCATATCCAATTATATATTATCTTCTAAAATGTTTAGTTCACGTTCCAGTTTATTTACAAAGGATTTATCATATGTGGCTGGTGTACCCGGATCCTGAAAAGTTTTATAATTTTAATTTCATTCCTTAAAAATTATAGGAATATCTTCTTTAATATTAGTTTTTTCTATTGCCTTTAGGACATTCCAGTATTCTTTTGGATTATTTTTAAAATTATCTGAACGTGATTTATAAGGTTTTGGTGATATTCATTTTTTTTTCTTTCTGTTTAATCATATTTTTTAAAGTTTTTTACATAATTCAAAATATTTAGATTTTGAACTTTTGTCATTTAAGTTATTCTTGATTTTATTTCCTAAATAGTTCATTTGTCTATTTGTTTCATATACTGTATTATCTGACCATATTTGTTTAGTTTTTTTCCTTTTTTCTTTTTTGTGTGTTTTATATGATTTTACATGTATTTTCACAATAGTTTGTAAAATATTTGTAAGTTTTTCAATTGACTATCAACGCATATAGTTTATTGCTATCAAAATATTGCATCTCTAAATCTAAAATTTCCTTTTTAACATTTTCTGTTGATAGAACATCAATTAATTTTGAAAATTACAATTCTGTCCATTTGTATGATTTTATCAAATGCCATCTCTTTTCATCTAAACATTTCTTCATACATGTATCTGATCATGATATAATAGAACAATTCATGTATAAGTTTATTTGAACATGATCTGATAAATATGTAAAGTCATTTGTTTTAAAGTATTCTATCTCAGGCAAGAGACTCTCATTTACAATAACATACAACATAACTGTAGTGACCCCAGTATTACACATATAAGTAAAATATCCTAGGGAATCTCCCCAAAAACAGCCATTGACTATACGGCCTTGAGGACGAACATAATTCAAGTAATTTATTCCCCAATGTATTGAAGTGCTATCTTGGTTTACTCTTCTGATTTCAATATCAGTTAAATAGCTCTCTGGAAGAAGGTCAATACCATCAAAATTATTTATTTCATCTGAGTCATTTTCTATGTAATCTGCTTTCCTTGCAGTTCTAGAATTATAATCCCTTATTAAAATAATTCCTTCAATAGAAAATGAACTATCCAAGTCACTATCATAATATTCTGATGAAAAAGGGGAAATATAAACAGCACAAAGATATATATCTTGTTTAAGTCCAAAGAAAGACTTATCAAGGTTTCACAATAATCTATTCTGGGATGACGTAGCATCTTTAAGATAAGAAATTCCCTTGAAAAATTGTATTTTTAATTGTGACTATAATGCCACCACTATGTCTTATGGCTTCTTTTTTTTTATTTAAATAAAATGTTATAGCTTTCCAGAACATAGGGTCTTTCATCTTATCCACAAGGCCATGTACATTCCATGATTTTTGACATTTTTTTTTTATGAATTCTGTTAATTTTGTAATATTGACTAGTGCCAGATATATATTAAACCTTCTTGTTAGCCTAAAAACCTTCAATTATAATTAGACAGTTTGGTTAATGTATCAATAAACATGATAGATTTAAACTATTAAAATAGTTCCAAATATTATTAATTTTTTTATAGTTCATGACTGCTAACAATACAACAGTCTAAAGGAAATAACCTTTTTTCTTTGTTAAAATGAATAAAAATTCCAAGTGTTCTATAGAACTAACTGAATACTAAAAGTGTTCTGTAGAATTAACTTTAACATAATAAATCACCCCAAATATATATATATACAGATATTTTTACATTTCATCATGAAACTAATATATTTTTCTAAAACATCAAGCACGAACATGTACAACGTATATTGAAAAATAAGCAATTGCATCTCATTACATGTATTTATTTTATCATCTTATTGTCGAGAAAAAATTTAAAAGCAAAATAAGTAAATTAATTGAATCTTCAATATAGCCAAATTGTCATGTTAGATATAGGTTTTATCAGTCTGTCTGTCTGTCTGTCTGTCTGTCTGTCTGTCTGTCTGTCTGTCTGTCTGTCTTTTCATCTATATCTTATAAGAATAGTAAAATATTTGCCTTTAAAATTCCATAAGAAATTTCGGATAAGATTAACATAATATGTACACGGTTATTTCTAGATTAGGATGACCGAAATATGCATGGCTTTAAATTGAAATTATACCGGTTGTTCGTTAAAATTAACAAAATGACAACCCACAACTAATCAATTATCCCCCTTTTCCATACTTACATATTTGCACTTTTAAAAGTTTCCAATCGATATATTATTACTACTTTTTGAGTTCTTATTGAATAAACGCATAATGTAATGTTATGATATTACAGTTCAAAGTTCATATACAGCTGGCAAATGTCACCTTCTTTATGCAAACTCCTAAAAGAACATTTATTTAGCATGAGTTAATTTGTTTTTTAAATTTTAACGAAAACACGTCTTAATGTTGTAGCATGGAATAGCCGGTGTTTCACTTGTTCTATCCTCTTTGCTTGGCTCGCTTAAAGGTATTTTTATGGACGTTTAAAGTCCTATGGAATGAGTTACTAAGGATACTAATATTTAGAAAATTATTGAACCAATGCATGGATGTATACAAGTTTTTTTTGTCACTTTATTATCAATTTATCTCAAACCAATAACGCGTAAATGAGAAGAAAACAATGGTGAATGTTGATTGGAAACTTTATTTGGTTATAAACCTCCATATCTTGTTTAAAAGTTTAACGAGCATGATTTTGACAAGGCATCAACAAAGAACCAGAAAAGACATGAGAAATAAATGACATAATTGAGCTATGTTTATTTTAACATTCAGCTGAAGACGGGTTCGCAAAAAACAAATCTCGATCGGTCAACAATAATACATTGCTTAAAGAGAATAATTATATGTTCTATCATTACAACTAATTTCAACAGTAAAAACAAATAACAAAACATATTCCGATTACAAAAGAAAGTGTACAAGTTGTCTTACGATTCAGAATTTTGAACTGAACTAGACATATACTTAAAATGTTTGCTCAAATTGACATGGTTGCACATGTACACATTTAAGTTTTGAAATTGATTATTATAAAGTTTGAATATGGTACGTATGGCCATGTTGTTATAAAGTTTGAATATGGTACTTGTGGCCATGTTGTTACAAGGGTTGAACATGGATCAAGTGGCCATCTTGTTACAAAGTCTGAATATGGTACTTGTGGCCATGTTGTTACAAGGGTTGAACATGGATCAAGTGGCCATCTTTTTACAAAGTTTGAATAAGATTCTTGTGGCCGTATTGTTATATTTTTTTTATTTTCACCGTCGAAATCAATGGAATTATAGTTCAAAATTGCATGTCCAACAATGTACAAACATGTATAGTGTAGATTTATTTTCATCTAAATACATCCTTAAGGTAAATCTTAATTTGCTTGTTTCAAAGGTATTTCTTTATTTACATTTTGAACTACATTTCTTTTTGATCGACGTTGAATAAGTGACCACATGATAAATATAATAAATTCTAGCAGCTCTGTCATGGTGAGGATACTTGCTCCAAGAAATAATCCCATTTGTCCCCCAAGATTCGCTGCAAAAAGAAATACACTTCTATTCAGTTAAATGGTAAATACCTGATAATGCAACTCATATAATTAATACACGCGATACTTGTTTACCTCTTTTACTGCCGCTTGTCTGTTTGTCTTGTTGGTTCTTTTGCTATAGAATTGTTTGTATTACAAATTATTTATCGCCTGTTAGCATCTTCTTATGATTCCTGTCTAATAGATCTTGGTGAGGGCAAAGTGGTTACAATATATGGTCGACAGATAACAGACGCCTACTAAGTGAATAGTCAAAGTGTCTATCAACCGGTAATACTGTTTTATTGTACTAAATAGATTCTATTTTGATTTTTTTATTTGTTTCCTGTTTTGCTTAATCGAATCAGTTTATTCAAATAGACTGAACGAATCGTACCTTACCGTAGCATTGTAAAACAGAATACAGTATAAGGTGTAAAAATATACTGTGGAATTTTTGACATACTTATTTGATTTAAAGTGATTAAGATTATAACACAATGTTGACAGCTGTACTTATAATATTTTACTTATTTTGCTCATTATGACTAATTGTTTTGTATAGTCAATTCAATGATACTGTCATGCAAGTGAGGGGTTTAGCGAGTAATCCACAATTTTGTACATATTAAAATGCCTGTACCAAGTAAGAATTATGACAGTTGTAGTCTATTTGTTTGATGAGGTTTACATTTTGATTTTGTAATTTGCTTAATGACTTTTCGTTTTGAATTTTCCTCGGAGTTCTGTATTTTTGTTATTATTTTTCATTATTATTCGTTGGATACAAAATTTCATGGATTTCTTGGGTACAGGTGAGCTTTACTTAAACAGAATAGGAACTAATATGATTTTGTAGTATTGCAACATATATATTGTTTGCTAAGCATGTGACGCTCTCAGGTTCAGTTGCGGATTATTTAAGGAGTTAAAAAAGACAAGAAGACTTCATTATCACTGAACTAGTATATATTTGTTTAGGGGCCAGCTGAAGGACGCCTCCGGGTGCGAGAATTTCTCGTTGCATTGAAGACCTGTTGGTGACTTTCTGCTGTTGTCTGCTCTATGGTCGGGTTGTTGTCTCTTTGGCACATTCCCCATTTCCATTCTCAATTCTATTTACAGTCATTTTAGACCGAAGACACTACTGTCCAATTACACTGATCTACCTGTATCACTGAGCAGAGAAAATAGTTTACCTAATAAAGACGTGACACCGTCGTATTTAGGAATCTGTTCGGTGACTGTTGTTGTAAAATCTTTTAGAAATACCCTAATCAATATATTAGGATAACCATCGTTGTTGTAGTCGTAGTTTCTAAAAAAAAAGTTTTTTTTATCAAATTTTTGAGTCTGTTAGAATAAAACAAGAATGTAAAAGCACTTATTATGATGAATTTTCATAGTCTTCATAATGCCAACAAAAAGAATGACCAAGTCTTTTTTTTTAAATCCGTAATTACACGTGTATGAAATAAAGCATGGTTTTAATTGTATATCCAATAATGCGTAATTTATTTTGTCCTACTGTAAAGTATGCGTTGTAATGTTGAATAAATGTAAAATAAAAAGATCAAGTTTCTTCTATCCATTCTATTACCAAATTGAATATGACATATAACAGCCCTTTATATTAAATGGACATTAGAATATGATGTCCTTATTACGCTTTGTTAAAAAAAAAGCCATATTCTAATGAGCACAAAATATGTTTGACACATGCGCACACATTTACTGTTTATATACTTGTTGTTTTCATTGTTTATCTAAAAAAAATAAGCATGTTAGTGTTTGTGATTATTTTTTCCGAATTTTTTTAAACCTTTCATCTTTCTGAGCTAAAATGTGAAATTGATATATTTTGTGACTAGTAAGACATTGTTAAATGTGGATAAAAGAAATCCATGCTGATCTTATTGTTATTTTAATGTAGGGTGTATAATTAAGAGCTGCAAGGATATCAAATAAATGTTTCAAAGAAAATCCAGATTTTGGCCCAAAAAATAACAAATAGTCACATGTACGTATCTAATAAATGTTTAATGATATAGAGCGAATCAACGTGAGTCCTAAAGCCACTGGTAACTTTCTCCCTCCAAAATACAAAAAAAATATACCATAACATACGTGCGCAGTGTTTTGGATCTACTATAAACTACAACATATTGTATCGCCTTTCGTACATGTGGATATTTTGCTTTGTGTAATTGACATAATTCATAATCTTTTAAAAGAACACACAACCTTCCTATGTATTTTCGTACAATAGCAACTGATTTTAAAGTGTTTTTTTTTTAATTCAAAGGACAAAATTTACTATCAAACTGTTCTTTATACTTACTTCTTTGCTGTTGATGATATAACCACATCATACTTAATGGTCTTGCATTCCGGAGGACATGCACATATTGATGACGGATTCTTTTTTGATACTGTAAAGTAAGCGTAATATTGTTGAATAAATGTAAAATAAAAAGATCAAGTTTGTTTTATCCATTAATTATATTACCAAATTGAACATGAAATATAGCAGCCCTTAAAATTACATGGACATTCTAATATGATGTCCTTATTACGCTTTGTAAAATAAGCCGTGTTCTAATGACCACAAAATATGTTTGACACATGCGCACACATTTACTGTTTATATTTTCGTTATTTTCATTCTTTATCTGATAAAATAAATACCTTTTTGCAGCTAAGATAAACTTTAATTATATAGCGTTTACCAAATAACACATATTTACTCTCCATTTAATTTTTAAACTTATATGATATATATGAAAATGTAATGTAAAGACTCCACGTGGAGGAAACTAAAATAGCCAAACACATTTAAAGATTTTTTGTACACTTCGAACTATAAAAACACTGCTTTGTCCTATTAGAATCGAAGTTTGTACTTCATGTCACACGCTCTGCTCATTTTCAGATGGGTAGGCATTATATTTGACCATATTTTAAACCTCGCTAACGCTCACTGTAAAATATAATGCCTAGCCATGTTAACATGAGCATAGAGCATGACACGAAGGAATTATAACTTTAATTATAACATAACGATCCATTACGTTGATCTGTAAGTAGATTTTCAGCTCGTTTTTTTTCTTTTTCAAGTATTTAGCGGTATTAAAAAATGCCCCGGAGAGTGAATACGTCTATAACGTATTCACTCTATGTGGCATTTTATAATACCACTGATGAATACACTGTGCTTTTTCTGTAAAACACAAATAAATGATTATTATGACAAAGCTTGAGTTGTGATGTTCGATTTCTATCTTGAAAAAAATCCCGTTACCAAGTGGGCAAGTAAAAAATACGGGACTACCTTTACCTACTTAAATTCAAATACTTGTTAATTCTATTTACAGAGTTATCTTTTAATGCTTACCTGGTTATAATGATATGTAGAGTTATTGTTTATATGTTTTCCAGTTAAAAGAGGATGTCAGAATTTATTCAATACCAAGCAAAAACGATTTCGTTATGCAGTTGATAAAATATTAAGGACACTATACTAACTTGATATTAATAAAATATCATAGCAAGGTTCTATTTCAAGCCTTATAATATCATTCTTCAGTGTATTTTCTTTAAATAGATATCGTAAGATTTGTGTAATTATAAAGATGTCTATTTTGATACGATATTTCGTGTTAACTATAACAGGAACCTTCAAACATGACAATTGGGTGATAACAATTATAAAATATTCTAAATGGACTCTTTGGGAAATAAAGAGTTCTATAAAAGTGCTGTAAAAGTGCTGTAAAACACCGTCATTGTGTAATGGTACTATGGTTAATTTGTGTATGCTTGGCTTTAATTTGTGCGAATGTGATTAATGATTAACGAGAAGTGAAAATACATTTTGTTAACGTCGAGCCGAATTGTGTTTTTATCGCCGTCATCTTGTTTACTTTAATTACGAAAAGAAGTTCGGTTAACGTCATCTATCGAAAAATGATGAACACCAAGAACAACCACAGGAAGTCCTCTCGACCAATCATATCAAAGTATTTTCTTATATGTAAATCATAAAAAAATGATTGGTATTTATCAACTTTTGTTTTTATTGACCCTTGATATCTTCATTTGAATTACTTTTATCAGTTATTATATTATATTCTTACCCCACAGTTGTGTAAAATACTTGCGATTTTTTTTTACGACTTACTTACAATCATTCCGTAGCATATATGCACAGGATTCGCCGAGTTCTTTATCATAGCAAGATGTTTCGTGCCCTAATAAGAAATGTAAGTTAAAATCAACAAAAAACTTAAAGGTATAGTACGAAAAAAGGTTAAGAAGCACAATGTAGGCCGAATTAAAGAAATACAATGCTTTATATAAATGATGATGATACATTATTTTTAAAACAGTTTTTTTTCAATTATAAAACCAAAACAATCGTTTTCCTGACAATCTTGCATGGTAGAAATTGATAACACTTAAAATGTTAACTTGTATCAAATTTATTTTAAGTAAAGAAAATCAAGGGTCTGGTCAATTTGATTGCTATATATTAAATAGTATTTGTACGATACTATTAAATTATATTTCTATATGTACCTGTATTTACTGATATTCGTACATAATAAATAATGTTTTATATCCGAAGAATGAAAACTCATATTCATCTGCCGGTTATTGATTACCTTTCAATGGACGTTATCTAATTTAAAACTGAGTTAATTCATGATGTCTGCTGTTTACATGTTCGCATGTATTTGTAATTGATTTTTCGTAAGTGCTCAATTTTTGTAGTTATGTTGTGCATTTATGATATGATATCGTAGAATTTCTTGAATAAATTACAATTGTTCCTAATTATATTTATTGTCCTCTGTGTAATTAGGTGAATTACTCTTGTTCTTGAATATTTAAAACTTTCGAATTCAATTGATGCCTTTTTTAAAGTACTTACGAAAACAAAATTCAAAATGTAGCAATAGCTCGTCAATCTATTTTACAAATATTTTAAGATTTTTAGGATATTTTTCTATCAGTGTTTTCGGATTATTTCTTTTAAAATGTCAATTATATCTGTAGGTTTTTTTAACCTATCAAGTCTGTTTGTATTGTTCACGCATCGATGCTAATATAATAGAACTTGATGCAACTGGCTTACACGTGGGAGGTTAAGCTACTATAAAACTAGGTTCAATCCACAATTTTTTACATAAGAAAATGCCTGCAACAAGTAAGGAATATGGAAGTTGCAATCCATTCGTATAGTGTGTTTAGTACGACAGACGCGCGTTTCGTCTACATAGGAATCATCAGTGACGCTCAGATTGAAATAGTAATAAAGCCAAACAAGAACAAAATTGAAGAGCATAGAGGACCCAAAATTTCAAAAAAAATGTGCCAAATACACAAATACAAATTGTTCTATACAGTCATCCAATTGTGGTAATTGGTTATCAAAGGTACCAGGATTATAATTAAATACATCAGACGCGCGTTGCATCTATATAAGACTCATCAGTGACGCTCAGATCAAAATATTTGGAAAGTCCTGTCAGTAGTTATTTTATGATATACCAGTGATGTGCTTCAGAGCTGTCTTTGCATTGATCTCATATTTGAAACTGTGTTGTGCGTCAGAGTTCTGTGCATTAATCTCATGGTGGTAACATTGATGTACTTCTGTCTGAAGTTATACAATTCTGGTAACAAGTGGTTGCCACCAGCTCTGTAAAATAATAATAAAAAGAGAGAAAACTATCCACCAAAATTCAAATAATGTTTTTTAAGCAAGGATAGGCCTGGTAGCAGAATTGGCTTGAACAATGAAAATAACCTATACTCTATAAACTTGTTGGCTTTAATTATATAATAGATGGATGGTGTCTGCCATGCTGTTCATCGTAGTCATGCTGAAATAGGAATAACTCGATAATAAATTTTCATTATGTTGATGATGTTCACTGTTCTGTTAATGCTTCATTTTGATTTCATGCTCAAAATGAGTTTTGTATATTTCATTCATCAGATTTTGGTCTGAAATGTACCCGATGAAAGTTATACTAAAAGCAGAAGTTTTGTGTACCGAAACAGGTATCATGTTTATTTATTAGAATTACATATTTTATGAATACATTATTAATTTTGCCTGTTTATTTTCTAACGATGTTTCTTTTTCTTTCTATTGTTGGCGTGAGAACGCCGAAACCAAAGTTTTGTAATACCAAAACATAAAAATATACAATAAAAAGGTTAACAGGCCAAGAAAAAACATTAAAAATTAACATGGGTTGACTAACTCATATATGTATCCGAATAAGGATATTTGTATTAAAAAATCAACGTTTTTTGTTGTAAAAAGATTTTATCAAAGACAAATTCAGGAAACACAAAACACTACATTTAAACTCTAAATCACAAATATATGTTTTCAGAGGAGTTGCGGATCAATGAAATTGGTCGCTTCCTTCAGTAATATTGATTCCATTATGTCATGACCTTTTTCCCATTTGCTCGGTATTGTATTTGTTGATTTTTTATATTGAGCGTAACCAAGTTGTAGAATATGGTAAAATATAATATCATGATAAAAAGAGCGAAGAGAATGACATGAAGAAGTTATTTCGAATCTGATAGGACAAATACGTTACTTTATAGTTCTCTGTACCGATGTAATGCATTGGCTTTATGAGAATAAAAATATATGTATTAAAAGAAAACACAAAAAAAAAAAATGCGTACGAAAATACAATCTAAGGAATGTTTGGCTACTCCGACTCCCTCTCAAAGAATAATGTACGCCAATTTTTGTTTCAGTAAGTTTATAAATTAGTAGCATGTTATGATGTTGTTATAACAATTTAAGATAAAATTGTATGTATGCCACTAAAATATATATCTAATAAGGATAAAAGTGAAAATAAGAATAATATATACAGTCAGTTTATGCGGATGTGTCAAAAATAGTTTGTGCTAATAAGAATACGGCTTTGTTTACAAAGCGTAATAAGGACGTCATATTTGAATTAAAGTACCTTACACGGCTTACAGGTTTACAAAGTTCTTAAGTTTTCTTACGTAAGAATTATAAATCCTTGATATTTCAATTGTGCTCATTCAGTATGAAACTTAAGTGACATATGTTTGTTATGTAATAAGGCAAGTGAACAGTTTAGGGTTCTCAATCACATACACCTTTGTAAGAGTATTAAATAAACCTTCAATGTACCTCAACTGTAAACCAAGTCACATGACTTTGGTATTATAGGTGGCATTGGTTGCAAGTAACTGTCACTAAAGAAAGTTCTTATTTCTATTTATCTGTATTTTTCTAGGTGAGTCAAATATATGCATGTTGATAGTTGTCTAATGTTTCTAGTATAATCTTATTCATAAAATGCATGTTATACCGTGGTAATCAGTGACTTCTAGTATAATAAAGTATTTTTAAACTTGTGTAAATATACTTCAGGTCTAAATTTAAAAGAGAAATTTAAAGATTCTGCAATTAAATAATTTTAATTCACATCTAACGAAGTCATTTTGCTTATTCTTTTCATAGTCATTTTATTTAATTTATGTATTCATGCGTTGCTGAAAAGTTTTGTTATGCTTTATTATTATTCAAGTCAAACAAAGAGGTAATTCCTAATATATAGAAACAGAATATGCATATTCACACCAGAAATCAAAGTAATAATAGGATGTTTTGGCCCTCAATGCAATTCAACTTCGTACTTTGTTTGGCCTTTTAACATTTTTTTTATTCAAGCGTCAATTATCAGTCGTTTGTAGACGATACGCGCGTCTTGGACAAATATAATTTTTTACCTGATATCTGTGATATGTGACAGTTTTACTATGAAGTTTCATGAAAAATAATATCCCAGCACGGGAAGTTCATATGCACTACTATTTTATTCAAAGGTCAAAATATAGGATTGTGGCATATTTTCAACATTTATATGCCCTCAGTTTCTAAGAATTTAAACTAATTTAAATACTAAAATTCTATACTACCCTTACCTTCATTTTTGGACCCCTTAAGAATATAAATTTAGGCGCTACCATGTTTTTCTATACTGGTTTCATTTCCAAGTGATGTCTCTATGAGATAAAACACAGAGATCATAAATGGGATCCAGTACGTTAACAAATTACCATATTTATGAATATTATATATCTCCCCAAAGGAGGCATTGTTTGAGAAACAGCTGTTGTTACAAAGTGCAAACTACATTTACAACCACTGAGTCGATGCTGGTGGAGTTTTTAGTCCCCGAAGGTATCACAATCCAATGAATCAGCACTTCTTTCTTTGTATTGACATAAATTATCATTTATACGGTTATAATTATATATTAACTGTTTTAATACAAAACTTTGAATTTCTGAGGCTTGTCTACCTCAGGAAAAGATTACCTTAGCTGTATTTGGAAACTTTTAAGAATATTTGGTCCTCATTGCTGTTCAACTTTGTTTTAGCCTTTTTAGCATTTTTTGTTGAGAGCGTAACTGGTGAGACGAAATTTCAATCCTGGTATTTATAATGTGTTTATTGGAGTCTAAGTAAAAAAGTACCATATTAAAGACTAGACGATTAATCTCAATCATAGACCATGCATTTTCACGCAAACAATGTTTTGCAAATGCTTAAAGGTCAAAACGATCATTAACGAGTAAGTATAAGTACATGAAAATTTACTTATATATTAGTAGTAAAGGAGCTGAGATACACTAATACCAGTTTTACTGAATACAGCTAACATAAATCAGGAAATATAAGAAAAACCCTGCACAATGTGGTGAAAGCATGAAATTTGGTATATAAGCTCTTAACACCATTCTTAGCAAAATAAGATATTGAGCCAAACTGAAAAAAATCAACTTCCGTTTTTTTCCAAGATGGCAGACAATATTGCAAAAATTCTAAACTAAATATCAAAGAAACTGTATGCAAGGTGGTAGAACAATCAAACTTTGTATATTATCTCTTCTTAACAAATAAAGATATGATATCAATACGAAAAACTATCCACTTCCGGTGTTTCCAAAAAATAGCAAAAATGATAAACAAGTCATAAGACGTTGCAATATTTAAAAAGCATATCTATCAGATGAGTACAATTGAAAGTTAAATAAATACACAGTAGCTGTTATATGCAATAAGACGTTCATTCATTCTGTTGTGTCGGTAAACTATATACTCTGCAGTCCATCAGGCACAATCTCCGACATACTTGCCTAAAGCTGTACATGGATGGGAGAACAGGCTGTAAAAGCAAACACTGAATCCAAATCAATCCAGCTTGGTACACAGAAAATTTGGCGTGTTGGTAAGGTGCCATCGTGTAGGTAGTACAGACTCGATTAATCTACCTTTATACCTAAAAGAGTACTTTTCTATTTTCATTTACACTGTTGGATTCACTTGTCCGATGGTACAAAAGAACAACATATCGCTCCAGCAATGGTAGATTAAATCACGGCATATTGTACTTGGTTGGTCTGTCATCTGTCTACAAGCATCTGATACCATTGGGAAAGCATTCCATGTACATGATGTATCCCAAGCTGTTTTCTTTCCTCGTCCTGCAAATGAAGATACAGTGTCGTAACCTCTGAAAGCGTGGACTATTGGTAAAATCCTAGATTTAAGAGGACCAAAAGATGCAATATCATGAATTCGAATGTAACGGAAATGTTTCCCGGTTGCAAATGCTATTCATATCTCCTCAGCTTCTATGTTGTAATATATAGCGATATAGCGACCACAATTACGTCTGTATCCACAGTTTAAATGCTGATCTTTATAAAACTATCCCTACTACATCTCCAACGTGAATCATAACTCTTGTATCTGCTTCGTCGTGTTTGCATGGCCGTAGTTTTGACTTGGTTTTGTGTGCCTGGTTTGAAATCACATTGTCTCCAACGGTACAGATAACTTTCTCTTCAGTATTTGATTTTTCTGCCAACTTTTCCGATATAATCTGAAACAGCTTCCTTTTTATTCTCACCAACCCTTAGAAAGCCATGCCAGTACTTATTAATATTTGTTTGAGCTTGAACTTGCCTTCGAATGCCCTTCCCTCTATTTTCTCTGGTTGAACTTTTGAGGCTGTTTTCTATATATGTGTCCCATACACAGGCAAATTTCACTCACATCAATTTCACGTGAATTTAAATTCATGTGAATCTCACGTGAAATTCACGTGAATTTCACCTCAAACGAGCTTATACGTGAAACTCACGTGAAATCAGTTTTTGTGAGTTCCATGTGAAACTAATGTGAAACTCATGTGAATTTCACATAAAAATCATGTAAAAAATTTTCATGTGAAATTCACATGAATTTTTATAATAGAGTATTTCAGATAACATTTAAATTTTCAAATTTAATTAAAATCATGAAAACTATCATTTTTTTTGTTGTAAATTTCACGTGAAATTCATGTGAAAAATTTCACATCAGATTCATGTGAATCTCAATTCACGTGAAATTCACATGAAAATTTTCACGTGAGTTTCATGTATAAGCTCGATTGAGGTGAATTTCACGTGAAATTTTTCATGTGAAATTCATGTGAGATTCATGTGAAATTCATGTGAGCAAATTTTGCCTGTGTACTACATCAATGTGTCCAACATGAGCTTCTTAAAATTATTATCATTGAATCAAAATGTAAATTATCACTTAGTTGCCAGCGTTAAAGAGCAAAAAACCCGAAAGACAATTGAAAATTGATTATCCTGTCGACATATGCAGTCGTATCCCATTATGGTTTTCAATTGGTGCTCTCAGATTGTTGTTTATTTTACCTTGATCTGAATGTTTCTTATGGTTTTCAACATAACTAATAACAGCATACAGCATTGTTTTGATTCTCGGCTGTAGAAAGTAATCTGTTCATATTCAATCATTGGTTTTATTCTCGGCTGGAAAAGCCATTATTATATTCAATTATGGAAAAAAAAATGTTTGTATATCGTCGCTGTTATGCAAAAACCTCGTATCTCAATTTTTTGCGGAAATCTGTTTATCGATTATTAAGAATTAAATATGTTTGTTCCACTGTATACGAAAATATGTGATCTTCTAACCAATCATTAAACAAAAATTCTGACATGTGACGAACACGTGTAGTCGGATTGGTGAGACATTTTGTTGTGCGAAAATATCGTATCTCAAAAGAAAAACACATGTCACGACAGCTGACATTATAACAGGTACAGTTTTATCAATGTTATGTTCTCAAAGCTTATAATATAAAGAAATAATGAAAAGCTTTGAAAGTACAATATAGGTGCAGAAATGTTTGCTCGTCTTGGTAATTGTTTGGTTAGAAGATCAGATATTTTCACATACAGTGGAACATAATATTTAATTCTAAATAATCGATAAAAAAGATTTCAGTTTTTACTGCCTGGTGTAAAATTATGAAAACCTTAGATTTTTGCATAGCAGCGACGATATGCTATTTCCGTTCTCTGTATCGTATCTTAGTATACCCTACCTGGAGTAAAATTAGTGAGACAAAAGAAGTTTCGGTTTGTAAATTGATCAAGTAGTTGATTTTAGTAAGTTAATAAATGCATAATACAAGCTACAACTCATTTGAGGACAGGTGAGATGTTTTGCTTATGACCTGTTGCAAATGTTTTTTCCGGAACAAAATAAGAAATATCCGAGGGACATCCGATCCTGCACGATGACTTATAGCTTTTATTAATATAAACTTAATTAACAGTAAATATTATCATACGTTTTTATTGTCAGTTAAATTGCAGAGCAACGGAGATAAAAGTAAGTACTTTTTAATTTTCAAAAGTAAATAGTCTTTCGGGTTTATTGCTCTTTAACGCTGGCAACTTACTGATAATTTATATTTTGATTCGAGCATCAGGTAGGGAAACATCAAGTACGTCATGATTCATTGTTTTTTTTTATAATCATTTTAATTACGTGGAGTTTTTTGCTAGATTCGTACTTGAACCGAGATTATGTCACTTATTCAATAGAATCTGTCTACCTTTACTGAGCAGTTGAGTTCACCCTCCATTTTTTAACAGGCATTATAGTGGATTTTTTTAACTGCTATTGTCTGCCCGTCTTATTTTGTATTTTCTCATGTTTTTTTTCTGTCCATTTTTTTTTAAATTTTGTAAACGTTTTTCTGTCCATCTTCTTTTATCTCTTATCATAATATTGTCTGTCTTTATTTGTATTTCCAATCGGATTTAAATAATTCTTCAATGTTTGCAGAAATCACATCATTCGGAAAGATATTTTAGCATAGCGTAAGAAAGAGAGAAATCATAAATATAACCAAACGTTATATGCAATATGCAAACCCAATCGATAGAATTCATACTTATTTATACATTCATGTTATGAAAAAGAGTGTTACGGTTGTCCAAAACTGTCTGACAATCTTTTATTATTTAACATGTCTAATTGATTGATTGATTAGTTTAATGTCATTTCAGGACTAATAGCTATTTGTTTTGCAGTCAGTTTTTATTTTTGGGGGGGGGAATCTGGACAACCTGGAGTACACTACCGATCTTCGTCATGAAGAATTGCAATCCTAGTCAATTAAGACAGGCGTCAAATACACCTGCCACGTGGGGTACGAACAAACAACAACGTCAGAGCTGACATTTCAATGATACAGAAGTTACTTAAACCATTCGGCCACCAAGGACCCCATACCGAATTGAGCACATATTTCAATCGTTAAATATTCATAAAAAAGAATTACTTAAAAGTAGTTTAAACCCGCCGCATTTTGGCGCCTGTCCCAAGTCAGGAGCCTCTGGCCTTTGTTAGTCTTGTATTATTTTAATTTTAGTTTCTTGTGTACAATTTGGAAATTAGTATGGCGTTCATTATCACTGAACTAGTATATATTTGTTTAGGGGCCAGTTGAAGGACGCCTCCGGGTGCGGGAATTTCTCGCTACATTGAAGACCTGTTGGTGACCTTCTGCTGTTGTTTTTTTCTATGGTCGGGTTGTTGTCTCTTTGGCACATTCCCCATTTCCATTCTCAATTTTATAAGATATATTGTATTGAACTTTTAAATGTGGAGATGTACATAAACAGCGTAAACGATTTTTAAATTCCGGGAAAGCATTAATTCCTTGTTGTTAAACATGATAAATGATATGCTTATTATACACATTGTGCTTGGAATTATTTCGATAAATCTTATTCCGGTGTTGTATCAAGATATTCGATTTAAGTTTTGCGTATACTAAACTGTATCATGTGGGCGATTTTCGATATATTTTCGAACAAAGTCATGAATACTTGAAATAAATAGTATGCAATATATCCGGTATATGTATCTTCTTCTATAGAGTGATAACTGCGTTATTAAACGGTTGAATTTTGACGAAATTTAATTCGATGATAATTTGAATGAAGACTGGTATGTTTTTAAGATGTAATTCCTTTGTAAGATGCTTATATTTTTTTCAGGAGTTTTCCTAAGTATTTGAATAAGGAAATCATTCTTGTGATTGAAAATGAACACATACCCACTGCTTTTGATGTCTGTCGTTTTCGGGATAGGTGAGTATTCACATGTCATTTTGTTGTATTGTTGTCTTTCATTCTGGATAATATGCTTTGTGGATAGAGTGTCATTGTGTTCCCCTTTGTCGAAAACCTTATTTGTTTTAAAGTTATAAAGTTAACAATTTCCAGTTTTTACTGCCATACTACACATTTCAACATTTTTACCTACTATATCTGTTTTGCTCATCTATTGTTGCAACACAAGTGAGAGATTTAGGTGTGGTACCTCAGTCAATTGATTTTCACGTATTTGTCTTTGTTCAATTTGCACTTTTCAAACAATTGTACAGAAATTTTCTTTGTTTAAAATAATTTAGCCGTATTTGGCACAACTTTTTGGAATTTTAGATCCTCAATGCTATTCAACTTTGTACTTGTTTGGCTTTATAAATATTCTGATTTGAGCGTCACTGATGAGTCTTATGTAGACGAAATGCGATTCTGGCGCACACAATTATAATCCTTGTACCTTTTAGAACTATTTACTTGGCATGAGTAAAATTTTACTACAAAATAAAAACCATATTTCATTACCTTTAGGACAATAACTATTTCTGAAAGTTAAACAATCAGATGTTTACCCTTTTAACCTGTGTATACCCTTAAGTAACACTGTAACCTTCAAATATTCTAAAGAAACCTAAAAAAAACTGATGCTTTGAAACACCCTTTATAAATGTTTATAACTCAGTAATTTTTAAAAGTGATAAAATGTAGGATAAATGTCCAACAACTGAAAAACCCGATGGATTTATTGTTTATCCTTTTTTTATGCAACTGGAAGTGATGTACTATGATTTGGGGTATTAAACCTTTGGCTACCTGAATACTCAGGTTTAATCCACAATTTTTCTTAATAAAATAGTGTAAGACACTGTGTATGTGAACTAAGTGGAAACCACAATCAGAAACCACAAAGTTAAAGTAAAACAGATATAATCCGGACCAAAATAAAGGAAAACATTTTTTTTTTCACGCAAACAAATGAATAGTTTATATTTTGTTGTACATGTTGTAATTCAAAAAGCGTTTTCGAAATATCAAAACAAACAAATATGATAACAATGTCATATATTTATTGATTGCAATCAGGAAAGGTGTTCTTTAACACAAAAATGGACTGGCAAACCGTAAATTAGTTATGAGCATTATCAATGCAACAACGTTCAAAAAAGAGTTACAAACACCCCTTACGTTCAAATCAATAGTAAATGGTTTTCTATGTTGCCAAGGCATTTCCCCCAATCAAGTAATAAGTTTTACAGTCGCTTTAGTTTCTTTTGCCTATCTTTTTCTAAGCCCTAAGCAGATGAAACGTACATTAATTAATTTAATTAGTTTCAACAATTTCTTACATTTTCAGTTTATGCTGCTGATGTTTGCCACGTTGCCCCGATTTACCGCCAAGAATGTGGATGGGGAGGGATTTCACCAGAGAAGTGTGAATCACATGGGTGCTGCTTTGATTCAAGTATAAAAGGAGTAACATGGTGCTTCAAGAAGGCAAACCGTAAATTAATTTTAATATTCAACGTTTAAGAATATTTCGAAATAATTGAAAACGACTTTTTAAATTCAATTACATTAAATGATTTGCTGCTAGCAATAAGACATCTCTAACGAAAATCGAAGAATATTTACTATAGTTATGAAAAAGAGGTGGATTAAACCTGAGTATTTAGGCAGCTAAAGGTTTAATACCCCAAATCATAGTACATCACGTCCAGTTGCACAAAAAAGGGATAAACAACAAATCTAAACAAACATACACAGAGAGTTTTCTTATGGTTTCAAATAGTCCTCCTACAAATAGGTTGCAAGTTTTTCTAATACAATTTATAGACTAAAGTTATGAACCAGAGGTAATTCAATACTAAGCACACATTTACGATTGGAAATGAACTAATGTTCCAACTTTTTGAGCTAGATATGAATTGTATCAGAAAAACTTGCAACCTATTTGTAGGAGGACTATTTGAAACCATAAGAAAACTCTCTGTTTATGTTTTCTTAGATGTTATGGAAGGTAGAAGTGTAGTGTAGAAAGTCTAAGTCATAACTTTAACCTTCATTCACCTAAACCTTCCAAAGAAATACATTAAAAAACTTATCAATTCCATAATTTCATATGCTTTATTACAAAAACAATATCCTAAGTGGTGAATCAATATATTAAAAGAAAGATGAACAGAAGAAATAGTTATATAATATTCTATAAGACCCAATATGAAACGATATTTGACGGGTTAATATGTTGTTTCAGTAACCAATACATTTTTTGTAAGGACTTTCAAATGTTGCTTAAATAAAAAAACGTTTTTGTTATATATGTGAAATGCTACCAAAAAAGTTAAAAAAAATAGCTGAGTACGTGTATCAATGTCTTTTATTCAGGTCAATGTGAGGTACTACCAAATTTTCGGTTTGAATGCGGATGGAATGGGATGTCCAGAAAAACATGTGAGGCAAGAGGCTGTTGTTTCAACTCAAACACACCAGAAACAATATGGTGTTTCAAAAAGAAAAACAATTGATGGTAATTATTATTGATACGTTATATGTATTCACTTTTAATAGCCAATACACAACATGTTGAAGTCACAATTTAAGTTAGATAGATATAAAAAGATGTGGTGTGAGTGCCAATGAGACAACTCTCCATCCAAATATCAATTTATAAAAGTAAACCATTATAGGTCAATGTACGGCCTTCAACACGGAGCCTTGGCTCACTCCGAACAACAAGCTATAAAAGGCCCCAAAATTACTAGTGTAAAACCATTCAAACGGGAAAACCAACGGTCTAATCTATAAAAACGAGAAACGAGAAACACGTATAAATTACATAAACAAACGACAACTATTGTACATCAGATTCCTAACTTAGGACAGGTGCAAACATTTGCAGCGGGATGAAACGTTTTAATAGTACCAAACCTTCTCCCTTTTTCTGAAACAATAGCATAACATCACAACATAGAAAAACACACGATAAAATATCAACTGGCAGACTTAACTCAATCAAAAAACGTAAATTAACACACTATGAACGAATAAATATCTGCTTCATATATAAATAATTGCCATGCATGATATCATAAGTTAATAAAATAATTAGAAAAAGTACAACCACCAACCACAACTGATATCAGAGACAATAAACAACGAAGCTATAAAAACAACAACTAACACCACATGGTCAATATATGCAGATGCCCTGACTTGATAGAATCACAAACTGAGGTAGAGGTAAACATTTGTTTATAGAGATTATGCAAGTCTCCGAGTTTTATGTAAGTTTTATTCGATTCGTCGGTGTGCATGTCTATAAACGAATTATTTCATTTTGAATTTAACGCGTCTTTTGATTAGCTGACTGTGTTTTGTTTATCAACTCATAGACATAAAATTGTCTTGTGACCGTGACGTCATCAACGTTTTTTTTTATGATTTACGTCGGTTTCAAATGGAATTTAGAATTAAATTAGAAGGACTGCCTATGATTGTTTTCTGTCTATATTTGGAATAACATAAAAAATGTGATACACACTTTGAAATAAATAGCTTAGCGGGTTCTTCAGTGTGCACCACATTTTTTGTTATTTCTTCATAGACTGAGATATGATATAACAGTCATTCCTAATATTTACTCTATCTAATCGCATAAAGTAGCTACAGTAAATTGCTTGATTCACTTAATATTTTTATAACTTGATGAAATTTGATTTTGTTGTTTTTATATTTTCTGCTAACAAGCTTTTCGGCTTATCGGAAATGTGTACGTCAACGAGTACTTACTTCGTGACTCATCTTTTGCATAAAACACTCGAGTATAGATACGGA
The DNA here is from genome assembly GCA_019925275.1 of Mytilus edulis. Lineage (NCBI taxonomy): Eukaryota > Metazoa > Mollusca > Bivalvia > Mytilida > Mytilidae > Mytilus > Mytilus edulis. The sequence continues at coordinate 29,018,073 of CM034362.1, read as the reverse complement.
ATGATTAATGATAACATTTTATTGTGTGTTCGTAATGTAAAGGTATAGTATTTCCTTCAAAAGACTTTGTTTTACCCTGTTCTTTTTTTACACAAATTAGACTTTTATTATTATAATTTCCAGCTTCAGCAGCTGAACAAGGAAACAGGCCATGACGAGGATTTGAAATTTGCATTTTATTCAACATAATCAGCTGATGAAATATAAACCATTAAAGCGCTTATGGCATTCTATTGATAACGACACTTTTATAAATAGTTTTTTTTATTTTTGTTGTTTGTTGTTTTATAGTTGGGAACACAACAATTCTTCATGTTAATGTTAATGATGTACACATATATTGATTAACAATGGACAATAACGAGTAGTAAAACAGTGTTGGGCAACAATCTGACACTGAATAGTTCAGTTGTTACTTACTTTTTTTATTTATTAGTGCTAATTTGGTTTTCCAATTTTGTTTTTTCCCAACTATTAATCCATCGGAATTTTCAACAGTTTTGAGCTGGAATTGCTGTACCCTCGAAATTCAGTATTTCCTATTTTTACAAATCATGTTTCTCCAACAAGAAATGATTTACCTGTATACACAAAAATCATATATAAGAGACGTCAACACATCACCAAGAACTTTAATAAAAGAGGGGCGAGAGCTACCAAAAGTGACATTCAAACTAATAAATCGGAAATAAACCAACAATGTCATGAAAAAGACTTAAAGACAAACAATAGCACACAAAACAAAACAAAGAAAACTTAAGACAGATCAACATGTATCCACCCAACATTTGGGTTGATCTCATGTGTTCCGGAAGGGTACGTCAAGTATGCTGTTGTTGACGAAGGGTATCGCCACAATATATTCTAGGGCGATGCAGTCTGGGGATTTGTGCACAATGCGAATCTTAAATATTTTTGAAAATTATCAATCGCAAAGCGAAATTTACAACACAAACGAATTTAATGATTCCATTAGTGTATCAAATGTTCATAATTATCTATGCATCTTCTCTGAAATCAAATATTAATTTGAAAAGAATGCTTCACCAGTCTATAGAAGATTGGTTGACCGTCCTATGGTTTTTATTTCCCGAAAGATGTAAATTGTGTAAATTTAACATTCCTTTATCCTACAGTGCCTGGTTCGATTTTGTGGCGTCTATACCTTCGACTTAAAAGGTCTTGTGATATTCCATAATCGGAGATATGGAAATATAAATATAAACATTTGACGATAAAAACCTTTATGGAAGGTGTTCGAATGTAAGCTACACGTGTGGGCTTTAACAATGTACAACGCATTGAAATGAACATTAATATGTTTTTTTTTCTGTATACCTTTATTAACATAGGAGATACAAGAATAAAATGATATATACTATAATTCCATTGAATCAGCTGCAATGGGGGTGCGTCAAGCTAGTCCAAAAATAGCTGGTGCAATATTTCAATAAGCATGAAATCTTTCAGTGAAGTTTCAAGGATCACGTTTAAAAATGATAGAAGTTAATTCAGCAATATAAGTTCTGACTTTCTCGCTTTTCCGCCAATACACTTTTATACTACACTATAAGAATGTTTCACTTCATGCCACCTGCCAAGACTTTTTTTCAAGTAATTAAATATACATTGTACTAGTGGTTGTCGTTTGTTGATGTGGTTTATAAAAGTATTTCCTTTTTTCATATAGATTAGATCGTTTGTTTTCCCGTTTCAATGGTTTTACACTAGTCATTATAAGGTCCTTTATAGCTTGTTGTTCGGTGTGAGCTCAGGCTCTGTGTGGAAGACCGTACTTAGACCTATAATGGTTTACTTTCACAAACTGTGACTTGGATGAACAGTTGTCATATTGGCACTCATACAACATCTTCTTATATATATAGGCTTATAAATTAGAATCACAGACGCGATGTTCTGAATAAGAATAGTCCGTGGCGCACGAAGAAAAATAGTTGACAAATCTTTACAAAAAATTGAAAACATTGAAAAAACTCAATTTCAAATTAAGTGTTTCAATCTGGCAAATGAAAACCCCTTGTGATTTTAACATTATTTGAACAGATAATTTATATACGTATATGAACTTCAAATTGATTGATTGTTTGTTGCTTAACGTCAAGTGGAAAATATCTCAGGTTCAGCGACGTATAGTCTTAGAGGTTGAAGGTTCAAAAATGGCTAGATGCTACAATCATGATAATATGCCAAAATAGGCAAGCAATCATGCATATAGCTAGAGATGAATTGTGCATGATTGATACGTGTTAGGCTATTAAACGAAAAGAATGTCAATATTGAAAATGTAAAATTTGATCGACTGATTCGATCCACCAAAAAAAACATTCTTAGGTAAAATAGAAAATTAATTTATTTTTTAACCTTTAAATTGAAAACAAATCCCTTTGCATAAGGTCCATATAATCTATTTATATTAATGTTTATGTTTATATCGTGATTTGTTACAGTTGGTTGATTTCGGGGTCATCTCGATATTGAATAAGATGGTGTTTAGACTTAAATACACAAGAAACAAACCTACATATTATCAAACCAAATCAAATCAAATATTTTATTGTCGCAAAATTACAGTTTGTGAACAGCATATATTAACACATTAAACATTAATATATATATAGAAAACATACACAATAAAAACAGCATTAAAATTTATAACAACAAACAAGCTGTTAAGAGTCCCCTGTCCTCAGTTCTAATGACTTTTTCAAAAAGGATCCTAACTTATTTGTATGTAGAGGCGTTGATGGATTTAGTAAATAATGATTTTTTTCTTCTTCAGTTAAATTATCAATGTTTTTATTTTCAGTACATATGTGTTGCAAAACGGCATTCCTGAGAGTTTTATTATAACCACAATAGAGTAAAAAATGATTCTCACCCTCTAGTATTTTACATTTATGGCAAAGTCGTTCCTCTCTTGGGATTTTAAAATATCTCCCCTTTTCAATCACGAGATAGTGATAACTTATTGTTAATTTAGTGATTAATCAATTTATCTAAAAGTTAGATGTATTAGAAAAGATTCTAGTTTGTAATCTTTATTAAGGTTATTATTTAGATAAAATTTACTTTTATCATCAATGTTTTCAAATTTAGTTTCAATTAAATCTTCATATCTATTTTTCATTTTTAACTTTATATCGTTTTTTATTTTATTTAAATCTTGTATGTCCTTACAAATAGAAAGAATATAAAGGTCAACAATAGTCTCGTCAACAACAGTTTTTATAACTCTGTAAAAAGACCTGTCAACCCCCATTTTGCATAGTTTATAAAGCAAAGCAGTTCTCCATCTTGAATCAAAAGCATTTTCAGATCTATGAAGCATGCATAAATCTTTTTTTACTTTCCATGTAAATATTTATTAATCAAGGACTTCAATAAAAAGATTTTATCAGCTGTTCTGTGATTTTCTCTGAAACCAAACTGACAATCACTTAATTGTTTGTCAACACTCTTGATTAGCCTATTATTCAATATGGCATTTATACAAATTTTTGGTAGATTACTAATAAGAGAAATTCCTCTATAATTATTAGGGTCTAACTTGTCACTGTTTATGTAAAGGGATCATGAAAGATAATTTCCAAGAATATGGATAATTACCTGTCTTTAAAATCAAATTGATTTTTTTTACAATAGAATTAATAATCACAGGTTGTGCTTGTTTGAGTATTCCATTCACAGTTCAGACCTGTTGATTTGTTTACTTTAAGGTGGTACCTAACACCTAACACTAAAATTAATTTGGCTCGTTTAATTTTGATCAAATTTTGACAAAGTATTTACTTTGACCCTTTAACAAAAATAAAAATTTTGATAATTTTGAACCAACCGTTTTGTCAGAAAAATTCACTGGTTATAAAGCAGTTTGACGAACAACCATTTTTGATCTTTCAGAAGCCTATGATTCCCTTTACAACACAACGTAATTAAAACGATTAGCTGATTTTACAGAGTTATCTCCCTTTAGTGTTAGGTACCACCTAAAGGTTTGAAATGACCAGTTCTACCTCAGCAAATGTAATTGATGCATCAGTTTCCATATCCAATTATATATTATTTTCTAAAATGTTTAGTTCACATTCCAGTTTATTTACAAAGGATTTATCATATGAGGCTGGTGTACCCGGATCCTGAAAAGTTTTATGATTTTAATTTCATTCCTTAAAAATTATAGGAATATCTTCTTTAATATTTGGGTTTTTTTTATTGCCTTTAGGACATTCCAGTATTCTTTTGGAATATTTTCAAAATTATCTGAACGTGATTTATAAGGTTTTGGTGATATTCATTTTTTTTCTCTGTTTAATCCTCTTTTTTTTTAGTTTTTTACATAATTCAAAATATTTAGGTTTTGAACTTTTGTCATTTAAGTTATTCTTGATTTTATTTCCTAAATAGTTCATTTGTCTTTTTGTTTCATATACTGTATTATCTGACCATATTTGTTTAATTTTTTTTTCTTTTTCTTTTTTGTGTGTTTATATATGATTTTACATGTATTTTCGCAATAGTTTGTAAAATATTTGTAAGTTTTTCAATTGCACCATCAACGCATACAGTTTATTGCTATCAAAATATTGCATCTCTAAATCTAAAATTTCCTTTTTAACATTTTCTGTTGACAGAACATCAATTAATTTTGAAAATTACAATTCTGTCCATTTGTATGATTTTATCAAATGCCATCTCTTTTCATCTAAACATTTCTTCATACATGTATCTGATCATGATATAATAGAACAATTCATGTATAAGTTTATTTGAACATGATCTGATAAATATGTAAAGTCATTTGTTTTAAAGTATTCTATCTCAGGCAAGAGACTCTCATTTACAATAACATACAACATAACTGTAGTGACCCCAGTATTACACATATAAGTAAAATATCCTAGGGAATCTCCCCAAAAACGGCCATTGACTATACGGCCTTGAGGACGAACATAATTCAAGTAATTTATTCCCCAATGTATTGAAGTGCTATCTTGGTTTACTCTTCTGATTTCAATATCAGTTAAATATCTCTCTGTAAGAAGGTCAATACTATCAAAATTATTTATTTCATTTGAGTCATTGTCTATGTAATCTGCTTTCATTGCAGTTCTAGAATTATAATCTCTTATTAAAATAATTTGTCCTTCAATAGAAAATGAACTATCCAAGTCACTATCATAATATTCTGATGAAAAGGGGGAAATATAAACAGCACAAAGATATATATCTTGTTTAAGTCCAAAGAAAGACGTATCAAGGTTTCACAATAATCTATTCTGGGATGACGTAGCATTTTTAAGATAAGAAATTCCCTCGAAAAATTGTTTTTCTAATTGTGACTATAATGCCTCCACTGTGTCTTATGGCTTCTTTTTTTTATTTAAATAAAATGTTATAGCTTTCCAGAACATAGGGTCTTTCCTCTTATCCACAAGGCCATGTACAGTCCATGATTTTTGACATTTTTTTTATGAATTCTGTTAATTTTTTAATATTGACTAGTGTCAGTTATATATTAAACCTTCTTGTTAGCCTAAAAACCTTCAATTATAATTAGACAGTTTGGTTAATGTATCTATAAACATGATAGATTTAAACTATTAAAATAGTTCCAAATATTATTAATTTTTTTCATAATTCATGACTGCTAACAATACAACAGTCTAAAGGAAATAACTCTTTTCTTTGTTAAAATGAATAAAAATTCCAAGTGTTCTATAGAACTAACTGAATACTAAAAGTGTTCTGTAGAATTAACTTTAACATAATAAATCACCCCAAATATATATATATATACAGATATTTTAACATTTCATCATGAAACTAATATATTTTTCTAAAACACCAAGCACGAACATGTACAATGTATATTGAAAAATAAGCAATTGTATCTCATTACATGTATTTATTTTATCATCTTATTGTCGAGAAAAAATTTAAAAGCAAAATAAGTAAATTAATTGAATCTTCAATATAGTCAAAATGTCATGTTAGATATAGGTTTTATCAGTCTGTCTGTCTGTCTGTCTGTCTTTTTTCATCTATATTTTATAAGAATGGTTACATATTTGCCTTTAAAATTCCATAAGAAATTTCGGATAAGATTAACATAATATGTACACGGTTATTTCTAGATTAGGATGACCGAAATATGCATGGCTTTAAATTGAAAGATTTACCGGTTGTTCGTTAAAATTAACAAAATGACAACCCACAACTAATCAATTATCCCCCTTTTCCATACTTACATATTTGCACTTTTAAAAGTTTCCAATCGATATATTATTACTACTTTTTGAGTTCTTATTGAATAAACGCATAATATAATGTTATGATATTACAGTTTAAAGTTCGTATACAGCTGGCAAATGTCACCTTCTTTATGCAAACTCCTAAAAGAACATTTTTTTAGCATGAGTTAAAAAAAATTAAAATATTAACCTAAACACGTCTAAATGTTGTAGCATGGAATAGCCGGTGTTTCACTTGTTCTATCCTCTTTGCTTGGCTCGCTTAAAGGTATTTTTATGGACGTTTAAAAGTCCTATGAAATGAGTTACTAAGGATACTTATATTTAGAAAAATTTTGAACCGATGCATGGATGTATACAAGGTTTTTTTGTCACTTTATTATCAATTTATCTCAAACTAATAACGCGTATTGAGAAGAAAACAATGGTGAATGTTGATTGGAAACTTTATTTGGTTATAAACCTCCATATCTTGTTTAAAAGTTTACCGAGCATGATTTTGACAAAGCATCAACAAAGAACCAGAACAGACATGAGAAATAAATGACACAATTGAGCTATGTTTATTTTAACATTCAGCTGAAGACGGGTTCGCAAAAAACAAATCTCGATCGGTCAACAATAAAACATTGCTTAAAGAGAATAATTATATGTTCTATCATAACAACTAATTTCAACAGTAAAAACAAATAACAACACATATTCCGATTACAAAAGAAAGTGTACAAGTTGTCTTACGATTCAGAATTTTGAACTGAACTAGACATATACTTAAAATGTTTGCTCAAATTGACATGGTTGCACATGTACACATTGAAGTTTTGAAATTGATTATTATAAAGTTTGAATATGGTACGTATGGCCATGTTGTTATAAAGTTTGAATATGGTACTTGTGGCCATGTTGTTACAAGGATTGAACATGGATCAAGTGGCCATCTTGTTACAAAGTCTGAATATGGTACTTGTGGCCATGTTGTTACAAGGGTTGAACATGGATCAAGTGGCCATCTTTTTACAAAGTTTGAATAAGATTCTTGGGGCCGTATTGTTATATTTTTTTTTATTTTCACCGTCGAAATCAATGGAATTATAGTTCAAAATTGCATGTTCAACAATGTACAAACATGTATATTGTATATCTATTTTGATCTAAATACATCCTTAAGTTAAATCTTAATTTGCTTGTTTCAAAGGTATTTCTTTATTTACATTTTGAACTACATTTCTTTTTGATCGACGTTGAATAAGTGACCACATGATAAATATAATAAATTCTAGCAGCTCTGTCATGGTGAGGATACTTGCTCCAAGAAATAATCCCATTTGTCCCCCAAGATTCGCTGCAAAAAGAAATACACTTCTATTCAGTTAAATGGTAAATACCTGATAATGCAACTCATATAATTAATACACGCGATACTTGTTTACCTCTTTTACTTCTGCTTGTCTGTTTGTCTTGTTGGTTCTTTTGCTATAGAATTGTTTGTATTACAAATGATGAATCGCCTGTTAGCATCTTCTTATGATGCCTGCCTGTTAGATCTTGCGGAGGTCGAATTAATCACACAATATATGGTCGATATATAACAGACAGCTTATAAGTGAATAGTCAAAAGTAAAATCACAAAAATACTGAACTCAGAGGAAAATCAATTTGAAAAGTCCATAATCACATGGCAAAATCAAAAAACAAAACGCATCAAAAACGAATGGACAAGAACTGTCATATTCCTGACTTGGTACAGGCATTTTCAAATGTAGAAAATGGTGGATTAAACCTGGGTCTATAGCGCTAACCCTCTCACTTTAATAACAGTCTCATCAAATTCCGCTACATTTACATGATGCGTTAAATAAACAGTACAATTAATAAAATAGTCAAAATATGGGTACATCAGTCATCATCGTATAACAACTTAACAGGACACAAAAAAATCTACTATCTACGAACACATGGATTGATTTGAGTGTCTGACGTCAGAAAAATTATATACGTAACATAAATTTGTCGTTCAATGTGCATACAATAGTTATCAAAAGTACCAGGATTATAAACAATTTTAAAATTTACATAAGCAATGTACGTATACAGGGTTAAAAAATCAAAAGTATGTAAGAATAAATTACAGAAATAGACCGAGATTCAAACTAGTCCAAAAGTTATACATAGAATTTATGAGAATCCAAAACTTTTAAAAGAAACAATTTAACAGGACACAAAAACATCTACTGTCTAAGAACACATGGATTGATTTGAGTGTCTGACGTCAGAAAAATTATATACGTCACATAAATTTGTCGTTCAATGTGAATACAAACAATTTTAAAATTTTCATAGGCAATGTACGTATACAGGGTTAAAAAATCAAAAGTATGTAAGAATAAATTACAGAAATAGACCGAGAATCCAAAATTGTTTATTCCACTACGCCATTGATTGATTTTGACGTTTGTGGTTCAACATATATAGTAATTCATAATAGAAATATATCATAATGACATATGACATATTATAGACAAATATCATACTGACGGGATCTTTTAAAGTACAGAGTCACGTTATAAGCACAAAAGAAATACAAAGAGTCACATATACAAAACAAATCACAAAAAAATGAAAGCCAATACAAACACATTGACGAGATGTATAAGTACCGAGCCACGTCAAACGGATATCACATAAAACCATTCAACAGTACAAGTAATCTTAATAATAGAACAAAAACAAATAAAAGAACAATAAAACATGTTGTTAAGATGATACACAACATCAGTACGCAGAATCTATACATCAAGACCATCGTGTATTATTTGAGAAGTTGATACGGAATATTTATCAACAAGGTCTTGGTACCTTCCGATGAACTTTTTTAGAAAAAGGACGAGACGTTCTTTGACATACCCCCGGTTCATCAACTTTCTACTCAGACACTGATGACGTTTTACAAAGTCTGAGTAGGAGCTGCAAGCTCTTGAATATCGAATAAGTTGAGAAATATATATCCCATACGCAGGTGAAGTTGGTATATTGCTACTAAGGTGGGGGAAATTTATAATTTCGAAATTAAAATCGTCTCGTTTGTCATAGATTCTGGTACTGAGATGACTGTGTAAGTCAAATTCGAGATATAAGTCTAAAAATGAGGCGGAGGAAGCCGTGTCTGTTGTTTCTTTAATCTCGAGTTCTGGGGGATATATTAATGGAACCCAATCAGAAAAGTTCGGATTGTTTAAGGAAAGAACATCATCAATATATCTGAAAGTGAAATTAAATAATCTGGCTTCTTTGATGCTCTTGTTTTTGACAAGTGTCTGGAGGAACTCCGATTCATATGAAAATAAGAAGAGGTCGGCAAGAAGAGGCGCACAGTTTGTTCCCATAGGAATGCCGACGACTTGTTGGAAAAGTCTACCTCCAAACTCAACAAATATGTTGTCGATAAGAAACTCCAGCATACTGACCACTTGTTCTTCTGTGTAGCATGATTTACCTTTTTGTTTGTCACTATTAACGAAATATGCTTTATGAAATCCCAAAGTAATAAATTTATAGCGTATGCTACCATTTTTATGTTGATAGGCATTGTGGATAATTTCTTTTAGGCGATTTTTCAATTTTACATGGGGAATGGTGGTATACAGGGTTGAAAAATCAAAAGTTTTGATGGAACTTATTTCAGAAAGAGACCGAGATTTGAAATTGTCTAGAAGTTCTTTAGAATTTTTAAGAATCCACATATGGTTAATACCACTACGCGAGTAAACAGTTTCACAGTATTTCTGAAGACCCTCTTTCACTGCAGACAGAATTTTAGTCAATCTAATAGACAATTCTTTAGTGGAACATGAAGATGAGCCAGCAATATACCGTTGTTTGTACGGCATTTTATGAAGCTTTGGTATCCAATACAAACAAGGTAAGTCCTCCGATTTGGTGTTCAATGTAATGTTTATTGAAGCCATGAAGGACTTATGATTTGCTAAAATCTCATCCTTGTCAAATGATATGTCTTTGTATGTGGGATTACCTGAGTGCTCCGTTATACCCAATTCTTTTACAAGACATTCGTAGTAATACGATTTACATACAAAGACAATATTATTTGAAGCTTTGTCCGCAGGAACAACAACATACTTATCATGAAGAGTTGATAGACATTTCATGACCTCTTTGTCTCTAAAAACGGACTTTGGTCGATCGTTCACACAGTTTTTCAATTTGTGAATGCGACGTTTTATCAGAGACCTGATAGTCTTAGTCAAAGTGTCTATCGACCAAGATATGTTAAAAGATAATACTGTTTTATTATACTTATTAGTTTCTATTTTGATTGTGTTATTTGTTTCTTTTTTTGCCAATCGAATCAATTATTTGAATAGGTTGAACGACTCTTACCTTATCGTAGCATTGTAAAACACAATACAGTATAAGGTGTAAAAACATACTGTAGAATTGGTGAAATATTTGTTTGATTAAAGTGATAACATTATAAAACAATGTTGACAGGTGTACCCATATTTTTTTTTAAACTTGTTTGACTTATTATGACTAATTGGTTTGTATACATATTATTGTCAATATATTGATTCTGTCATACAGTGAGGGTTTTAGCAAGTTAATCAGCAATTGTTAACATACAAAAATGCCGGTACCAAGTCAGCAATATGTCAGTTGTAGGCTATTCGTTTCATGTTAGGGTTTTTGATTTTGCAATTTGCTTAGTAACTTTTAGTTTTGAATTTTCCACGGAATTCTGTATTTTGGTTATTTTATTTTTCATTATTATTCGTTGGATACCAAATTTCATGGATTTTGTGGGTACAGGCGAGCTTTACTTAAACAGAATAGGAACTAATATGATTTGTAGTATTGCAACATATTGTTTGCTGAGCATGTGTCGCCCTCGGGTTTAGTTGTGGACTATTTAAGGAGTCCAAAAAGGACAAAAAGACTTTACAGACATTTAAAACCGTAAACACTACTGTACAATTACACTGATCGACCTGTATAACTGAAAAGAGAATAGTTTACCTAATAAAGACGTGACACCGTCGTATTTAGGAATCTGTTCGGTGACTGTTGTAGTAAAATCTTTTAGAAATACGCTAATCATTATATTTTGATAATCATTGTTGTTAGTGTTGAAGTCGTAGTTTCTAAAAAAAAAGATTTTATTATCAATTGTTTTAGTCTGTTAGATTAAAACAAGAAAATTAATGTAAAAGCGCTTATTATGGTTATATAGAGCGAAAAGCCACTGGTATCTGTTTTCCTTCAGAAATCAAAAAAATATACCATAACATTAAGGTTATATGTGCTTAACAGTGTTTTGGGTCCACTATAAACTACAACATATTGTTTTGCCTTTCGGACATGTAGATGTTTTGCTTCGTGTAATTGACAGAATTCTTAATTTTTTATCAGAACACACAACCTTCCTATGCATTTTCTTACAAAAGCTACTGATTTTAAAGTGTTTTTATTTGAATTCAAAGGACAAAATTTACTATCAAACTATTCTTTATACTTACTTCTTTGCTGTTGATATTACCACATCATACTTAGTTGTCTTGCATTCCGGAGGGCATGCACATATTGAAGACGGATTTTTTTTCACTACTGTAAAGTAAGCGTTATATTATTGAATAAATGGTAAAATAAAAAGAACATCAAGAACAACCACCGGAAGTCCTCTCGACCAATCATATCAAAGTGTTTTCTTGTATGTGAAATCATATAAGAATAATTGGTATATATCAACTTTTGTTTTTATTGACCCTTAGTATCTTCATTTGAATTACTTTCGTCAGTTGTTAAATTATAATCATACCACACAGTTGTCTAAAATACTTGCGATTTTTTTTACGATTTACTTACAATCATTTCGTAGAAGATATGCACAGGATTCGCCAAGTTCTTGATCATAGCAAGATGTTTCGTGCCCTAATAAGAAATGTAAGTTAAAAATCAACAAAAAACTTAAAGTTATAGAACTAATTAAGGTTAAGAAGAACAATGTAGGCCGAATTAAAGAAATACAATGCTTTATATAAATGATGATGGTACATTATTTTTAAGACAGGTTTTTTTTTCAATTATAAAACCAAAACAATCGTTTTCCTGGCAATCTTACATGGTAGAAATTGATAACACTTAAATCGTTAACGTGTATCAAATTTCTTTAAGTAAAGAATATCGAGGGGCCGGTCCATTGGATTGCTATATATTGTATAGTATTTGTTCAATACTATAAAAGTTATACCATAAAATTATATTTCTATGTTCACCTGTCTTTACTGATCATTATTCGTACATGATAAATAATGTGTTATGTCCGAAGAACGAAAACACATATTCCTCTGCCGGATATTGATGGACGTTATCTAATGAAAAACTGAAGTAATTCATGATGTCTGTTGTTTACATAGTTATCAAATGTACCAGGATTATAATTTAGTACGCCAGACACGCGTTTCGACTACATAAGACTCATCAGTGACGCTCATATCAAATTATTTATAAAGCCAAACAAGTTCAAAGTTGAATAGCAATGAGGATCCAAAATACAAAAAAGTTGTGCCAAAATACGACTAAGGTTATCTATGCCTGGGAGAAGAAAATCCTTTGTGTTGCGAAAAATTAAAAGTTTTGTAAACAGGAAATTTATAAAAATGACCACATTATTGATATTCAGGCCAGCACCGAAGTGTTCACTACTGGGCTGGTGATAACCTCGGGGACGAAACATTCACCAGCAGCCGTATCGACCCGGTGGTATATATAGTTATCAAAGGTACCAGGATCATAATTTTGTACGCCAGACGCGCGTTTCGTCTACATAAGACTCATCAGTGACGCTCATACCAACATATTTATAAATCCAAACAAGTACAAAGTTGAAGAGCAATGAGGATCCAAAATGCCAAAACGTTGTTCTAAATACGGCTAAGGTAATCTATGCCTGGGATAAGTTCAAAGTTTTGTAAACAGGAAATAAACAAGTTCGCCTGTTTTTGTAATTTGTTTTTCATTAGTGCTTAATTTTTGTATTTTTTTTGTGCAGTTACTATATGTTATCATAGGATTTCTTGAATAAATCACAATTTTTCCTAATTGGATTTATTGTCCTCTGTGTAATCTTAGGTGAATTACTATTGTTCTTGAATATTTAAAACTTTCGAATTCAATTTATGCCTTTTTTTAAAGTACTTACGAAAACAAAATTCAAAGGGTAGCAATAGCTCGTCAATCTATTTTACAAATATTTTAAGATATTTAGGATATTTTTCTATCAGTGTTTTCGGATTATTTCTTTTAAAATGTCAATTATATCTTTAGGTTTTTTTAAAACTATCATGTCTGTTTGTATTGTACATACATCGATGCCAATATAATAGAATTTTATGCGACTGTCTTGCACGTGAGGGGCTATGCTACCCATAAAACCAGGTTAAATCCACCATTTTCCACATAAAAAAATGCCTTTAACAAGTAAGGAATATGGCAGTTGTAATCCATTCGTATAGTGTGTTTGAGCTTTTGATTTTTCCATTTGATTAGAGACTTTCCGTACTGAATATTCCTCGGATTTCGGAATTTTTGTGATCTTAATTTTTACAGCAAATTATTCTTTAACGGAAATAATACCTGAACGGTGCATAGTGCAACCACACTGCTTCATCAATAAATCATTCCAACATTTACGTTTACAATGCATAAGGCTGTAATCCGAGTTTTCTGTACACTTCTGATTTCCGTACGATGTAAATGGACTTGGTAAACCTATAAACTATAAAAGGAAACCCCAACTGATGCGACATTCATATCATTTGCGATATAAAACACAACATCAGTAAGCATACTTTGACTGTTTACATAATGAACGTGAATCAGGTCATTCCAGGTAATTACTTTATTTAAATTATTTTATGATATGAAAAAAATAAAAGGTTAAGTCGTATAAAGTTCACTTGCTTCATAAACAAACCAAAATACAAGCTTAAGAAAGCAAATGAATAATACTTCTTCTCATCAAAATACTGAAAAATCTGTTCGATTTTTGTCAACAATATGAATTAGTTTACATCTTGTCTAAAAGAATTAGATTGATCACATAAATTCATTGTTGAAATTGCTTTCTAAATATACAACCCTCTCCATGCAAATATCTGCAAGTATTGATGGACATTTTTTGAGGCAAATGTTTTCCTAATACGAAATCGATGTAAAAAAACCCATGTATTTTGAATTTTAAATGATATATATTGGTCTCCAACTAAATTTCGGTTTGAGTCGTTAGGTTTAAAATAGAACGGGGATCCATGTACTTATTTTCAAGGAAGCTATTAAATAAGAGTTCCTAATGGTGAAGGTGGAATCCTCCATTGGTACATTTTACGGACGCTATTATGATATGTGACCTACCGAATTAGATTTATGTCTGATAACCAGTTTTTTATTATCATGAGCAACACGACGGATGCTACATGCACAGCAGGATTTGCTTTTCCATCCAGAGCACCCGAGATAACCAAAAGTTTTTGGTGGGGTTCGTGTTGCTTAGTCGTTTTTTTATATGTGTTGTGTACTATTGTTTGTCTGTTTGTCTTTAGTTTTTTGGCCATTGTCAGTTCGATTAATGAGTTTTAATGTCCCTCTGGTATATTTCGCATGCACCTCTATGTCAAGTCAATGATTAAAATCAGACGAAAAAGCATATTATCTCAATATTTCACAGTTGATGTCATGAAAAAATGGCATTTTACGTTAGCAACATTTTACCATCTCTTGTAACTGTATGACCTTGAGCAAACTTGTAAATTTAGTCTTAAATGCATGAACTGTTTTAGTAGTTGTTGGCTTTGAACTAGCTGTCAGAATCTGCACATACTCTTAGTTCTGTACTTAAAAAAATGTAGTGTCTGTCTTTTTGTTAGTCTTTTTGTTAGTCGGGATGGGCAAATACCAGGCCATATCACGTCTACTCTGTGTTTTTGTAAGATGTATTTCTATTCATTCGATGAGTTAAGCCTTTTTCTACTGATCTTTTTCAGTTCGTTCTTATTTTGTACTGTAACCCCACTATCCAAATTTAGGCGAGGATTGAGATCCCGCTAACAACTTTAACCCCGCCATCTTCTCTATGTATGTTCCTGTCCCATGTCAGGATCGTGTAATTCAATTGTTGTGTTACATATTTGTACATTAACTAGTCCATTACTTTTCTCGTTTTAGTTGTTTTACATTTGTGATTTTTGGCCTTTTTAACCAAGCGATATACATTTTGCTCGTTGTTGAAGGTCGCACGGTGCCCTATATCTGTTAATTTCAGTGCCATTTGGTATATTTTTAAGAGTTGTTTTATTGACAAGCATAAAACATCTTCTTTTGGTTTATTGTATTTAAGACATTGATATATATTTCTAAATCTTTCATTCATTAATTAACCAAGAAAACAATTGCTGGAATTTCATGTCGAAAATATTGTCAGAGAGAGAAACAAATGTACTACATGCTGTATGTGATTATTTCTAAAAAAGAATAATAGAAAGAAACTACCGAAGTATGTTTATTTGACTGAATTACTATCTATTTTCGGTATAAATAGTTATCAAAGGTACCAGGATTATAATTTAGTACACCAGACGCGCGTTTCGTCTACATAAGACCTATCAGTGACGCAGTACACAGTTGAAGAGCATTGAGGACCCAAAATTCCAAAAAAGTCGTGCCAAATACAGTTAATGAAACCCATACAATAATAAAGTATATCGATTTAAAAAAACGGCAGATATAACATGAAATCATCACAATCATAACAGTGGAGTCCAAAGTGCGGATGCAATGCCAGCGTTAACGATATAAGTATGATAAAGCAAATGAGCCAACTGAAATTCCTCAAATTTTTTTTGTTTTTTTTTACTTAAAAATATAAAATAAAAACTCGTCGGAAATATAGTAAGCCAGTCTTATTTAGTAATGAGTTACTATTTGCACTTCCATGATAATATTTAAATTGCTAATTGATCAAAAGATATCAGAATGAAACCCTGTGTCCGTAACAAATATTGCTTAAATTGAAATGAAAATAGGTTTACCTCCCTTTTGTGCACTTCTATAAATGTTTCAGTGTCTTCTCCAACAGAGATACCGTCTAGTGTATACATTTCTGGCTCCTGTTCAGGACTATGCACAGCAATCTAAAACATATTTTCAAAAAGATAGGAGAGGTACTCATGTCAGAACCAGTGAAACAATGAACACTAATATAGTCTGTTATTCTTATAAATCAGTCGTGACAAAGATAGTATTTTACCTTAACTGCAATTATTACACGGGAATTATCAACTATTTGAACTATGACAAAAGTGAAGAAATGCACTGATTCAATATTTAAAAAAACAAACCATTTAAAACATTAAAAAAAAATATTATTCATTTATTCATTTCTTCGATTCTTCCTTTTTGTTTGCTTGATCTGTTTGTGATACTTATACAAGCTTGTCTAAAGCTACTCTACTGATAAAGGCCTATTTGCAAGTAAGAAAATGAAGATGTTATAGGCATAAGTAAATGACATTAGATAGAAATATAGTATAGTTATGACCATTGTATATATTGCCTTTCAACTGGAGGAAATTTCTCAGATAAATAACATCCAAAGGATGTCGCTTTTTGATGTGATTATAATTTATGATTGCACTATTTACACTTCCTCTTGTTTTCAGGTCCGTAGATAATTTACTTAATGTAAACCCCTTTAATTTTAATACATAAAGGATACCGCTTAAGATCTACAATTTGTATATTAATCAGAAAACGTTATTCTACAAACAGAGTGAAAATATTACTGTATGAACTTGATGCGTCGGAAGCAATCACGTATAGTATATTGTAAATACGTGTGTCGACAGTTTTTGAGTGTGATACATTTTTCAAACTATTCTCAGTTTATAAAAGGAAAAAAAGGAGAAATATCCATATATATGTACTAGAGTTTACGTCCAAAACCTGAGAATACATCTCTCGATTTACAACGATAATGAACATCAAGACAAGAGGGGAGGGTTCACACAATACGCCTAATGAGACTTTCCTATCATGACATGGATATGTAGGCGAATGTTGTTTAAATGGAATTCGATGAGACTGTCATACAAGTGTGAAGTTAAGCGCTATAAAACCAGGTTCAATCCACCGTTTTCTTCATTCTAAAATTTCTGTACCAAGTCAGGAATATGACAGTTGTTTTCCATTCGTTTGATGTGTTTTATCATATGATTTTGCCATTTGATTAGGGAATTTTCCTCGGAGTTCAGTATTTTTGTGATTTTACTTTTTACAAAGATATGTTCCATGGTTTATTTTTTTATAAATGAACACTTAATGTTATATGTTATTAAGAATTGTCAACCCAGAGAGAAAAAAATCAAGACTATTTAAAATATCGAACTGCAATAAATTTGTTGAGAAGGCTTTAATGATAATGCACAATCCGTAACTATTTGATGATATTTGTTTATATAATAGCGGGAAAAATTATGATAAAACATGCACTGGGGTAGATTTTATTACTCATTACCTCAATATGTGACACACTATCATTTACTAATACCTGTAATTCCTTTGCTCTCGTTTCAATTTGCAGACTAGTTCGTCTGCCATACCGAAGTGTTAACATCTTGCCATCTGCATTGAATCTCCGACTAGAACATAGACCCAAATAAAACGTATCAAAAGAGATGAAATCTGTATATTCAACAACTGGTACATCTGATATATTTACATCATCACCGTCAAAAGTGATAGTTGTCATGGACACATTGAATTCATTTCCAGAACAATCTGCCAATGTAACGACAGGAAATGGAGGGTTTTGATCCCACCGGGTGTACGTAGAAGAAATCCATGGGTAGCTGTAGTAGTTCATTAACTCAGTTATAATGATATAGATGAGGACGGCAAGACTAAATAACCATACTACTGCCCAGCATACGCTGTAAAATGCGATTATGCAATTAAGAAAAGTAAGTGTAATCTATCGTTGATTCATAAATATTTGTTGAATACCAATTTACGTTGATTTCGTGGGTGCAGAGAATATAAATGTTCAACGAATTACAAATTTTCAAGAGGAAAGTATGCAGACTTTGTATAAAAATCCAGGAAATCAAATATCCAAGAAAATGCAAGTATTCCTCAAACCACGAAAATTGATACTCACGAAAATAAATGAATCCATGTCACCATTATAAACACAATTTTATTTTGATATTCTTGTCAATGTAAGACTATACATAAAATAGCACCATTACACAATCGATCCGAATTTTATATTCTTTTACGTGTATATAATAAAACAAATTTATTCTATTTTAACAAATTGACCTGTGGTAATATATAAAAGTAAAATGCCCAAAATACTGAAATCTGCGAAAAATACAAATGGGAAAGTTCCTGAACAGATAGACGAATTAAAAGCTCAAAAACACCAAACAAATTGATAACAACTGTCATATTCCAGACTTTTCTGATTTTTCAGGTATTGTCTTATGTAGCAAATGTTGGATTAAACCTAGATTTATAGTTAACTAAACAGAACGCAAAAACAGGCGTCACATTTTGTGGCGTTAATAAACTCATGCGATGCACAAATTAAAATTTGTTAGTAAATGATGTACTGGTGATCTTGCTTAAATTTTTTGGAGATATTAGTTGTTATTCTTTGGTTTGAATGTTGTAATGTATTATTTTACTATTTATTTATGTATTTATCTGTACTTAGTGTTCTTGAATTTATTTGTACTGTTTGTCTGTCACATCATTTTGTCATTTTAGCGGTAATATTACCATTGTCATACACGCGGGAGTGTTGGCTAGTAATAAAACCATGTAAAATTCACCATGTTATTCTTAAAATGGTATATAGCCGTTGTCATCATGTATTATGGCTTATGTGCTGAAATAACAAAATATTTTTTACTTCTAATGGGATTAAATAGTTTACATCGTTTAGTAGTTTGCTAACTGGCGTATATCCCCATTTCCTTTTTATACTTAAAAACATTGTCTAGTCCTTTGGTTGAGGTTGTAATGGGAATGTTGAAGGACTTGTAATAATGCCGAAAATTTTCATCATTTACCAAACAAGAGTTTCATATTAATTTTGACCTTTATAGACGGTTCTAACTATTCATACCCTTTATTTTCGATTGATTCGAAACGGAATGACAGACACATCCATAAAATGTTAAATATTTGCTGACAAAAAAAAATCAAGAATCGATGATGATGGGTTTTAATGGATTTTTTAAATATTTTTTTAATCCGAGTTGCTTTCAATAAAGGATGATTTTTCTCAAATAAGGTATCTCCATTTATATGATACAAAGTGGAGCTGATGTACAGTTTAAGGTATTATAGTTTCAGACGTATTACATGCAACATCTTTGTGAAATCTGTGAGTATATGTTACAGAAACTCATCAAATGTTGATTACTGTTTAAGGATTAGTATTCTTCCACATGTGCATCATTAAGCACTTTTGTCAAGAGTTGTGAAAGCGGACAGAAAATTAAAATACGTGAAATTAAATCATTAGTTTACATGTGACCTATACTCATAAATAAAGTTGAAACATACGACTCTATATACATAACACAAAGCTGATGTGGTGATAGAGCAGATTTTAACCCCAAGAAAAGACATGGTCAACCGAAGCAGAGCCAAGGTTCACAATTTCTTTTCTAGTGGTAACGATCATCCTCTCAGATATGTGCTATCTTATTTATCATACGGAACGTTCTGTTATTACTATCTATTACATTTAAAATCTAAAATGAGAAACTAAAATGTCTTGTACATGACAATCATCCGTATGTTACAAAGCGGAAAGATGATCAAGTGTCTCCTTGAAGGGTGATTGTATATTTGCCATGCAATAGAGTAAATAAACACTTTCGTATCAACCAATTAAAAATATAAAGTTATTATACCAACGAAGCGAGATTTGTGCGGTATTAGGGTATAAATCTACATTCAAATATTAACAACAAAACAATTGCCATCTTTGCTAATCGGACTGGTAACAATATCAGAATGTGTCACTAGTAGCACGATTTTAGTCGGAAACGGTTATTTTGGTCTGATCATATCTTAATCGACTGGATTAACCGCTAGAGAAATACTTCAAGACTTTTTAGAACTTTCAGACGCCGTTCCGATCGATAGTTCCATTCCGTTAAGGCATGTCAAGATAAACAAGACTGTATCTTCAAGCAATCTGTTAAGAACCGTTACGACTAATTCAGTCGAAATCAGACCATGGATACAAAATTACGTCAAGATATTTTCAGACCGTGTTCAGTCGTGTTTAGATTTTAATATGATGTAATACAACCACACCAAAGTACGTCACATCCGGTTGCATACGGAAAAGAGTTGAAAAAAATATTTCCTTGAATTTTAGTTGTAGGAAATTTGTCATTGCATTTAAAATAAAAGCTGAGTCATAAACATTTATCTTCGGTGTTTCCTTTCTGTTTTTAATTTGTGGCTCTATAGAATATTTAGAAAACTTGAGGTTACCTGGTTAATAAAGCTTGTAAAATGGAAAAAAAGGGCGAACTTTTTGATAGGGTAACTTCCAGTGATGGTTATTTTCTTAAACATTTATTAAATTCAATAAATTGTTATGTGAAATATTATGTCATGGTTTTAAAAATCTCTTTACACATTAAGGTTGCAATGATCAAAAATCGTGGTTAAGATGAAATTTAAAGAAGAAATATTGTTATTAATCTTTCAATAATTTTCGTTTCTGATTAAAAGAAAAACATCAATTGGAGAGTTATCTAAAAGAGTTTTAAAAAATACCAGAATAAGCTTTTTAAATTGTTCGTTAGCTGTTTGCGTTGATGACTTTGTTTATCAATTATATGTAAAAGTTTTCGGTCCGAAATAACTTAATAATTTTATCACCGCATATATACATTATATAAGGTAATGAAGTTCACTAAGCCCATTATTAGTATTACATCACATACATAAACTCGATATCTATATATTATTATGTAGTAATTTAATTATCAGATTTCGTGCGAAAAACAAAATTTACAGAATAAAATGAAAGTTGAAAAAAAAAATGTTACCTTCGAATAACCCGTCCTGGATCTTTCTTGTCAAATGTCATTTTATTCAAACCATGAAATCCAGTTGTTTCGGTGAAATTTTTCCACAGCCCTGGTTTTGAAGCTTCCTTTTCTTCCATTTTTGTCGCGATTAATACAATGAATAGATCACGGTTATTAACATTTATCAGTACTGTTCTTTTTTAAGTTCATCAGCAACATATCTGTTCTAAATACTTCATGATCTACTGATTAATAAGATTTATTCTTTACTTCATAATTTTTTAATCAGTTATATATATTAAACAAGAAACAAATTGATTGCAAAAATATTATAAAGTTACAGTTGAACAAATCTTTTGTTCTTAATCATTTAGACTGGTATATAATTTGCTAATGGATATCTGGTGATTCAGTTCCAATATTTTTAATTTTAAATAACTAAATTATTTATGATTTAAAACATAAAATCGAATGACCCACAACAAATAATCCCAAAGGACAAGCAGAAACCAAATTAAGTGTCATAGAATCTGATCATGATTGTAATTTTTCTATTAAAGAACTGAATTTCTTAATCGATTTATGAATTTCGAACAGCGGTATACCACTGTTGCCTTTGTAAGATAGCCCAAAGAGTCTGTTTTATTTTCGAAATTGCATCTTCTGTTCTGGGGAATATTGGTTTTTTTGTTTGTTGCTGAAAATGACTAATCGACAATAACATGAATAACTAGAATGTCTCCTTATTGTTTTATTTTCTTAATGGAATGTATGCAAAATTTTCGTTCAGCATTGCAAGATCTTGGTTTTTTGCAGTTTACGACTTAATTAAATGTTTTATCCGGATTTATAGTAATTTCTCGCAGTTTGATTGGCTGATATTGTCCTAATAAATTTCAGTGCAATTACTTATAACGTCAATTTGAATTATCTCCCTTATTTATAACGTCAATTGGAATTATCTCCCTTATACCATTGATCTAATAAAAAAATTAAAAAAAAAATGAGTTGCTTTATAGTCTTAATATTTTTTATTTTTCACAGATTGAGATTAAATATCTAAAATATATTTGGTTAATTTTTTCCTAATATTGAATTTGAATATAATAATATGTAATATAACAAAATCAGGATAAATTCGTTGCACAGTGTTCAAAGTTCCCTAATACGGAACTTATCGGTGAGGTAAATACTACAAAACGGACAAATAGTTACATTGATGTATGTAAAATAATAAATTTTAAAGTATATATGTATATGTACCTTTTTTCTGTATATAAAGGGTGATTTATGGTGTAATCCAATTCATAATATTTCCTAAACAGGAGTCCACATAAAATATCAAACAGTCTGTTCAGTTGTAACATTAAAACAACAAAAAAATAGAAATATTTATATTCAATTCAATTCAATTCATATATGTATAGCCATATAAACTTTAAACATTAAGTTTGTGACATACAAAATAGGTAAACAATATAATTATAATTCACATATATATATATATATATATATATATATATATATATATATATATATTATACAATCATTCATTTTACAGTAAATATTCCAGTGTTCCCTGTCCTCAGTTCTAATGACCTTTTGATGTAGGACCCCAATTTATTTACTTGTGATGGTGTTGATGGATTGAGTATAAAAATCAACCTTTCTTCATCAGATTAATCTTTAACAGAAAAATTAAACTCCAAATTGTCAAAAAAAGTTTGTTTCTAGGTCCCTATTTAATTTACAATCTAATATAAAATGTTTTTCGTTTTCTAATGTTTTACATTTAAGGCATAATCTCTGCTCTCTAAGAATATTAGAATGTCTGCCTTTTTCTATATTTAAATTATGGTCACTAATTCTTTGTTTTGTTATTAATTTTCTACAAGTAAAGTTTGATGTTCTTAAATAGTCTTCAAAACATAAATTTTGTTTAAGGTGATTATATAAATAAAGTTTACTTTTTTCATCGATGTTTTGCATCTTATTATGTATCAAATTTTCAAAGTAGTTTTTAGAGCTTGTTTTTATATAAACTTTAAATGAATTATTTATTTTTTTGTCTGAACTAGTATTTTGTTGAATTTGTGCTATATCTAAATTAAGTTCAATTAAAATATTTTTTACATACTTATTAGGTAAACCAGGAGTATACTCCTTCTGAGTCTAAGTTTTTACTAAGCATGTATGCTTTTTTCAAAAGAGGATTTAACTTACAACATTGAAATCTCTTTAAATATAATAAAGTTTGTGTTTTAATATTAAATTCTATAGGAAGTCTCCCCAATTCAGCTCTAGTTGCAAGATTAGATGCATTCTTTCTAGTTCCTAGTAAACATTTACAAAATTGCAAGTGTAATTTTCCAATTGGACTTTTTTCTGCCAAACTTAAAATGTCTAATTCTTTTCCAGAATTTAAAGCTCTATTTTTTGCTCTAAAAAAAGATATATATGTGTCTAAACATAAATATACCTTTTTTAACATCCTACATCTCTGACATTTTCAAAAAAAACCTAGCAATCACTCCTTCACGACTATTTTGTTTGCACTTTCAAATATATTTATAAAGTTATTTTATTCTAGCGTCACCGGTGAGTCTTTTGTTGACGAATTGCGCGTCGCCGTAAATATAAAATTTCAATCCTGGTATATATGATGACTTTATTTACCGTTTACAAACAGTTCAATGAACAGCTACACCTCTGATGTGCCAGGCTTTCAAAATTTATGTAGAAAAAATCAATTGTCTATGCTTGGATTCGAACTCAAGACCTTTAGCATATCAACCCACGACACATACCTCTTAACCAGAACGACTGGATACCAACTTTCTATAATTTAACAATTTAACATATTTAATGGTAGAAAGATATTTCAATAAGCGGGGCGAGTTGGAAGACCTTTATTCAGTGGGATTTTAACCCTTTTCATAAATACGGCGAGATGTCAGACTGATTGCTCAATGGGATTTCACCCTTTTTCATAAGTGAGGCGAGTTGGTCAACAAGAGTTGGGCGACTTTTTAGAAAGTGGCGATTTAGTGTGGACCGATTGGCTAGTGGATCGAGTTGACATGGTTTCATATTTAAACATCGTGTTCGGGGTCATAAGTGGTATATATTATATAGTAACATATACAGTATATTATAATGGTTGTGTGGCGTTCTAAACTGGATTTCATGACTTGTAAACTATAACTTATCAACTCAACTCACAAGTTACATGTTTGGCAGTGACCATATCATTACAAACCAGAATATTCGTCTGAACACTAAATTTACTGAAGTTATCACCCTAAGACTTATTGTGACATTAAAAAAAACGTCAATTCGGCATGACGTGTGAAGGGTGCATTTAGCAGAAGGAGCTTATGTTGTCGCCCCCGATGTGTGGTTTTTCGTCGTTTGTTTTGTTTATTTTTTGTTTAGGTTTCTATAAGCCAAATCACTGTCAATTCTGTTTTGTGTCGCCGAGACAAATTTCGATAGGATAATTGATGAAACCGATTGAATTCATACGAATGAAACAAGGTGTGTTACCAACTTGACCTGACCATTATAAACAACATTTTTTTCGACTGTGTTACTTGGAATAAACAATGTTTCTTTTCTCAACTGAAATTATTTGGAACATAAATCACTTAAACATAAAAAAAAATCGATTTTTATTATAACCAACAACATGTCGTTTTTTTTAATCAGTTTTTAGTGGCTTTGATCTAGCTTAGCTGTTAGTAACTGCGATTACACTCAGATCAGAAAGTGTTTATTGTTGAAATATACAAGTACCCAGCAGCGTCCACTCTGTGTTTTTGTTAGATGTATTTTCATTTGAATCCATCTGATGAATTAAGCCTCTTTCAAGTAAATTTTATAGTTCGTTTTTATGTTGTACTGTTACACCACTGTCCCATTCTGTATGTATGTGCCTTTCCAAGGTCAGGTGCATGTAATTCAGTGGTTGTCGTTTGTTTATGTGTTACATATTTGTTTTTCGTTCATTTTCGGTACATGAATTGGGCCATTAGTTTTCTCGTTTGAATTGTTTTAAGGTAGATCATAAGTAAATCTTTTTTGAGACAGAATTTTCTTATACTTAGCCAGAATGAAGATTTTAATATGCTCTTTTCAAAAATATAATAAAAAGTAGGGGTCACCGTGCTATTTTTCAAGCTATGAGTCGTTGAAAATTGCCTAAATTTGGTTAGATTGTTAATGGAAAAACACAATTGTGTGCATAAAAAATAATCTATGAGATAGAATTTTGAAATAAATTGTGAAAAGATAGGTTTTGTAATATGTTTTAAGAAAATAAAAAGAAAAAATGGTGTCACCGAACTTGTTTTCTTGCTACAAGTAAAAAGAAAAAAATTCCCTATCTGTCCAGTATAAATTTTTTACTAAAAGAGTTATCTTCCCTTAAATGGCTCATTTGAAAAAAATGATTCAAAAAGCACAATAAAATGATATTTGTTTAATTATTTTGTATTATACAATAAATTGCCAAGTTTTCTTTATATTATTAAACAGTCTAACCATCAAATTGCAAATCTGTCTCCAAATTTGCAGATTTAGGCAAATAACTAGACCGATTTTTTACTGTGATTGTTCAATCCAAGATGGCGGTATACCATGAATCTACCTTAAATTTGTCATTTCGGGGCCTTTTATAGCTCACTATGCAGTATGGAAATTGCTCATTGTTGAAGGCCGTACGGTGACTTATAGTTGTTAATTTCTGTGTTATTTGGTCTCTTGCAATCATACCACATCTTGTTTTCTTTTATATATTAGCAGATTCTCACTTGTAAAGCAACCAATTACTTTAAAGCCTAAAGTAGTTACTGTGGATTCATTTATTTTCGTGGGTACCAATTTTCGTGGATTAATGAAAACTTGCATATTCGTGGATATGTAAATTCGTTGTTTTGGCAAATTATGCATACATTCTTTTAGAAAATCTGCATTTCGTTGATCATTTAAATTCGTGGTTACTCTGTCCCCACGAAATCCACGAAAATTGGTATCCAACGAATATTAATAAATCCACAGTATGTAGTACAGCACTCCGCTGGCAGAACCATCACTCCATCTAAATTCATAATTTTCAGTTTACCAGTCTTTACGCTAACACACTTCATGATAATAAAATAAAAAAATCGTTTGGCAAACTCGATCAGGAATCAAACCCCTCCATCGTTTGAGTCGAGCTCACCACGAAGAGGAGTTAGGTTTAATGAGGGAGGGAATGGTTCATATCACTCAGCGATAGGGTACACAGGCATATGTTAATAATCACATGTTTAATCTCTCATCTTTAATATTCTAAATAAACGAAATACATTTTATTGTTCATTGGTAATCAAAATAAAAAAAGAAAGCAAATTGTAATATCCGAAGTTTATTAAAGTCATAGAGATGATAGAGTATTTAGTTATGAAGCAGCGACCCAACATCACAGTTTACTTTGTTTGATGATATAAAGTATAATTATGTATCACGTTACTGTTGCTTAAAACACTATAACTCTGACTTAAGTCTTCTGCAACTATGAGTATCATGGATGATTTCCTGGCAAGCACTTGGTTTTGGACCCTTTAATAAATAAGTAAACTAATTAATCAAACTTTTCCAGTATTAACTTGTATATAACGACCTTCAACTTACAAGGTGTGAGCAATAGTACAGTAGTGAAGAACCACAACAAAACAATGCTGTTCCTTTGCATTTAGTTTTGTGAGGTGTATTTTAGTATTTCTGTATAGAATTTTGTAAACAATGATAATTCTTTTCCTCTTTTTACGAGTATGTCCTTCAACATAGTTTTTCCGAGTTGTTTTTTTTTTTTTATTTTGTATTTGTTTATACTTTCGTTTTTATTGTATTTAAAATCAACTTGTTTTTTTATTGTATTTTAAATTAACTTTCTTTTTATTTTTTTTTAGTTTGTTCGTTACAAAATACTGGTAACCTTTAATGATCATCACATTTGTATATAATATTGCAGGCTTTATATCTCCTCGAGTCTAAAGAAAATATATTTTAATAAAACAGAACTGTCAAACTTCTGTCATCAAAATTAAATTCGCGGAAGACATGAAAGACTACAAACATTCAAATATCACATTGCACACTGAGTGACAGGGTTCCTAAACTACTGACGGGATTGAAATAATATGTTTGAGATCTCATTGTTCATTTTTGTCACATATAAAACAAATGTATGGTAGTAATTATGTTATTGTTTCTCTTGTCGTATGTATGTGAAATGGATCTTAAAATGTGTTCTCCTTCAGAAATTCGGAATTTGCTATCTCATTTCTCTATAAATAACAGAGGTTAGATATACTTCAATGAGACAGCAACCCAAGGACACATAAACAAAAAGTATAACAACTAAAAGTAAAAGAACAGTAATACCGAACTACAAGGAAAATTGGAAACGGAGAGTCACTTAACAAATGTAAAAATCAAAGACCAAACACATCAAACGATTGTAAAACAACTGTCATACTTGTAGTATTCATGACTTGGTACAGGCATTGCCTTGTGTAGAAAATGGTGGATTAAACCTGGTTTTATAGCTAGCAAAACCTCTCACTTGTATGACTGTCGCATAAATCATCGACATGTGTCTACATGCATCAAACATTTTAATAGCCCAGTCTATACAAATTGAACAACTTGTGTATGATTTAATATTAAACTTGATATGTATCACAGACAAGTTGTCAATCATTTAAGAGTACAATTTTACTAACCTGATATGTATCACAGACAAGTTGTCAATCATTTAAGAGTACACTTTTACTTACCTGATATGTATCACAGACAACCTTAATAAGATCTGTTTCTGTTTGGTTTTGCAACGCTTCCGTGTGTACCTTTAAAATTAACAATTGTGTTAAGAGCCAGGAAACAAACTCAATCAAATCAAGACAGAAAATTAGTCCGAGTGTGTCTCATAACCTGATAGACTTGTTGTTATTTTATTATAAAAAATTATATTATATTACAAACCATGCAAGCTTTACTTCTATAATCATTATAATACTTTTTTCTTGAAAAGTTTTCTGTTTCAAAATAAAAGTCAACATATCAAAGGATCGTTTTGAAGAACTCATATTTCAGGTTCAAATTCAAATAGCTAAATATTGGTAAAGACATAATGAGAGACAGAATCTTACATATATTATCTTGCATTTCAACATGATAATGCTGAGTCTGATATATTGGCTTATTCCTCATCTACAAAAAGCATATAGCTTAGGTAATTATCCCAGGCTAATGCATATCTTAGGCAATTATCCCAGGCTAATGCATATCTTAGGCAATTATCCCAGGCAAATGATAAGCAACATTGTCCTACTTAAAGTTAAAATTCCATTTTTGATTGCATACGATGAAGATTACAACTCTACCCCATGGCTAGTAGTCTATTTTCATTCTTGGAGACGTTTGATCAATTGTTTTTGATGTTAATAAGTACATATGACGTCATAGTTTTAAAATTAGAATTTAGAATTACAAAGAAAAACAAGCATAAAAAACATTCAATATAACAATTAAAATAAGTTAACATATAGTTGATAGGGTGATAGCGCAGATTGTTGCATGAACCCCACGTTAAGCATTGTCAACTGAGGCGAAGCCGTAGTTAACAATTCTTAATCGGTCGGGTAACAATCTTCTTTATCAATCTCTCTTATACTATATCATCTGTGACCTATCTTTAGTCAACTCACCCCATTGATGGTAACCCAAGGAACATAGTTATGTGAAGGATTCAGCGCACGTGTCCTTATCGCCATCTGGTGTTCGAGTTGATTACCAAGTTGTCCATTGGCACAGGCATCTATTTGGTCATAATTGATACTCTGTTCATTTGCACACTACAAATAAAGTAAGAATGAATTGGATTGATTTTAATTGAATTGAAATTAAAAAGCTTAGAGAATTCGTAATAGGGAATCTGGCTCATATATTACACGTGAGCAGGAGAGGTAATATACCTTATGTGAATGGAGGACACTTGGTTTTAAATCTATATGAGGGTTTAAAACGTGGTTCATAAGTAATACGAGTGTTAGGCACGTAGTTCATAAGTAAATTGAGCGTTGAACACGTGGTTTATAAGTAATATGAGTGTTATGCACGCAGTTCATAAGTAAACTGAGCGTTGAACACGTGGTTCATACGTGATATGAGTGTAAGTAAACTGAGCGTTGAAAACGTGGTTCATAAGTAATATTAGTATTAGGCATGTAGTTTATAAGTAAACTGACCGTTGAACAGATTCATAAGTAAAACGAGTAATTATAGACACATACCTGTAGTTCGTAAGATATATGAGTGCTACTCATGTGGTTTGTACGTTATATGAGTGCTGGACTCGTGGTTCATAGGTTATAAGAGTTCTGAATGCAGACTGGTTTAAAGTGATATGTATTTTTCATAATGATAAAGCATGCGTGCACGAAATGAGACAAAGGTAAAATGAATTCAGAACGTGTGTAAGCATTATTTAGTGATGAGAATGAATCGAGAGCTGCAAAAGTAATACATGTACTGTGGATTCATTATTATTTGTTGGATACTAATTTTCGTGGGTTTTGTGGGTAAAGGTAAACCACGAAATTAAATGTTCACCGAATGGGAAATTTACTATATACGCATGTATGTGGACTTCCGCAAAACCACGAAAGTAAATATCAACGAACATGTTAGTTTTCTTGAATCCACGAAAATAAATGAATCCACAGTATAAATAATCTAAACATGAAGGAACATAATTATTACCTTTTTAGCTGCTTTGGGAAAATCCACTCTCCGCTGAGTATTAAGATAACTTGCTATACAGTGGCTATAGTTAAATGATGCCCGCTCGTTCTTTAAGACGTAAATAGCACAACTCTGAAATAAATGATTGTATCTACATTGGCTAGAGGTAAAGGGGGAGGGTTGAGATCTCATAAACATATTTAACCCCGCCGCAATTTTGCGCCTGTCCCAAGTCAGGAACCTCTGGCCTTTGTTAGTCTTGTATGATTTTTAATTTTAGTTGCTTGTGTATAATTCGGAGTTTAGTATGACGTCCATTATCACTGTACTAGTATACATATTTTTTAAGGGGCCAGCTAAAGGACGATTACGGGTGCGGGAGTTTCTCGCTACATTGAAGACCCATTATTGGTGGCCTTCGGTTGTTGTCTTCTCTATGGTCGGGTTGTTGTCGCTTTGCGCGTATATACTAAATTTAGTCCTGGTATCTATGATGAGTTTATTTGACACATACCCCATTTCCTTTCTCAATTTTATCCCTACACAATGCCACAGTCATTGTTTTTGTAACCATTGTAACATGTTACTGTATATGCTCAATAACTTATCGACATATAATGTATATTTAGGAGTAACACAGCGGGTATCACATGTGGAGCAGAACCAGCTAACCCCTCCGAAGAATCTGATATATTTGGTTGTATTGTGTATTGTGTACTATATTATTATTGTTTTCTTTATCTTTTGTTTGTTTCTTTATTTTTGCCATGTTATTGTCAGTTAGTTTTTGACATACGAGTTTGAATATCCCTTTCGACTTTCTTTTTCAAATTATAAACACGACCCGAGGTAATTCTCAAGATCACAAATTACATACAACAGATCGCACATCTTTTCTTCTTCAGATAAATTGAAAGTTAACATGGGATATGAACAAAGGAGTGGATTGTATATCAAAAAGAGACAGCAACCCACCAATAATTCAGTAAAGACAAATTGAAGTCAATTAAAAACATGAAAACCCAAGCATAACAAATACTTAAACACGTCAGGAACTATATGACATAAGGGGATTGAAAAAGAAAAATACCTAAATATATCAAAGGTCAACTACGTTGCAGCGTATTTAAATTTTGGTTTGCCATTAGACACGAGACATGAGCGTTCTTCGTGAAGGTAAATCGAAGAAATCGCTCAAGGCGCACGAAATCGATAAAGACGTTTTGGTTCGGGTGTTTAATTGACAACCGGACGAATGTAAGGAGCATGTTCGAAGAACTAACTTTAATTAAAATTGTTCCTGATTAGCCCATGTAATTCAACAAAGCGCTTCTAGCGCATGCAATTTATTAAGTAAATATTTCATTAAGCTGTGTCTATATTATATGTTTTCTAGTACCGTTTAGACTATCTGTTAGTGGTTATACTGTGATAAAATCAATAACAGTTTAGCTTTGCGATTTGGATGAGTCTGATAAACAGATGAAATCGTTGAAATAGACACATAAGCCTTCGCAATGCTTGAAACGTGCCATTCAAATGGTATATTTTGTATAAGTTTAAGACCTTTTTTAGTATAATTGACCAGGACTGGAAATAGACACATTAACATGTTTAAATTTTGTTTATGGTTAATACGTGTTTTGGCATTTACAACAGGAAAATTACAGTGGGACATGTTTTAAATTTGTTTTACACCAAACATGATCTGGAACAGACCACCTTAAGCTTTTCATCGTCAAAAGGTGATGACAACGTGCAAGGCGCAGGCGCAATCAATTTATTTAACAAAACAGAGATATAGGTTTTGTCAAAAACATAAACTTAGGGTGTCACTTTTGTTAAAAACACAAACTTAGCAGGGGCGGATTCAGCCATTTATAAAGAAGTGGGGTCATAACACGGAACAAATGGGGGTTTCAACTACATGTCCCCATTCAAATGCATTGATCGTCCAAAAAAAGGGGGTTCCAACACCCCCCCCCCCCCTCCCTGGATCCGCAACTGCTTAAGGTGTCACCGTCAATGAATGCTTACCTCTATCAAGTTGCCAACACATTCTGCTTCTCCATGCTGACAGAAAAATTTATACTTATTTGCTTCTTTCTTTTCCTTAAACGACATGAAATCTGTTAATTACTATACAGTAGTGCTAATTAAAAAATAGAGAAAAATAGGCAAAAGAATAATACAAAAATTGAAATAGAAATAATTGGATGCTAAAATACGAAAATAAAAGATTAAGAATTGAGAATTGAGGAAAATGGTGAAAAATTAAAGATATAGAAATGAAGAACCCCCTATCCATCATAATAAACACGACACTAGAAATGACAACCAATATTCTTTTAAATATTATCAAAAATTAAATCAACTTAGCGAAGCCATATGCAATCATTGATGATCAAATATCGGGTATATCGACACTTGGATTCGCTAAAAAATATCTATTCTCAAATAAAGCAGTCACCATTTACCACTGCAAGAAAGGAGAAGAACAAGTTGACTGATAAACTCATCATAGAAACAAAGATTGAAATTTTATATGCGCGTTTCGTCTACAAAATACTCATCATTGACTCTCGATAAAAAAAAATAAAAAAGGCCAAAAATTTTTTAAAGTACGATGTTGAAGAGCATAGGACCAACAATTCCTAAAAAAAAAATGCCAAATACAGCTTAAGTAATCTATAATTCCTGAGACATGAGCAACTTCGGAACATATTATCAAACTAACCATGGCATTTCCATATGGCACCATTGTAATAGTAAATATGTCCGACACCTTGGTAAACGCTTTCCATAACGAGGTTGTAATGAAATCTATACAATCTGGACATAGTGATTCGTGGTATAATGTAACATTGACTAGTTTGGCATCACGTTTCTCTGTTTGATAGTCTTTACATTGGTCGAACACCTGTAAAAATAAAAGGTTTAAAACGTGTTGCTCAATGCATTAAGAAACCGCCTCGGTAATATCGTGCTCGTATCGAGTGAGGGAGGTCGTGGGTTCAAACCCTGATTGGGTCAAACCAAACCTCTCAGCTAAACATGCGGCATTGAGGAGTAAGAGCCGAAATGAGGAGTAAGAGCTACTTTCGGCTCGGAGTCAAAATAATGTGCCCAAGAATGGCGACATGTCTTCATATAGACTAGAATGTCAAAAACAGTCTGTATCGCCAATAAAATGGAAATTTCAAGAGCTTGTCACTGTTTGTCTGGTATTTGATCCAAACGCTTATCTTAACTATTGTAACATATATACTTAGTTTAAAGTAACCAAACTCGATTATTTTTGTATATATATTATATATATATGTGTGTGTGTGTAAACAACTCGTCTAAACATCAACCCAACAATGTTAGATCTGTAAATTTGCTTTCGCAAATTTTTTGTTCTTCCCTCGCCGGGATTCGAACCCATGCTACTGAGATATCGTGACACCTAATCTCCTGCACTGTAGCCGTCCCGCTAGACCACACGACCACCTGGGCTTCACAAAATAATAAAGCTTTCGGTGGTCGAGTGTTACCTTTCCTCGTCAGTTTTAATCTAGCGTCGTACTACAGTACATGATATATAAGGCATGGAGATGTTTTTGTTACAGATCAGCTCAATTATCTACAGTAAAAAGTAAAATCACAAAAATACTGAACTCAGAGGAAAATCAATTCGGAAAGTC
Organism: Mytilus edulis; assembly: GCA_019925275.1. Classification (NCBI taxonomy): domain Eukaryota; kingdom Metazoa; phylum Mollusca; class Bivalvia; order Mytilida; family Mytilidae; genus Mytilus; species Mytilus edulis. The sequence goes on along the minus strand of CM034362.1, from coordinate 28,984,194 downwards.
CATAATCACATGGCAAAATCAAATAACAAAACGCATCAAAAACGAATGGACAAGAACTGTCATATTCCTGACTTGGAAGGATCCTACAAATTAATGCAAGATACAGTCACAGAAAATAATTATATTTATAAGTACGTCTGAGTCAGTGACAACTCTACAACAAACTTATCCATCGGATCGCCATCAATGATGGTGATACATTGATGTGTACATTATGTATATACAACTCGTCTAAACATCAACAAAACAATGTTAGATCTGTAAATTTGCTTTTGCAAATTTTTTGTTGTGTGTAAGATATCGATATACATGTTTTTTAAGCTCTTGTAGTCCTGAAAATGCATGAACTATTTGCCACTGAACGTTTGAAAATTGGCAACCAACAGTCAATCAATTTTAACTTGTGTAGTATAAGGAGACAACCATTTGTGTAACATAAGGTGACGACCATTTGATATTTATTTGTTTTTTAAAGAAGACAGAAGGATTTTGAATATTAGTAACTCCATTAGGAGGAAATAAAAATTGTTCCTTACAGGAAAAGAGAAAGATATTTTACATTTCCGACCATTCAATATGACAACAACATAACCAACAATACAAACAAGTTAACTTGTTAAGTGACGGTATACGTTTTTTATTAAAGACGGGGGTGTCATTAAACAGCTCGCAATATTATTATCCACCACCATACAAGTGAAGCGGATATCAGTTTTAGTATATATAACATATGACAAAAGATTTCAATTAAAGTCAAATAAATAAAATTGTCAAAAAGGTCAGCCTGCATGGTTACAAGTCGTCTTAGCATGTTTCAAAAGAAAGAAATATACCAGCTTACATCAAGGCTGACTGGCTAGCAAAGATACTTCACATAGTCTGGCCTTTGTTAGTCTTTTATTATTTTAAAATTTAGTTTCTTGTGTATAATTTGGAGTTTAGTATGGCGTTCATTATCACTGAACTAATATATATACATATATTTAGGGGCAAGCTGAAGGACGCCTCTGGTTGTGGGAATTTCTCGCTGCATTGAAGACCTATTGGTGACCTTCTGCTGTTGTCTGTTCTATGGTCGGGTTGTTGTCTCTTTGACACATTCTCCATTTCCATTCTCAATTTTATTAACACTGTATCGAGATTATATGAACATATCACACCCAAATACAGCTAATTTCCTAATGCATGTAGAGCAAGACTTTAGTTAGCTTGCTTGCTTGCTTTGTTTTTATATTGCACAATCATTAGGATAACACCCAATTAAATTCAAATATTATATATACAGGTTAAACTATGCCTATATATATTGTCAATCTTATTTACAAAGCTTGTATAAACAAGTATACAAAAAAGCAAGCAAGCCAATCAAAGGTTTTCTTTACATGCAGTAGGAAATTAGCTGTAAAGATCCGTTAACTCCTATTACAGATGTCCAATTATGAACCAAAAGAAATGTCAAAATAAAACAACAACTTGACGCATTTATTTAACTAACATCATATATCATGTGACAAGTATAAAAAAAATGGTTTTGAAACGTGATTTAGTCAAATAGAAACCTCATATTCCCATTAAATTTGATTGAATGTTTAATGTTTAATTTTCAGAGTGCATTTTGACTTTTAATACAGAAGAGTTTTGCGTTTAACTTAAACAGAAGCGGATTGCTTTATTAAACAGCCATTCAAACTGAAGAAAAGGGTTCTTGATATTTATTTTTTGTACATGTATTTTGTTGCTTTTATAGTTTTTATGGATAGATTTTCCGAGCGAGTGATTGCCAGTGAGACAACTTTGCACCTGATACCAAATGATGTAGAAGTTAGAAACTTTCATAGTTTCCGTTTAAACCAGGTATGGGTATGAGACCGCATCATAGCAACCAATTAGAGGCCCCGACATGAAAAATGTATAGCAATTCAAAAAGAAAAATTGATGAACCGATCCATGAAAAAAACAAAGAAGCGGGCCCCTCTTGGGCAGTCAGTGCCCCCACCCCTTACAAAAAAAAAAATAGATCCGCCAATGCTCATCATTTCATTGGAGTTATTTCAAAATAGTCACTCTTCTTGACCCTCATACAAAAATACAATTTTACAATATAAGGGAGATAACCATAAGAGAAATATTACCTTGCATCGTTTAGCTGTTTCTGGTGTGGAGCACCACAGGGATGGTGGCAAATCACATTCTGTTGTTGATGTTACAATTCCGAATAAAGCAAAAACTGCAATTAGCGTCAATGATATAAGTCTTTCCATTTCTATGTAAGTTTTGGGTTCTTATGCAGCTACATGTAATCACCTGTGAATGTCATGTGTAAATATTTACAACACGTGACTATGAATCATGTGATTAAGAGGATCACATGAGGTCACCTTCTTAAAAGACGTGTGGTTTTTAACTGATTAACACATAATAAGTATAAAATAAATAACAAATAAGACATAAATAATGAATTAAAAATTGCAGTATTATAATATTATTTCAATAAAAAAGAAATAGCTTTCAGTATGCAACAGATTATGATAGCTCTGGTTTAAAACTAAACACGTATAAATATATATACAAATATATTATATATAAAAACAAGAATCAGTGAAACTAACAGAATTAATGGATGATAATGAATATCTGCATGCATTTCCATTAACTTAAGTATTTTTGTCGTGTGAGCTCAAGCGGGTCCAGGGGCGGATCCAGCCATTTAAAAAAAGGGGGGGGTCCAACTGTATGTCCCCATTCAAATGCAGTGATCGTCCAAAAAAAAGCGGGGTTCCAACCCCCATACCCCCCCCCCCCCCCTGGATCCGCCACTGGGGTCATCGGTGAAAATCGCACTACCATGATTTAGAAAAAAAATCATAATTAATTTTAAAGACCATGCAGCGACTAAAACATACTATAAATTTGGATGGAAGTCAAGCCTATAACGACAGAAGCTAATACTGTTTACAAAAACTTGGTATCGAGAAAGAACTAGATTCGAACTGCATATCGCACTCTTTTTATTTTTATTTTTTATCAATATGCAAGAAGGATACATACGTATCTTCTTGTTCTAGTGTGTAAGCTTTTAAAAAAATTGTCTCGACGAATAATTATAGTAATAGTGTGATAATATTATGCATTTGCACGTATATTTAAAATGATAAGTTGTATACTTACAGATAATCAAGTATAATACCTTTTTAAAAATGTATTTACTTGTCTATAATTGTTCCAAACGCACAAGTTTTTACAATATGATACGTAACAAACACATGTATAGTGAGTCTTGATGGTAAAATGCATTTTATGGTATGGGCTTTCATGGTATGGACTTTGCTCATTGTTGAAGGCCGTACGATGACCTATAGTTGTTAAATTCTGTGTCATTTTGGTCTCTTGTGGAGAGTTGCCTTACTTGTCTTATTGGCAATCATACCACATCTTCTTTTTTTTATATATAATTTACACATAGCTTCAATTTATCATAGGAATGTGGGAATTTATCGAAAGTTTTTTTAAATTACTTGATATGTAAATAATTCTCTGTAATATCTTATCTATACAACTGTACACATCAAATACCAATGTAAGAACACGTTTTGAAGATTAAAATGATATTTACGGTATACTTCATACATATTCATGATATGTTATGCACTTTAAATAGATTTTTAAAAAGTTCAGGACAAAAAAAGCAAAATTTCTAGTCCGTCGAACAAACACCGTACGTGTTTTTAGATTTTGTTTTACCTGATATTTTTCCAGTCCCTTCAAGTCTTTAAAAACTTCACTTCTTACTCTATTTGTATGCAACACGGCCATTGTTATGTCATGATTGAATTTTTGCTAAACGTTCGTTGAAAAATACATTTCATGCTTTCAATAATCCTAACTGGAAACCTTAGTTAGAAACGTTACGACGGAGAAGAACATTTAAGTTAGGCAGAGAACCCCCCCCCCCCCCCCCCCCCCTCAAAAAAAACAAAAAAAACAAAAACAAACCAAACAACAAAAAAAACGATGAGCTGTCCTGAGACAAAGCGAGGCTAATTCCAGTTTCTCTGTGGGTAACTGGAAGGATGTAGATTATGACTTAACAGAAGAGTTCTAAACTGGATAATAATTATATGTTACTTGAAAAAAGAAACCAATAACGATCTCAAAAAGGAGAAAATAAAACATAATAAGGAATAGAGGAGAAATGAGAAAAAAAACAAAGAAGAAGAAAGCACAGATAGAAAGCACTTCAAAGCTATACACTCATGGTTGATAAGATACACAAAAGATGTCAAGATTCAATGGGAAAAGGTGAGAAAAGATGGCTAAGATCGAGAGAAGGCAGATAACAAAACTAGAAAAAAAGGTAATATATCGTTTCTCCGTTTAATTCGCTATCGCCTTTTAGTCCAATGTTGATAAAATTACTGATAGCAAATAGTTAAGTATATTGAAAAACTATTGAAAAGTGCAAAACACCAATCAAAATTAAAACATTGAATGGAGCGCTAAACGAAAGGTTTTGAAAACAATATATATCATGTGTTCTAAATGCTGTGTAACTACTGCATGGCTTATAAATTCTCGATGAAATCCACAGCGGTTGACAAGGAGGGACAAATCGAAAAACGGAACAGCGAAACACTGAAAGAAAGATAGAGACGAAGAAATCCGAAGAGAAGAACGTGCACAATGACGAGGAGATTACGAAGAAAGACGATAAAGTAATCAAAATGAAAGTAATTGATATGAAAAACTTTGAACTTAGAACTTTTTTCTTTGTTATATTGTATCTTTTCTCCTTAATTAGAAGATCTCAAGTACTCTGGAAGGGTAAAAAGATCCCGATTCAATGTGTGTAATGGAGTCGCGGTAGCATGCATGCCTTTATTGCAAGATGTCGAAGGTTAAAGCATTCTCGGAGTAAGAACTATGTGTCTTTGTATGATGATCTATGATGACATGTTTTTGTATTGAAATACAATGTGTCACTAAAGAATCCGGCCTAAGGTGTTGATCTTGTTCAAATCAGGGTTATATACATTTCTCATTCACATGTCCTGGTGTATTCATGTTATATTTGCCAATGGACGTTATCATCAACAAATTCATTGTCGTCGTCATCGTCATCGTAATTCATCGTCATCGTAATTAATTAATCAATGTAAGTTAACACGCATTTCAGAAAGAAGAAAAAAAGGGGAAAAGATAAAAGACAAAAACAAAGTCGGGATAATGAACCGTGTAGTAAATAACAGTAAAAAATCAGGACGGTTAATAGAAGTTATACTGTATGTACAACTAACATACATGTATAAATCTTATATTGACAACTTGATTGTAGAAGACTGTACGTTAACCCCTAGATGTCTTCTTTGTTATATGTCTCGTTGGGTTCCTGTCACATTATTTAAAGCGCATTCAACACCTCCTTTCATTCATATGTGACAGTGTTATGCTATCAAAGTAAATAAATGTTTACGTAATTAAAGTTAAGAGTGAACTTTTAGATTTTTTATCTTGTTTGTTGTGATAACCGAATGATACAAATTTAAAAAACTGCAGGCTTCTTAATTGTTTACATGACCACACCTTAAACAGCAAAGGGAATAATGGTACTGGCATACATTAGATGTAAATGCAACGAATGGCAGTTTAGAACTCAAGATTTGCAGCGATGAAAAACAAGAAGAGGCTAATGGTCACAGAACAGTAAATAAAGGATAAGAGCTTAAATCCGAATATAAATATTGTTTTCCTGCTATATGTTTTAAATTTCATTCTAATTATTGGAAATATAGAAACTAATCCAGGTCCTAGTTCAGATATTATTAATGAGTCTACCTCAAGTATAAAAGAAACCTCACTATCTATATGTAATATAAACATACGCAGTCTAAGACATAAGCTAAATTTTCTCCAAAACTTTGCTGATGAATTTGATATAGTTACTATAACTGAAACTCATTTAGATCCAAGTGTTAACATTGACGATTTGCAGCTTTGCTCATTTTCGAGGAATATAATCCGGAAGGATCGTAGCAGTGCAGGCGGAGGTTTAATAATCTATGTAAAGGATGATATAGGTGAACTCGAAAACCATATTGATGAGACAATATGGGTCGAGATTAAAGGTAAAGGTCAATCATTTCGTCTTTGTTGTACATATGACACATATAGACCTGAGTGGACGGACAATAACTATTGGACAAGACTCAATTATTCACTGGGATTAAGTTACCAGCTAAGCGAGAATATTATTATAACAGAAGATTTGAACTCTGATTTATTTTCCATTCATAATAATAAATTATATGATACAATGAATCTTTTTAATCTAGAAAATGTTATAAATAAATCAACAAGGGTAACTGGACATACATTTTGTAGTAGCACATTACTAGACCCGATTATAGTCAGCGATACAATTAAATATTTTATTGCCAACGTTCTAAAATTACCGTCTGAAATAAGTGATCACGATGCTTCTGTAATATTTTTAGAATGTCCGATATTTGCAACCAAATCATACAAAAGAGAAATTTGGTCGTACGATAAAGCAGATTTAAATAAATTTTCTTTAAACCTTGATTCTGTCAATTGGGATGATCTTTTTTCTGATGTTGAGGATGTTGACGAGATGTGCAATACATTTACTCAAATACTCCTAGACATAGCCAGGCAAAGCATCCCCCCACTCGACATGTCAGTTATATACGAAACAATGACCGACCATGGTTTGACAATAAATTAAGGAAAGAAATTCGGAGAAGAGACCGATTTCGTAAAAAAGCCTTAAAAACTAAAAAAAGATTGTGATATCAATAGATACAAAAAGCAGGGGAACAAAGTAAATAATATGAAAAAAGCTGCAAAAGAAAAATTTGAAAGAAGTTTGGATAATCTTATCTTAAATAACGTGACTAACCCTAAAACTTATTGCAAAAAAATAAAAATGCTTATAAAATCAAATAAAAGTTCTGGTGATTTACCCCCACTTAATAATATTATTCATGACGAAAGCATGGAAGATATAGTGTACGGATCGGAGACGACGAGAAATGTAATCTGCTAAATAAATATTTCAGTCTGATTTCTTCCCTAGAGGAGGAAGGTGTTCCCATACCCGAAATTAAGCCAAGAACAAATATTTTTTTAAAAAGATTTGGTAATTGAAATAGATGAAATAGTCGATATAATTAAAACTCTAGATCCTAATAAGGCATCTGGTCCAGATGTCATAAGCCATAAAATGCTGAAAATGTGTCCTTAAAAAATAGCAATTCCCTTAAAAATAATATTTAATAAATCCCTACAACAATGTAAATTTCCCACCAGCTGGAAGATTGCAAATGTAATAGCTTTTTTTTAAAAAGGAGATAGTTCGTTACCATCTAACTATAGACCAATATCGCTTATAAGTTGTGTAGGAAAAATAATGGAGCGAGTTGTTTATAAACATGTCTTCAATCACCTACATAGAAATAAGTTGATATATGAATACCAGTCTGGTTTTCTGCCAAAATATTCGACAGTTCACCAGCTCTTAGAAATTTATAACTGTGTATTAAATTCAATAGAAAATAAAGAAATAAGCTGTTTTGTTTTTGTGACTTTTCTAGAGCATTCGATAAAGTTTGGCATAAAGGATTGCTACATAAAATGAAGTCATACGGTGTGGATGGGAATTTATTAAATTGGTTTGAAAGTTACCTAAACAACAGAGAACAGCGAGTTGTTATTAAACAATCTTCCTCTGAACTTTGCAGTATTTCAGCTGGTGTCCCACAGGGTCCTGTTTTGGGACCGCTGTTATTCATTATCTATATTAATGATATTGCTGAACACTTGATTTCTTTATGTAGACTATTTGCAGATGAAAAGTACATCTCTGGGCTACTCTAGTCGTGACACGACACAAATACAATCAGTGATCAGTCACGACCCGAGCGATTGGTCTAAGAAATGGCTGATGTCCTTTAACCCAGAAAAAACAGAAATAATGTTATTTTCATACATTGAAACTCAAGAAATAAATTTCACTTTTAATGGTAAGAGGATTGAAGTTACAGACTTTCACAAACACTTGGGTGTTACATTTAGTAAAGATGCTAAATGGAACACCCATGTGGAATATATCATAAAAAAAATGTATCTAAACATTTGAATGTACTTCGAAAATTAAAGTACAGGATAAGTAGGAGCAACTTAGAAAAGCTTTACTTGACTTTTATTAGACCGCTACTTGAATATGTATGTGAACTTTGGGATAATATGGGTGTGGGTTATTGTAAAAAATTAGAACAGCTGCAGCTTGAGGCAGCCAGAATTGTAACAGGTCTTCCAATTTTTTCAAGTAATAGAATTATTTATGATGAGGTTGGTCGGGAAACTCTAGCTGAACGAAGACAATGAAGGAAGTTACAATTATTCTATAATATTCAACATATTAATGCACCAGCCTATCTTTGCAATTCAATTCCACCAACAATCCAAAGTACAGCTGTTTATCCATTACGTAATGGGAATGATATAATATACCCTTTTTGTAGACCCAAGAATCCTTCATACCTTCAACAATACGACTGTGGAATAACCTTAATGTGGTGACACGCAACATTGACTCTTTAAGTAAATTTAAAACCGAACTAAAAAATCTTAAATTGAATTCAAAAGCCCAAGTACCAAAACATTATGACTTTGGCAATCGTAAACTAAATATTATTTTGACACAACTTAGGTACTCAGCTTCTTTTTTGAATTATGATCTTAACAGAGTCAACATTATTTCAGATCCGTCTTGTAGTTGTGGTGCTAAGTGCGAATATTCACGTCACTTCTTTTTTTATTGTCCTAATTATTCGAATATAAGAACCAAATTATTTAATAATCTACATTGGTTACCAGATAACTCTCTACTAAATTTGAACATCTTAACCTTTTAACTAATGTTGAAAATGAAAGAAGTGTAAAGAATGTATATGAATTTATTAAAGAGTCTAAGAGGTTTCTAATTGTGTAATATAGCACATTATAAAGTACAAATACATGCATATTGTGTATAACCAGTCACATCATCACACACCATCTCTTCACAGTTCAATTATTTTTTTATACATACATGTATATAATGTATTGTTTGTATGCATGCTTTTTAAATATTCTATTGTTATAAATTATTATGGGAGAAGACTATATAAGTTTGATTAACTTGTGTCTCATCCCTTTTGCACATTTAAGCAAATAAAATATGTTTAAACTAAAGGATAAGTCATCATAGATCGTGGTGAAATTTTGAAAACAACTATAAATCAAACTTAAATTTGTGTGACAACAGCATATGAAATGTTAAAGAAATATCAATAGATTTAGGAGATGTGGATGTTATGATTTTAAGACAAATCTAAGAACGTTTTTTATCCATTTTGCGTGATTTCGGTACAAATGTGTATCTTTTTTTTTTAAATAAATTCATGCAATATTATAATATTTCAGAAAATAAAAGAATCAATTAAATTGTACTAAAATTCACAATAGTGGCGTCATTGACAAGATGAAAGCTACCCACCAGTATATGTCCTTTAGACCTTCAAAAATGAGCAAAACCAAAATAATATAGTAAGCTTTAGAGACATTAGTTAGCTGTCAAATTCATGTTCACTGATTTAACCTAAATTATCATATTTGATTTAAAGCATAGTTATTAGTATAAAAAACTTATATGCAAACGGAAACAATTACATTTGTAACAATGCATGCACTCGTTATTATGTATCAGTATTTCGTGCTATTTTAGACTAAGTGCCAACTTATTGTTCAGCCAAAAAAAGCATCGGCATAAAAAATCCTAAACAATCCAAAAAAGAAAACCAGCGGTCAAATTTATGATAACAATAAAAGAAAAAAACACCAAAAATGACAGATTGCAAACTAGTTCAACCACTAAATTGCTGCATCCTAACTTGAAATAGGAACATAAAACAAATGACGCGGTTAAAAGCCATCAAGCTAAACTCTAATATAGGGCAGTTGTGTAACAGCACAACTTTCATTTGTACGAACAGACTTTAAAAAGCAATACGAAATTTGATTGGCCCCTAAGTTCTGCACGAAGAGCATCGCACCCATAAAATAAAGTACAAACAAAAAGACAAAGTATAGAAAAAATTCTTTAAAAAAACGGATCTTAGAGTATTCGAAGATTCTTGAGGATTTTCAAAATTAATCCAATTTCATCTTAGTTTAAACATATTTATTTATAGTGGATTGGGAAACAAGTTTTGCAACTTATATTAATCCCTTTCCACTTTGCGGGTGCGAATGCTGCCTTGTAGCGGCATTAGCCTGCTCTTTTTCGAAATCTACAAGGGTGTCTTTAATAACGTGCAGGAGATATGGCTCTCTCTTAATACGGGTCAGCCATAATACTCATTTATCGTCCCTTTCCGACGGACTATCATCAGTTCCTCGAGACCATACTCGCAAATGGTGTCAAGGGAGAGCCGAAAATTCAGTTCCTGAAATTTTCATCCCAGACGGGAATCAAACCAGGAACAGTTTCATCTTATAATTAATAAATCATGTTTTCCAAGACTAAAATATCCTTCAGAACATAACAAACGGATTCTGTGTAAATACATGGATCGTATTTCATCTATGGGCTTAATATTAATGAATTAATTCATAATATATTCTAGATTAATCTAATTATTGAATAAAAAACTTAAGTCTTTATTATAAACTTCGAATATAAATCAAGACTTTCTTTAAATTGCATTAATTGTAACAATATATATTATTAAAATTTCATATAAAGAAAATCATTTGTTATTTATATAAACTTGAACAATGCAAAATTATAATTAAAAAGATAATTTAAAGTTTCGTTAAAATCAATATTAATAGAAAATATATAATAAATTTATCAATTCAAATCAATGACAAGATTCTTTAAATTAGAAATGCTCTATGAAAGTGTTTCATTTCAATATAATGGTTTTTAGATGCTTGGGTACAATGTAGCAATTTGAATAGAGAGAACATATTTTTATTAATAAAACATTCATTCTATACATTTATTGCCAAAGGGTAGCTTGTTTGAATCTAACCTACTTTACACAGTTCTCAAACGAGAAGTATATTTATATTCGGTTATAGCTATATTAGCAGGGTAGATTTTTTTCTTCGGTATAAGTAAAGTTAACCTCAATTTACTCGATTTTCAACATGGATATCGTTTTTGGGGGCTTTTATAGTTTGTTGTTTAGTGTGAGCCAATGCTCCGTGTTGAAGACCATACTTCGGCCTATGATGGTTTACTTTTACGAATAGTGACTTAGATAGAGATTTTTCTTATTGGCACTCATGCCACATCTTCTTATATTATTCTGCTCATTATTAGTCAATGATCTAATTATTCAAGCATTTAACTTCGCAATGACTACAAAGGTGATAAATTTTAATATATATATGCAGCCGCCTCCTCAGTTAATAACTACTGTTTCCTTTGAATCTTAAATAAGAAATAAGATAAAAAAAAAAATGTTTGCGTTATACAAATGTTTGCGTTATAACGCAAAGGTTGCGTTATATCGCAATTGTTATTTTTTTAAATTGTAATGAATGAATTTGCGAGTGTTCGACGTCATAAACGAAATTGCTACTTTTCGACGTCATAAACATCACCAGTGACAACGTTATCGTCGAAGTATCGTCGATTCAACGTAGCAGGATTTTTTTTACTGTCGAAAATCTTATTCTATATAGCTTTTTAAAGATTGAAGTAACGGAAAAATCCTTGTGGTAAGTTAATTTTTTGTTATTGCTTTCTTAAATATGAATGAAAAGAAAAAAAATCGGGGAATAGGCCAGCAAATCAGCTACCAAAAGAGAAGTGTATATATATACCATATGCCAAGCTCAAAACCGCTTACAATCTTGAAAATTTGTGAGTAATTTGAATAAATACCAAAGATCCTCCATCAACATCAGTTGATTTTGAGAAAAATAAAAGATAATGCCTAAGAGTTTCCAAATTCGGAATTACTGGAGCAGATTAGAATATTTTTTTAGTACTCAACCCTTATAAGTGTTTATCTGGATCAGACGAAAACATGTAAACAAATTAAAAGATTAAACCAAAAAATTCTCATTGATTAATAAGTCTCGAAGATAATTCAGCTTCAAAATTTCTCAAGCAAAGCGCATGTTTTTGTAGGCGTAACATGGATAGACCAGCGAAAGTGAGAGACAAAGAAAAGCAGGTCGTTTCAAAGTTTTGTGATGTTCTACTCAATGTAGCTTCATCTCAATTTACCCTCAAAGATTGGAAAGAAGTTGAGACATACGTACAGGTTATGGAAGAAAAGGAAGCATCTATAAAGATGGAAATGGGTATGTAAACGAGAAAAACGTGTGTGCTTTCTCTTTCTTCGGGGTTTCCAGCCCATATATAGAGCTATTATTATAACTAGTCCCAACCCTGAACCTAAACCTTATAGTTACTCTTTTCCTTTTCCTTACTCTAGCCTAACCCTAACACTAGCTTTATCTCTAAATTAACCCTTAATCTAAATAAGAAAATGGCATAATTTAACCCTAACCATAAATGAATACTTATCCGAAATCACAGGGACACATTTAAAAAATGAAGACATGTGTATATTTAGGAGAGGGGAGACAAATTTGTGGTTACTGAACAGACCGAAGATTGATTTATGTGATGGCATGACCTACTTACATCTTACAAACTCGTTAAAAGACTTTATAATATATTTTTGTCCTTGCATGCATCTCTTTGTTTCCCAATTGTAAAGTAAACAAAAATCTGAGACGAACATGTTTGCTAAATATTTCTCATTAGAAGAAAACAAATATTCTAAACGTCCAAGACAATATGAACAATATTACCTGGTTCCTTTTTCACTAGCACTACGGACAAGAGGCGTTTATATGGCAAGCCGTTTTACTATTTATTCTAACTTCAAGATATCTTATATACTTTATGAGATATCTTATAAACTTTAGAAGATATCTTATAAAGTATATAAGATATCTTATAAAGAAAATTATCTGAGATATCTTATAAACTATATAAGATATCTTATAAACTATATGAGATATCTTATAAAGTTTATTAGATATCTTGAAGTTAGAATAAATAGTAAAACGGCTTGCCATACGTTTACGTTTCATTTGAAGTACAACATTGCTGACTATTGCGACTGTGCATGCATTTATACTTTTCACGAAACAATTTGTTACTTAGTAATAATTATGCTAATTGCCGTGAAATAGGCCAAATTTGTCATATGTGTTTTTCGTAAATTGATATTTTATAGATTAGGTGGTTATTTCTCTCGTTTGAATCGTTTCACATTTATATCCTGGCCGTTTATAGTCAGCTATGTATACGGTATGGGTTTTCTCGTTGTTGAAGGCCGTACGGTTGTCTATATCTACTTACCTCCACATCATTTGAACTCTAATGTATACATGGTATACAGTGAGAGATGTCTTGTTGGCATTGGGATGTTTTCTTCCTTACAACAAAATCATAAAATTTACATGTGTACGCCATTTTGTTCAAGGTAATATTTGTTTTTCTGATACTCTTTTACATCCCCCCTTTTTATAAATATTTTATACATATTGTGTCATAGATCAAATTTATTCAATCCGTGTATGTATACTTGTTTTTGTTTATACTAATTTTTTTTTAAGTTAAGCTATTTCCACTGATATTACAGTATGTCTTTCTATATATATATGGTTATTTATCTCTAGTGTTTTACTTTTGATATATACTTTTCTAGATAAATTGAAATATATGGATAAACTGAAAAAGGAAGACACGGAAGACAAAGCTCTCGTGAGAGACGTAGATGTCGATCAGAAGGAGAATGAATACCGTGGGGCCCTTTTAAAATATAAAGAGAATGACCCCGAGAAAGATGAATGCGAGGTAGATCCTATCAAAGATGAAGAGGGTGGCCTAGAAAAAGATGAATGTCCGGGAGACCCTATCAAAGATGAGGAGAGTGGCTTAGATGATCCTAAAACAGATGATGAGGGTAGCCTAGAAGATCCTATGAAAGATGAGGAGGGTAGCCTGGAAGCTCCTATGAAAGATGAGAAGGGTAGCCTAGAAGCTCCTAAGAAAGATGAGGAGGTTGGCCTAGAAGATCCTATCAAAGACGAAAAGAGTAGCCCAGAAGATCCTATCAAAGATGAAGAGGGTGGCCAAGAAGATCATATCAAAGACGAGGAGGGTAGCCTAGAAGCTCCTAAGAAAGATCAGGAGGTTGGCCTAGAAGATCCTATCAAAGACGAGGAGAGTAGCCCAGAAGATCCTATCAAAGATGAAGAGGGTGGCCTAGAAGATACTATGAAAGACGAGGAGGGTGGCCTAGAAGATACTATGAAAGAAGAGGAGGGTAGCCTAGAAGATCCTATTAAAGATGAGAATGGTGGCCTAGAAGATCCTATGAAAGACGAGGAGGGTAGCCTAGAAGATTCTATGAAAGACGAGGAGGGTAGCCTAGAAGATGATATCAAAGACGAGGAGGGTGGCCTAGATGATCCTATGAAAGCAGAGGAGGGTAGCCTAGAAGAACCTATCAAAGACGAAGAGGGTAGCCTAGAAGATCCTTTAAAAGATGAGGAGGGTAGCCTAGAAGATCCTATCGAAGACGAGGAGGGTAGCCTAGAAGATCCTATTAAAGACGAGGAGGGTAGCCTAGAAGATCCTTTAAAAGATGAGGAGGGTAGCTTAGAAGATCCTATCGAAGACGAGGAGGGTAGCCTAGAAGAACCTATCAAAGACGAAGAGGGTAGCCTAGAAGATCCTTTAAAAGATGAGCAGGGTAGCCTAGAAGATCCTATAAAAGACAAGGAGGGTTGTCTAGAAGATTCTATGAAAGATGACGAGGGTAGCCTAGAAGCTCATAAAAAAGACGAGGGGGATAGTCTAGAAGATTCTATCAAAGATGAAGAGGGTAGCCTAGAGGATCCTATAAAAAATGAGGAGGATAGCCTAGAAGATCCTATCAAAAATGAGGAGGTTGATCTCGAGGATCCCACAAAAGATGAAGAGGGCGTCTTAGAGAAAGATAAATGCCTTGAAGATCCTATTAACGATGAGGATGGTGACATTATGATAAATGAACACCTTGGAGCTTTAATGAAAGATACAGGTACATTAAGTCGAAACATAGCATTGAAGAAAAAAAACACCATTTGTTTGAAACATGACAATAATGTAATGTACCTTCAATTTGCTTTGTTTATGATGTCGAAAGGTAATTTGTAGATCATTGTCTGGTAATCCACGTGAAACACAGTGTTAAACTATATGTGTCAAAGCGACACGAATGGCCCCGTCCCAAAATGTTGAAAAATCTGCAATTTCAATATAAAAACAAATAAGCCATGTAGACACAAACATGATGGTAGTCTCACATATCAAAAATCAGCTCAAAATCTGGAGGCATATAGAAAAAAATCCGTATAACTGTGATTTTCAATAATTTATCAAAGTCCAAAGCCCGTAATTTCAGCAAAAATTATGGGAGCGGAACGAAACGTAAACTTGACCTGTAACTCATCATGGTAAACTCAAATACCAAAAAATCAGCCCAATATCTAAAGGCGTTTAGAAAAAAAGTCCGTATAACTGTGATTTTCAACAATTTTCTAAGTCCAAAACCCGTGATGTCAGCAAAAAATAGTTGAGCGGAACGAAACTTATTTAAACTTGATCTGTAACTCATCATGGTTAACTCACATTTCAAAAAAGCAGCCCAATATTTGAAGGCGTTTAGTGAAAAAACTCCGAATGTTGCAGAATGACGGAATGACGGACACGGGTAAAACTATATGGCACCGACAACTTCGTTGCGGGTCCATAAAAATAGCATCCACATATATGTATTAAAAAATCTAACATTCAAATTATAAAATGTACTTCTGCTGATGATGTTTTGCATTTACATAGTTTTTATAACACCATTGAAAGCTCTCTGTTTGATTTGTATTTAACTGTTTGCCCCGTCAAACCACGGATAATATCACGAGACTTTAAATGACATTGAGTCCATCGAGCTCTATGTCACGTGACACGAATGACACATTTGATTTGTTCAGCGAATCAAAGTATACTTTATTCGTTACTATGGTTACTTACAATTACGTGTACCTTTTTTCTTTAAAAGGATCAGACATAACAAAAATAAAAGAGAAGAAACCAGCAGATAATCCACTGAAGGATGCTGTCAACTATAAGGACAAGAAAGGGACGGGGAAAAGAAGAAAGAATATGGAAGAGAAAAAGAAAGAAGAAAAGGCCAATGAAAATAAGAAGATCATCAAAAGACATTTTCAAAAAGTTGAAAAGATATTGAAAAAACACGCCAAAGATGTAAAGAAACAGTGTGAAACAGAGCAAAAGAGGAGAAAACAGGTGGCTAAGATCGAGAGAAAACAGAAAAAGAAATTAGAGAAAGGTATTCACTTGAATAATTGTGTCATAGATCAAATTTATTAATTCAGTGTATACGTATGTATACTTGTTTTTGTTAAAACATTATTTTTATTGAGTTAAGCCATTTCCACTGATATTATAGTATGTCTTTCTATATATATATGGTTATATATGGTAGTCTCTTTCTTTTGATGTATACTTTTCTAGATAAATTGAAATATATGGATAAACTGAAAAAAGGAGACACGGAAGACAAAGCTTTCGTGACAGACATAGATGTCGATCTGAAGGAGGATGAATACCGTGGGGCTCTTTTCAAATATAAAGAGAATGACCTCGAGAAAGATGAATGCGAGGGAAATCCTATCAAAGATGAAGAGGGTAACTTAGAAAAAGATGAATGTCCGAGATACCCTATCAAAGATGAGGAGAGTGGCCTAGATGATCCTATCAAAGACAAGGAGGGTACCCTAGAAGATCCTAAAAAAGATGAGGAGGGAAGCCTAGAAGATCCTCTCAAAAACGAGGAGGGTAGCCTAGAATATCCTATAAAAGACGTGGAGGGTGGCCTAGAAGATCCTATAAAAGACGTGGAGGGAAGCAAAGAAGATCCTATAAAAGACGAGGAGAGTAGCCTAGAAGATCCTATAAAAGACGAGGAGAGTAGCCTAGAAGATCCTATCAAAGACGAGGAGGGTATCCTTGAAGATCCTATAAAAGACAAGGAGGGTAGCATAGGTGATCATATGAAAGATGAGGAGGGTAGCCTAGAAGATCCTATCAAAGACGAGGAGGGTAGCCTAGAAGCTCATAAAAAAGACGAGAAGGGTAGCCTAGAAGCTCCTAAAAAAGACGAGGAGGGTAGTCTAGAAGATCCTATCAAAGATGGAGAGAGTAGCCTAGACGATGCTATTAAAGATGACGAGGGAAGCCTAGAGGATCCTATCAAAGATGAGGAGGGTAGCCTAGAAGATCCTATAAAAGACAAGGAGGGTAGCCTAGGTGATCATATGAAAGATAGCCAAGAAGATTATATCAAAAATGAGGAGGTTGATCTAGAGGATCCCACCAAAGTTGAAGAGGATGGCTTAGAGAAAGATAAATGCCTTGAAGATCCTATTAACGATGAGGATGGTGGCATTGAGATAGATGAACACCTTGGAGCTATAATGAAAGATACAGGTACATTGAGTCAAAACATAGCATCAAAAAAACACCATTTGTTTGAAACATGACCATAATGATCCATAATGTAATGTACCTTAAATTTGCTTTGTTTATGATGTCGAAAAGTAATCCACGTGAATCACAGTTTTAAAAAATAGCATCCACATATATATAAAAAATCTAACATTCAAATTAAAAACTGTACTTCTGATGATTGTGTGCATTTACATAGTTTTTATAAAACCATTGAAAGCTCTCTGTTTGATTTGTATTTAACTGTTTGCCCCGTCAAACCACGGATAATATCACGAGACTGTAAATGACATTGAGTCCATCGAGCTATATGTCACGTGACACGAATGACACATTTGATTTGTTCAGCGAATCAAATTATACTTTATTCGTTACTATGGTTACTTACAATTACGTGTACCTTTTTCTTTAAAAGGATCAGAAATAACAAAAATAAAAGAGAAGAAACCAGCAGATAATCCACTGAAGGATGCTGTCAGTTATAAGGATAAGAAAGAGACGGGGAAAAGAAGAAATAATATGGAAGAGAAAAAGAAAGAAGGAAAGGCCAAAGAAAATAAGAAGATCATCAAAAGGCATTTTCAAAAAGTTGAAAAGATATTGAAAAAACACGTAAAGAAACAGTGTGAAACAGAGCAAAAAAGGAGAAAACAAGTGGCTAAGATCGAGAGAAAACAGAAAAAGAAATTAGAGAAAGGTATTCACTTGAATAACATGGGCCTATCTGTTATATGACAATGAGCGTCGACAGATTTTAATCACAGCTAGGGGCACAATTTGAAGACCAATTTTGCAATAATGTACATGTACATCCATATCTAGTAACAGTTAATCAGATTCAAGCACGTCAAAATAGCAGACGTGCTTGTATCATACATTTTGTCATATATTCGTAATCCTTTAGTGTTGTGCATGCAGTGCAAATAAATAAAATACCCGCTTACCCTTTGTTCCTATTCATAACTTTATACATATAGTTTAAACATCAATCTTCAAACTTCTTTATATTTTTTCATTGTTTTTAAAAGAAAAAAGTATCAATGTTAAATGTTAAATATACGACAAATCTAGAGAGAATAACTAATTCTACCAAAATTTTAATGGCTTATATCTCGGACACAGTCAAAGAAATGGACTATTCATTTGCTTCTGGTTTTTTTTAGTTTCGCTATTTATATATATGTTATCAATTTATTTGGCAATCGCCAATGGCAGTCAGCAGGGTTTAAGAACATCAGTTGTTCGTCCTGTAGTCAATTTATGAGTTCTGTTTAAATACACTTTTTCACTCTTTTGGTCCTTTAGAAAATGTTGTTTGTGCTGTATTTGAACCCTTCTACCATGAAATTTGGTTTACATGTACACGCATAAAAATTGCGGTTTTTATCCAACACAATGATACTAGTAGGTTTGAACGGGCGCCGATATTAGAGCCCATTTTAGCGCCAGATTAATCCGTTCACATGTATTTTCGATAGCCCATTTTAGCGGAAACTTGCCTGGTTGAATAATATTTGTTAGCAGTGTTCTAGCCAGGATTTGAAAAGGGCAGGGTTCTAGTCAGAAAAAGGGCAATTTTACGCGAAAATGTCATTCTACAAAGGCCAATTACTTAAGCTTCATAATTAATTTTATACTCGTTCTATTTGAGCAGTCAATATGCGTTGTGCAGAAAATCAGTGCAATTCAAAAGGAACTAAAAATGGATCTGAGTAGGTCTATGCACATAACAATCAGCAATGTTATAGTTGTCACCCAGCTATTTACTATTTTTTATATACTATTATCTTATTGCAAACAACATCATAAATAAAAATACGAAGTATAGATGAATGTGCATCAAAATCTAGACAAGATAAGGAGAAAGAACAGTTCCTTATGCAATTCAACAGTATTGTGCAGGGGTAAATCCAGACTGCCCATTACGTACGTTCTCTAGGATATAAATTCCAGGCTAGAACGAACTTTTAACATTTGATTTAATCTTTTAGACATTAAGGGCTGTATTTTACGGAAGCGTATTAGCGCCACACATTTTTATTTTTTTATTTTTCTTCCTATGTTTGCGTTATAACGCAAAGGTTTAACGCAAACATACTATTTTAGGAAGAAAAATAAAATAAAAATGTGTTGCGCTAATACGCTTCCGTAGTATTTTGATGGACATCGTATATTTTATATTGTGCTGTCTTGAGTCTACTAAAGTTTTTATTTATTATATATTATAATGGGTTAAAAATATTTTTCTAAAATGGGCATTGACAATTTTAATTTTCGCTAAAATGGGTTGAAAATCAGGGGCTAAAATGGGTTCTACTTTAGCGCTAAAACGTTCGATTTTTTTCGCTCAAATGTCCTATCAATGCGCAAAAATGTCCTCCGCCGCTACACCGATTTGAACGTAGTTTTCAATTTAGACTTGTATATTGTATATATACTACCAATTTATAAAAAGTTTTAAAGAGCTTGTTATTTAGTAGCGAACATCTATTATTACAAAATTTACTATTTAGAAAAAGCATAAAATTTAACCACGACAATATTATGATAAAGTAAGTTTTAGAAGTCAGTAGTATAAATACACTGTCTTTATCTAAACATGCATTAATTGTTTTACAGAAATGAAAGAAAAAGAAAGAAATAACGTTAAAGATGAAACAATGAAAAACATGAAATCCACAGATAATGAAAAAGAAAGACAAAAAAATATAAAGAAGGACAAAACAAAGAAAGAATTAAAGAAATCCGAAGAGAAAAAAGAACACAAGGATACAGAAATAAATAAGATACAAGATGATTTAAAAGATTTAAACAAAGCAGATAAGAAGAAAACAATTGGATCAAACATTCGAGCATTCTTAAGATCTCTATTTCGTGTAAAACAGGAGAAAAACAAAGATGTGAAATGCTAAACCGTCAGTTGATTTTGTTAAAATAAATATTGTTTATTGTTTTTTTTTCTCTCCTTAATCAGAATAATTTAAGATATATACTAGATAGATACTTTATTCTCTAAAAAACTAAATACAAGTTTACAGAGAAACATACAATATAAATACAGATACAATAGTTGAGAAAAACAAAATTAATACAGTTCGTACGATATGGCTTACATGAAAAAGAAGATGTGGTATGATTGCCAACGAGACAAATCTCATCATGAGACCAAATGACACAGAAATTAACAACTGTATGTCACAGTACGGTCTTCAACAATAAGCAAAGCCCATACCGGATAGTCGGCTATAAAAGGTCCGAAATGACAATGTAAAACAATTCAAACGAGAAAACTGACGGCCTATAATTTATGTTCACAAAATGAACGAAAAACTTATGTAACACACAAACAAACGACAACCATTGAATTAAAGGCTCCGGACTTGGGACAGGCACATGCACAAGGAATGTGGCGGGATTAAACATGTTAGCACGATCCCATCCTCATAACCTGGGCCAGTGATGTAACGGTACAACATAAGAACGAGCTATAAAAATCAGTTGAAAAAGGCTTAACTCATCAGATGGATAACAATACAAATACTACAAATACAAGTGGACGTGGATGTGGCCAGGTACATCTCAACAACAAAAAGTTTTAAGTACATTTCTGAGAGACTGAGTACTCGCAGTTATTTACAGCTACATTTAGTTCAAAGCCACTAACAACTAATACAAAATCAAGCATCTATGACTAAATTATGAATCAGTACACATCCAACATCCAATGGATTTAGTGTAAAGACGCCATAAACAGTTGGAGAAAAACAAGACCTTGTGCAATTCTGTACAGCTATCGACAGATTGTAGATCCATGAATGTGTATATGTATATAACAATAATATTTAGTTTGCTTTTGATTTACTGATAACAAAATCCAATATTAGTAACATGTATGAAACTGAAGGTTAAACTCAATAGAAAGGAAAAAAACCAGTAAGATGCTTATGGTGTCATACCACCAATTAAAGGTCCCTATCTGTTCAACCAAATTTGACAATTTTCACAGCTTTCTAAATATTTTACCTTAAGTTTAACTTCATAGAAACCAGGTATATCCCGAATCATACATGTATCAGCTTTCTACATGCCAATTTTCAACAGAGGTTTAAAATCATATAAAAAAGAAAAGGTCTTCCGAATAGAGGTACCACTAAAAATAACCCCTGGTTTTCTGGAAATCTTAAATTAGTATACTGGGGAGTGCATTAATCCTCAATTTTGAATACAAACTCATAAACAAGTAAATTTTAGCTCAAAATAGTCTTAATATATTTCTCTTTCACCAAAAGTTTCATTTCTGCCAATTTGTTGGTTAGTGTAAGTAAACAATGACATCAAATGCACTATTTTTTGTCCGTGTAGGCCTACTTTCACATACGTTCTAAATTTGAGGGAGTAATTGGTGGTATGACACCTAAAGCGGTTACATTTACATGGAGGGACTACTTTTTTTTTTTATTAATACACTTAAAAAACAAATAGTAATTAAAACTGTTTTTTTTTTTATTAAACATTGAGCAAATTGACATTATATTTTGACTACTAGAATGCGAAAAGTTAGTTTGTAGAAATATTTTTCGTTCGTTCTTCAAATGAGAACAGCAAAACGATTATTGATTTCGTCACCTAAATCACTGGAACTACACAACACACATGCATTTCTTTTCGTTTCGTGCAATGTTGTGAACATCTGGCAACAGATACATTTATGTGCGGTTCGTGTGTGGTTATTTATTCTGATGTGTATTCACAATAGAAGTGGCACATTTAAAGACGTATCTATGGTGGCCGGATGCGGCCATTTCGCCTTTTCGCGTTTTCGCGTTTTCTCCTTTCACTTTCACGCGAATTCGAGAAATCGAGAAATCGAGAAATTGAGAAATCGGGAAATCGAGAAAGCGAGAAAGCGAAATCGAGAAATCGGGAAATCGGGAAATTGAGAAATCGAGAAATCAAGAAAACAAAAACGCTAATTATGCATATGTCTTTGGAGATGCAATTGTTTTAAATTGATCATAGTAAACTAAAATATAGGTTGAAAATGCATTTAGCTTATTCAAAATATAGCTAAGCAACAGATGTGACCTCAGATGTCGAAGGTCTTCGGCTTGAATACATGTAATGACCAAGACAACATTAACACCAGATAGTTTTAAAACTAGAAAACAAGAAATTAAAGAATGAGAAGCAAAATCTCAATTTAGATAGTTGATTGAGGTGCCCAAGGCTAGACATAGGGAATGCTTTCCGAAAAAAATTTGTAAGGTCATCATGTTTATAAAAACACCCGACTCATTAAACCATTTGTATGAACTTAATATAGTTTGTATCTTATAAATATGTTAGTTTTTTTTTTTATTATAAATGCACATTTAGTATTTATACAACATGTTTCACCTAAGGAATTGACAAAAATTACGTTTGGACATAGTGGCTAGACATTCGATTTTTTTAAATTCTGCTTCAAGAAAAAAGTTTTTTTTTACATTTGAAACTTTGAAAATGTTTATTTTTTTCAGAACTTTCTATTGAGTGTAGTTTTAATATGATTTTATTACTTTATAGGGATAATAATAAAACTGAAATGTTGATTAACTTTCCTCATAGCACATTAAGACAGGTTTCTCTGCTGAATATTTCGTTGAAGACTTGCTTCAAATTTCAGCCAATACCAAAAAACTAGAGGCTCTAAAGAGCATGTGTCGCTCACCTTGGTCTTTGTGAATATTAAACAAAGGAAGCTTATAGATTCATGAAAAAATTGTGTTTTGGTGATGGTGATGTGTTTGTACATCTAACTTTACTTAACAGTCTTGCTGCTTACAATTATCTCTATCTATAATGAACTTGGCCCAGTAGTTTCAGTGGAAAATGTTAATAAAAATTATGAAAATTGTTAAAAATTGACTATAAAGGACAATAAATCCTTAGAGGGTCAGGTCAATTGACCATTTCGGTCATGTTGACTTATTTGTAAATCTTACTTTGCTGAACATTATTGCTGTTTACAGACTTATTGAACAGTTTACACAAAAAAAGAAAATCAGAGGATATATCAATTTTCTGTCAATGCTTGAGAAATAATTGTATGATTTAAATACGCGTAACAGTCTTTAGAGAGAAGAGGGGGGTCATTTGTTTACAAATGCACGTAGTTATGCAAAATAAATCGATCAAGATGTATAACAAACCGGATTATTATATAAATAAAACTCCTTTAAAAGTAAATGAATTTTAAGCATAAGGTAATAAAAATAAAAAACTATAACATAAAAAAAATGAAATTTCTTCGAGATTTTTATTTCTTTCTTAAATTTCATACATAAAAAATGGTCAGTTGAAAGATGAAATTAGGTGCCAGGAGATTGCGAGAATGCAGGATTTCATGCTCTATTTATGCCAGAGCTTCTGGGGGCCTTGAGGGGGGGCCTTGAGGGGCTCCCAGACCCCGTGCCGTAAGGCACCAAGCTTAAAGCTTGGTGGGCGTATGGCTTCGCTGAACGCATGTTACAGCCGCCTATAATTTTAATTGAGCCTTCTACTTCAATTTCATGGGAAAGCCCTGCATTAGTGGGTCCTCACTATGGACAGGTGCATACAGAATGTGGCCGCTTAAACATCTTAACTGGCACAAAACTCTCCCCTAACATAGGACAGTGTATGTGTATAATCTCAAACATTGAATCTTTATAAATATAAATTGGAAATAACTTTTGAAAGTGGTAGGATTGCATAACATAAACATTACTGTACAAGCATTATTTGATACTTTTGAAATAGCTGAAAACAATGCCTGAGATAAATAATTGACTAATTCTTTACACTATTCATCTGAACTTTGCCAAGTTTGCTTTTGGGTTTTTGATTAACTGCCTATAGCACCCTTTGGTGCTTTGATTTAAACTAGATACCCCAAAGATGATTGTGGCCAAGTTTGAATTAATTTGACCCAGTAGTTTCAGAGAAGATTTTTGTAAACGATAACTAAGATTGCGAAAAATGGTTAAAAATTTCCCAGTTAAATAAAAACCGATAATTTCACATGTGAAATAAACGTGGTTATTTCACTCTCTGACGTCATACAACAATAGGCGTTGTCAAGACGTCGATAACGTCGGATCAAAACAAATTGTCAATGCGTAGGAAAAAGATATAGTTCCTTACATTTTCTACATTAATTTCATAAAAAAAGGCATTTGCCAATGTAATAAAAAGAATAACTAATCGCCGTATTTGAATATCAAAAATAAGACAACTTGTGACCGAACGCCGCTATGGATTAAACTCGTGCTGCGCACTCGTTTAATCCATGCGTCGTTCGGTCACGCGTTGTCTTATTTTTTATATTCAAATACGGCGATTAGTTATACTATAATTACAGTTTATCTCTATCTATAATAATATTCAAGATAATAACAAAAAACAGCAAAATGTCCTTAACCCTTTCAATGCCACAGCGAAATCGTAAAAAATGCTTTGGTTTTTGAGCTATAACCCAAAAACTGCATTTTACCCCCTATGTTCTATTTTTAGCCATGGCGGCCATCTTGGTTGGTTTGACGGGTCGCCGGACACATTTTTTAAACTACAGATACCCCAATGATGATTGTGGCCAAGTTTGGTTTAATTTGGCCCAGTAGTTTCAGAGGAGAAGATTTTTGTAAAAGTTAACGACGACGGACGCAAAGTGATGGGAAAAGCTCACTTGGCCCTTCGGGCCAGGTGAGCTAAAAACGGGAATGATGTTGTAATATAAAACTAGTAGGAAGCTGATATACTAAATTTCGCAGATTTTATGTGCAAAATTACAACGGAACATAGAAAAATGCATTTTATTTAATTTGAAATGTTACGCCGGATATGCAATTTTTAACGTAAAAGTAGATTTGTGTGTTCAATAAAATAAATGTATGGTGCAAAATTTATAGAATTAACTTAAAATAAGAAAGAACATGTCTGGACCTTTCTGTAGATATATATATATATATATATATATGGATGTTGGGGAATTTTATTTTGTACAGGCAAATGGTTGCTGTTCTTAAATCATATAATAACGTAATTTTAATCCGAACGCTTTACTGTGCGTAACGTCACTATTATCGATTATTCATTGCTTCTTTCTACTTTATAACAACAATGGGAATGATATGAAAGCCAGCCATTTTGAAGTTGCATTAACTCCGTGAAAAAAAAGACATTGGAAAATTGTTTCTTGGTCTATTCTCGCTTGCCGTTTGAGGCTAAATTTATGTCTTTCTGTCCCTTTAGTTTGTATTTTATTATAAAAAGAATATATAACACAAATTTGCCGTCTTAAAACAAAATATATGTTGAACATTGCATCTGTAATTTAATCTATTTTAAACAGAAGGAAAAAAACTAAGATTTTATAATATACAGTTCTAAGTGAATAAAATTATGAACTAAGTCTTAGAAGTTAGATGCATGATTTTTGTTATTAGTTGTTAGTAGCTTTGAACTAGCTGTCAGTAACTGCAAGTACTCTCAGATCTGTATTTAGTGACTTTTTCCTGTTTGGATATACAAGTATCTGGCAACGTCTATTATGTTTTTGTTAGATGACATGTATTTCTATTTGTATTCATCTAATGAGTTAAATAAGCCCTTTTCAACTGAATTTTATAGTTTGTTGTTATGTAGTACTGTTACAACTCTGCCCCAGGTGCATTGGAAATGTTACTCAAATTATGACAAGTTGTACTTTTTATAGCGGGTGACCGTAAGGGGATTCCGGTGTATTGCTATCGCCTTGATTTCCATTACGTAATCTTCGTTATGGATTTTTTACCGATCTATAAACATGATGAATACGTAGAAATCATCAGGTGCAAACTAACATTTCTAATCGCTTGCTATAAATTCATTTCTTCAATGTATACTCATTAAATACTTTTTAAAGAAGATAAATTAATAATATTAAAATGTTCTGTTATATAAAATTGAGAATGGAAATGGGGAATGTGTCCGGCAAAGAGACAACAACCCGACCAAATAAAAAACAACAGCAGAGGGTCACCAACAGGTCTTCAATGTAGCGAGAAATTCCCGCACCCGGAGGCGTCCTTCAGCTGGCCCCTAAACAAATATATACTAGTCCAGTGATAATGAACGCCATACTAATTTCCAAATTGTACACAAGAAACTAAAATTAAAATAATACAAGACTAACAAAGGCCAGAGGCTCCTGACTTGGGACAGGCGCAAAAATGCGGCGGGGTTAAACATGTTTGTGAGATCTCAAGATCTCAACCCTCCTCCTATACCTCTAACCAATGTAGTAAAGTAAACGCATAACAATACGCACATTAAAATTCAGTTCAAGAGAAATCCGAGTCTGATGTCAGAAGATGTAACCAAAGAAAATAAACAAAATGACAATAATACAATTAACATATATGAGAAGAACATAACCCGTGTCATGCCAACAACTGTTTTTAGAATAAATGTGTTTAGTTCCGCTGCAAAAACCTTATCAGTTACTCAATATTAACCAGGGGCGTGTCCAGAATATTTTAAAGGGGGGGGGGGGCGTAGAATAAAATATATCGCGCAAATTTTTTTGGACCTTTTTTGGCTTAAAAACATAAAATAATAGAGAATTGCACTAATGTAACGGTTCCTGACTTGGAGCATGTATATTTTATAGTTAAAGTGTCAGGGTGTGACATTTTTTATGCCGAGTTTTCTTCATTAATTGTCTATGGTATATTAAAATGATTGGATGGATCTTAACAGCAGTAGACCAATAACGAGAAATTCTAAACTCAAGGGTATAAGGAGTAACTTAACATTTCAATACCTAGGCCAGGATTTTATGAACGAGAGGCGTGATTACGGTTGAGGGTCCATGGGGAAGCTCAGAAGCTCCTGAATTTCAACAATTTAGCATCAAATTATGAAGTAATCCCTCTATTTTTGATTAAGTTCGGGTTTCGTTGAACGACACACATGATACAAGACAAATAAACACTGAAGAATAAAGTTCTTTCGTTCTGAGTATTGCTTTAATGTGGAAATATACATATTTCTAGAATACGGTTGATGATGACCCATCAAATTGGGGAATCCGTATAAAAAGAAATCAGAGTATTTGTTTAATTAATGAATATGATAAATTGCCATCATTCAATACAATACTAGCAGATTATAACGATAGTTTTTTTTTGGTTTTTTTGTGTTTTTTTTTAAAGGGGGGCGTACGCCCATTACGCCCTTACCTGGACCCGCCCCTGTTAACGCCAAAATATGCAATCTTTAATGACTTGACAACAGTATCGAAATTATATCCCTTCTTAATAAGTCTATTCAAAGGTTTTGTAAGTTTCTGAGGTGAATACTGACACCTTTGTGCTTTATAAAGAATATTACCATAAAAAATTGGATGTGAAATACCTGAACGTATTAGAAGTCTGCATGTTGAGCTATATTTACGAATGATGTCTTTATACCGATGATAAAATTTAGTAAATGTTTTGACTAGTTTGTGATATCGAAAACCCTGGTGTAATAATTTTTCAGCAATACATAAATTTCTCTCATTAAAATCTAAAACATTGTTACATACACGAGCGAATCGTACAAGTTGAGATATATAAACACCGTAAGATGGTGACAAGGGAACGTCACCATCTAAAAACGGATAATTAACGATAGGAAATGAAAAATCATCCCTTTTATCATAAATTTTAGTATTCAGCTTTCCATTAGTGATATAGATATCAAGATCAAGAAAAGGGCAGTGGTCATTGTTAGTATTAGCTTTATTTAAAGTAAGTTCAACAGGATAAATTTCATTAATATACATACTGAAGTCGTCATTATTGAGAGCCAAAATATCATCCAAATATCTAAAAGTATTATTAAATTTGTTTATCAGATGTTGTTTCGATGGGTCTTTGCTTATTTTTGTCATAAATTGTAACTCATAACAATACAAAAACAGGTCCGCAATAAGTGGTGCACAGTTAGTCTCCATTGGAATTCCGATAATCTGACGATATACGGAATCCCCAAAGCGAACAAAAATGTTATCTAATAAAAATTCAAGGGCATATATAGTATCAAAGCATGTCCAATTAACATAGTTTTTTTGTTTATTGCTACTAAAAAATGACCTAAAAGAGTTTGAACATATATATTCACATTCTGATTTTTTGAATGCCCATTTAATTAGGTGTGTGAATTTTTTCTTAATGAGAATGTGAGGCAATGTGGTATACAGGGTAGAAAAATCAAAACTTTGAACAGATTCAAAATCACCAATATAAGCATGCAATTTATCAAGTACTTCCAACGAGTTCTTGACACTCCAAAAGTAATTTATTCCACTATTTTCGAAGGCCTTATTTGAACAATTTATTATCAGGTTTTTAATTGTACCAAGTGTGCTGGTAAGAAGAATAGACAATTTAGTAGTTGAACAATGGCTTGAAGACGAAATAAATCTATATTTGTAAGGGGTTTTGTGTAGCTTCGGAAGCCAATACATAGTTGGGACTTTCATTGTATTTGGCTCTGCTTGTAAAGCGGTGGCTAAAAGTTTATGTTTGTTACAGATTTCGTTTTCTGAAAATGGAGTCAGTTGGAATGTTGGTGAATTGGTGATTTCCTTTTTCAGAACCTCAATGTAAAATTTACGTCAAACAATAATAATATTATTAGCAGCTTTATCTGCCGGGACAAAAACAAATTCCTTGGCTAGTTCTTTTAGTTTATGTTTGATACGAGAAATAGGTTTATTGTGGTTATTGTTTATAGTAAAATGTTCTTTAAAATGTTGAATACGTATATCAACTATCTTCATTACTGAATTAAAAAAAGAGTTCAAAGATTTTTTGTCAGCTTTTTCCCGTTTTATCCATTTCATACAGTAAGTATGGAGTGAGTCGTGGATGATATTACGACACTCATTCCAATTAATAATTGACGGGGGACGATATTTAGGTCCTTTACTGAGGAATGATTTTAACTCTCGGTCTTGAACGATGTTAAGATCTCCTGTTATAACATGGGAAATGGGTCCATAAATATATTCGGAATTACTGCAATTACATGAAGTAGGTGTGTTTTCACTGATATTAACATCTTTACACAATTGACTATAATTAAACACAAATTTCCGGGTAGATTTCTTGTAAATATAACAAATGAGAGGGAGCTCATATGTACATATAAGTGAAAAATCATTAAATATCTATGCACACGCATGCGGAAGAATATCTCAAGAACGTTTGCAAGCTCAAGAAACGATAACTCTGCATTGATGATTAATCATTTTTTGCGGGAAAATATGAATGCCTACTAAAATCCATTCAATTAGAAAAATCGAATTATTACAGAAGACTGACTATTATTAATATATATGCATTTGGTTGAGATTAGATGGTTTACTAGGCGTGTTATTGTATCCGATTAATAGACCAAAACACAAAAAAGTTGACTTTGCCGGAGCACTAACCATGAAAAAGAGGAGAAGGTCAGATGACATCAGCCAGATGGACATGTAGACATTATAATAGTTCCAAACAACCATGTGTATATAGAAGAACTATTGCATATGGTATCTGAGTTGTCGACTTAACCACGAAAACTTAACCTTTTTCAGTGATCCATGAACTGAGGTCAAGGTCGAGTGAAACTGTTCAACTCATTTTGTGCGCACAGTATATTATGCTGTGCGCACAACATATTTAAATTGTGCGCACAACATATTTGAATTGTGCGCACAACATATTTGAATTGTGCGCACAACATATTTGAATTGTGCGCACAACATATTTGAATTGTGCGCACAACATATTTGAATTGTGCGCACAACATATTTGAATTGTGCGCGTAATATATTTAAACTGTGCCCACAATATATTATGTTGTGTGCACAATATATTTATATTGAATGTGAGCACAATAAATTATTGTGAGCGCACAATTTATTATTTTGTACGCATAATATATATTTTTTTCTTTGCATGTCCCTAGCGGGGCTCCGTAAAAATTACCATTTTATGTCTCTAAAACTTAATTTTCGTATCTTAACAACCCGTTCTTTAATTATATGCAAGAAGAGTAACTGTTAACTTAGGTCATGATTAATTGATTGCGTGTTGTTTAGTCAACGTCCAGTGGCAAATATCATATGTTTCACATTTGTGTTGTGACAAAAGGGAAATCACCATTGGAATATATTATCATATTAACTTCTGATTTGATCATATTTAAAAACGGATTTTAAACGATTCATTCATGAGATTTAAATTTCCCAGCTCATTCTAATATCTCATGAAATGCACTGCTTGGCAAATTTATTTGTTATTTGTTATCTCTTATCATCAGTTAATTTTACTTAAGGCATTTGAACCCGGTTTCAATTTTTTTCAATAATGAAGGGGGTTCCCATAAATGGTTTTCCCCAGTAAGCAGTAAATAGACGATGAGGTGTCAGTTTATATAACTGTAGACAACATTTTTTTTCAAATCACTCAATTTATCTTCAATATAAATTAAGTCCTGGCACCCTTTCGAAAATCTCCAGATAAAAGGTTTCATAGTTATAAAGTTGATATTGTTTTTAGGAGTAAAAATTGAAAAATGCTTTTCCTTTGAAATGGATGCAAACTTTAAACTATGTTTGTTTTTCTTAAAGCAGGGAGTGTTAAGTTTTGTTTATGTATGGCAAGCCGTTCTCGTCAAAACTATGTTTAAACCATTTTTCGAAAAATTTACACACTGAGAAATACAACAAAGCACACTGAGATTTAAAAACTTCAAAACGCACATTGAGAATTGAGAATTACACACTGAGAATTGAAAATTACACACTGAGAATTAAAAATTACACACTGAGATTTCATAAAGACGCACTGAGATTACAAAAATGAAAAACGCACACAGAGAATTGAAAATTACACACTGAGAATTGAAAATTACACACTGAGATTTCAAAAAGACACACTGAGAATAAATAAACTGAAAAACACACACTGAGAATTTGAAATTACACACTGAGAATTTAAAATTACACACTGAGAAATTAAAAATTACACACTGAGAATTTAAAATTACACACTGAGATTTGTGCGCACTTTTTATGCGCACATATCTAATTAGCATACTTAATCTGAATCTATTACAAGCTTAAAACAACAAGGGGACAAAACTCGTTAGTCCTTCGAATCGGTTCCAAATTATTAATAAAAAAAACTTTAGAAATACAAGAACAAGAAAAATACCCACTTACTCTTATTACAAAATATAACCAAATGGTGAAAAACTTTATTAAAATTATAAGAAAGCATTGGAACAATCTGCAAAAGAATGCAGTGAAATTTTTACTCAAGTGTCTATTATAGCATATAAACGTTACAAAAATATAAAAGATTAACTAGCGAAATCAGGGAAACAGTTGGAAGACTTTGAAAAGGGACACATGTTTAATTACTAGTAGTAATGATCTGAATTATAGGCAACAAACTTATGAATATGAGCGATGTTAAGTCTTGAAATTTATTTCGAATGTTGGTTGAAGGAATCGCATTTCATTATAATGACAAGAGTTCTTGAGATCAAGATATAAATCTGTTGAATTATTCATCTCATGAATATTCATTAGTAATTTGCATATTAATCTCAGTGCGTATTTTTGAAATCTCAGTGTGTAATTAACAATTCTCAGTGTGTGTTTTTCAATTTATTTCATCTCAGTGTGTCTTTTTAAAATCTCAGTGTGTAATTTTGAATTCTCAGTGTGTGCTTTTTATTTTTTTAAATCTCAGTGTGTAATTTCGATTTCTTAGTGTGTTATTTTAGGTTTTTAATTCTTAGTGTGTATTTTTTTCGAAAAAGGGTTTAAACATAGTTTTGACGAGAACGGCTTGCCATATTTATGTTTATGTTTATAATTATTTTGTTATTTTTATTTATTTTTTTGAGGGATGAGGGGGGTAATTTTGGCAATTTCACGTTAAAACGATTTTGCGGCTTCTTTCTAAAAATGTCGAAAATAAACATGTAGCAATGTTTAAAGTCTGCTGCGCACTATCACTACCTTATTGGGCGGGGTGGTTGGTGTTTTCTGGATTTATTTGTTTTTTAAATCTCACAAATCATCTTTTTTTCTATAACATACAGGAATAAAATTTTGTTTAAACGAATGTTTTTTTTTGTAATTTTTTTATGATTTATGAAAGAAACAAACTGATTTGTTCATTACAACTTCTGTAACTAAATTTGTTTGAGAAATGAGAAATAAAACAATTTATTTTAATGTATTTGTGAACGTTGTCTCATTGGCAATCATACCACATCTTCTTTTTTATAAGCCACAAAAACATGAATGATCAGTGCCTGAAGAGGTATTTTCTATTAACTAAGACTCGTTTAATATTACTTTAATCATTAGAAAGAAAAATACATAAACGGAAATATGGGGTAGAGATAAATAAGACATCAATCCAACGAACAAAAAAAAAGTCATCAACCCGTTACACAAATTGGAATATAAAAATATCTACTCATCGTTGTGCTATGTTAACATCCGTTGATGTCCAAACCACTTTGACAGGGACTCTTGCATTTACAACATCATTGGACTGTCGGGTGGCCAGCCAACTCCGTAGAGTGGTGGATTACACCGTGGTTTTCTAATTGTCTCGTGTATTTACTTTTCTAGAATACTAGGGCCTCGGAACCGTAAGGATTAAGAATCAAACTGGAAAACCCGAAACCATTTGCGAAACAAGATCGATAAATCGTTTGTCTTAATTTCTCTCGGTGAACACTGAGCCTTTTTGATCGATATCTCCTGTTGAAACGAGGCTGCAAAGGAAAAGATCAAGCTATCGTGAAAAGTATACGAAGAGAACATTTCTATAGCTCAAATGTATGGTCTCAAGGTTACAAGCTTCATTAGGTACGCTTGTACAATGTATAGAAGCCAAATACATAAAGAGGTATTAACCATTTAGAAATCATGTTGCATTATGGAACGTCAATGTTTTGAAAGTGTTGATCAGCTCGAACGTCAAGTCTGCGAAGCGTAATTCGCTAGGACCTGAATTGAATTTATAAATCAATTGGTCCATCGTTCTAAATACAAAGTAAGTTTGTAACACCTTAAGACAAATTTCATTTTTGACTGTTGCCTCTCTTAAGTTTTTAATTTTTATGTACGTTTTATTTATGCCTTTATTTATCGATTTTCCAATACTTTGATACTTATAATGTATGGATTGATGTTTAACCTCCAGTGGCAAATATTACATGCATATCAGGACGAGAAAATATTGATGTAATATGATTATAAACCATAATGTGTAATAGACCGCTGAGTCGGAATATATTACCCCACTAGTTCCCACGGTAGCAGTCCGCAATCGGGCACCTTATCCAGGTACATTATTCTGAATCCGAGTCGATCAGTCTTTCCTCTTACTCCTAATAAATAAAGGGTGCTTGTTTATCAAAGAAGCAGCAAATACCAATTTTCTAGTCATTGTCTCATACAATTTATTTGACGCGGACGGGGATCAAACCACGACCTTCACATTAAGTTCTAATAAAGGGCATTTCAAAATCATGTGTTTCATGCATGTGATTTAAGATGATATATATACATTTATAAATTACTTATAAAATGAATTTGATCAGAATTTTAACCATTATACTATATTAAAAAAAACCCAGAGAAAGCCAATGAAATTCAATGTTTGTCAGTTATAAGTGCTCAAGATATCCGGGGATCCTGTTTCGTCTGATTTACTATTTTTAAATCTGACGACCAACTTTTTCAATTTACAAAATATTAAAAATCGGCTATCAATGCCTTTAAAATTCAACTATATGCATATTCATAAGCTCAAGATATTTTTACAGTTTTTTCAACCTTTATTTCGTAATTTTTACGCAGTTTTAAACTCATAATATAAGCTAAATAGTAAGTTCTGTGTATCTGGCTTCATTATTAAAGCATGGACAGGAAAAGTAGGAATAGGGTAAGAAGAAATATGATTCTAATTTATTTATATTTTTTTTAAATTCTAATTTTTGAATGCAAGTTATAAGTTTATAAGTGTTTTTCTTCTAATCTATCTAAAATAAGATGACTTTCGTATATATGCCCCGCATGTATATTTGAAAGTCAAAATGTTTACCTCTAACCAGCCTAAAGCAGTGAATTTGACTTGATATCAAGTTTCCGTTCAGGTTTTCTGTCTTCTTTTCTTAAATTTTCTGTATCGTTAATTTCTTAGGCATCTAATAGGCTGTATTCCAAAAAAACAAACTTTTAATGTCTTATTAGTGATAAAAAAAAATTAAAGTACCGCAGCCTTTAAGAATGGGACAGCAAAACATAAGTGTCGTAGGAGTAGACTGAAAAAGGGGGAGGGGCAAACGTCTGAAATTGAAAAACAAAAAACAAAAACATTGTCTAATTTTCAGTATCCTCTTGCTCCCACGGCTCTTTCCCCTCTGCATAATGACTGCAGATAAGAACACTGTAATTTTACTGGATACAATAAGGAGATTACCCTAAAATTGTCTATTGGGTAATATTATGAGGTATGCATATGCTTCATCAGAATGCGCTATAACTATTATCTTTCGTTAAGTGAAATAAGTAGACTCTTAAAATGTTAAATTGCAAATTTTATCCATGTCCGTAAACAATAAGTAAGGTTTTTTTTATAATCTCTTGTTTTCTTCTTTCTTGGTCATGACTTTTTGCATGAACCCCCTGAGGGGTTCATGCTTATATATTGGTGAGTTTTGGATGTGTCTATGGGCCACTCGATATCTCTCGGCCGGAAGTCAGAATAAAATTCTCGGAACATCTCGAAAGTTTTCGGTAATTTATACAGGTCTTAACAGGTTGTTATCCACGTCTTTGGTATGGTGCTTTGATGGCCCTTGACGACGCAATTATATTTGTTTTAAAACGACCACTGTACACTGTATGTATCTGGGTCAATTATAACGTGGTATTGCCTGTTGTCTCGATAACATGTAACTAATTATGTTTGAAGATTTAACCACGGGATACTGTGTATTTCATCATAGATCTAGACTTACGGGAGAGAGCATTCTGGTTAAAATATTAATATTAGATTGGAAAACAGATAATATGCTTATCAAAAGTATTTAATGCAATCGGAATCAAAGAAATATATACAAGTTATATACTGTATTTATGTTTCTAAAGAAACAAACGATGATTGAAATCAGAATATTTTCACAGTACTGTTGCAATTAAGAAATGAAGTATTTTATATATGACGAGATACTCTGCTTTGGCATTTTTGAATATTCATTTGTAAAAGAAACATAAAAATTAAATCTAAATAAATTCTTACATCCTACAAAAAAAATGTTTATAAACAATAATCGTTATATTTCTACGTTAATTATTTCATACCATTTTAGTATTTAGGTTTTATGAGTATTTATTATTTATTTTTTTGTATTGTAATATATCCATAAAACGGAAAGTAAGATAAATTTATTATTTTTTTAATTTTAAACGGTCGTGAATAAAATACTTGTGTGTTTTCAATTCATAAAGCATGATTTTAAATCCTTGCAGCTCACAACAACCGTAAAAATAATTTAAAATAATCACAACAAAATTTAATTACAACCATAATGTTGATTATTTTATACTGTTAAGTATGGATTTAGAAGTCTTTGCTTATATTTTGTATAGATATAAATTCACATAGTGGAATGTTAGAATTTAAAAATTGATTCATTCGATAAATAAAATGTCCATCCGTAAATACTTGACGTCCGTGTTCATTGATATTAATATATATTCAAATGAATTTGAAAAAAAATACTAACAGGAACGTTTAACTTAGATTATTATAAAATTTTAATTCAATTTTTGTTTGTATGTTTTAATAGTTTAACGTTATAGCATCTACATATATGTACTATGGTACGGTTCTGAAAATTGTATTCATTGTGTTGACCAACTATCCTTCACGTCTAGATTCATTCACATTATAATAGATCACATTTCAAAAGCACACTATCGGTTTGCGTTCTCAAAAATTCCGGATAAAATGTCAATGAATCCGGAGTCAAAACATTTAATGTAGGCCGTTTGACATTCGAATTCAACTATTAGATTAAGATATGTGATGACGCAAATGCGTATTCTTTTCCTGAGTATCAGTGAGATGCTTTCTACTTACTATTTTGTGCGCTAAAAGACTATTTGCATGCAATACTATTAAATTCACTCATTAAAGCTTATTTTCGTTTTCGTTATCTAAATTCAGGACACGGCAGAAAGAGCTTTACATGTGACTTTCAAGCACGGTCATCATTACTAACGGTATTCTGACCTCGAGTTGTTTCTCTTTTGTTTCTTTTTTGAGTCACTGTCCTATTATAAACTTTGACCTTTACAAAAAGTTAAGGATTGTCTACCCAAGGAATAGATTCCTTAACTTTGTAATATATTTAGCCTTTTAACTTTTTTCATTCGATCGTCACTGATGTTTTTTTTTTGTAGACTTAACTCGTGTCTGTCATACATCATTTTAATTCTGGTATCTTTTTATATCTACATAAAATTGAGAATGGAAATGGGGAATCTGTCAAAGAGACAACAACCCGACCATAGAAAAAACAACAGCAGAAGGTCACCAACAGGTCTTCAATGTAGCGAGAAATTCCCGCACCCGGAGGCGTCCCTCGGCTGGCCCCTAAACAAATATATACTAGTTCAGTGATAATGAACGCCATACTAATTTCCAAATTGTACACAAGAAACTAAAATTAAAATAATACAAGACTAACAAAGGCCAGAGGCTCCTGACATGGGACAGGCGCAAAAATGAGGCGGGTTCAAACATGTTTATGAGATCTCAACCCTCCCCCTATACCTCTAGCCAATGTAGAAAAGTAAACGCATAACAATACGTACATTTAAAATTCAGTTCAAGAGTTTTATGTAGATATAAAAAGATAAATTGGTTATTTTGAAAGTGTGTACAGGTATTCATAAACTTCTGAATTAAGAAATTCTTCGGCAAAACTAAGTTTCCCTGTAGAATGTTTGAATTGATTGAAGTAAAATCGGAAAATCCTTAAAATTTGAGATGTTTTATGAGACCAAAATAAGTCTCTTCATAAGAGGTCCCAATCAACTGCATGCCACAGGTTTCACTGCATACAATATCTGCCATGAGTAAAGACAGCTTCAAATACGAGTTGAAAATATAAAGTCATTCATGTAGGAAACAAAATATAAAGATATGATAGATCAAATAAATGCATCCACAATTCCAGATTATAAAGCAAACTGAGTCACAGTGCATAAATTTATATTGCGATAGGTTTGTGCAATTTGCATAAGTCACCCGGTTAGTAGAAATTCGGATTTGCCAAAGGGTTATAATCGGAAAAAATATGTACATTCCCGAGCTTTAAAATAACTATTCAAATAGAAGCTGTAAATATATACTTCAGTCAACTGGCTTCTTCTATTCACAGTCAATTATTTCAATTCAAAATCAAACACAAATTCAGCAACGATCTTTTGATGACCCGGCAGTCAGCGGTCTTAGGTTCATGTATTGCTTTTCTTTTTTTTAAAGAAAGCAACTTGTTTTGTGTCTTCCGTATTTTCATCTTTACCTCTGTTCCAATGACATATATCACAATTTAACAAAAAAATCACGTTGTTTTGTTTCGGTTTTTTTTAAAACTTGTAATGAATATTTTCCAGACATAACGTATTAAACCATCTCCTATTTTTATTTATCGGTATTAAATGTTGATATTAGCTCACAGTTTCATCATTTATATATCGAAATGTTTTGTTCTGTTGACCTTGTCCGTTGACCTTGTTTGTTCCTTGTTGTCGTATTACTCTCTATATTTACATTATTTTATTTAGAATAATTGATTTCTTATCTTTCGTTAAGAATTGAATGCTTCTTTTTGTAACTTCATTGAGGTTTAAAAGCGTTGACCGAAGTACATTTTGTATGAAGGGCGGAAGCGCTTCATTCTAAAAATGTGCGCACAGTCAACGCTTTTACAACCCTATGAAGTTACAAAAAGAAGCATTCAATACTAATAATTACATTTTTTTTTAGCAAGGATCATGAAAACACGATTTTTATCAAGTTTTTATTTAATTTACCTGTGCACTTTATTGGGGGACCTCATGTCAACATGAATGATAAATTTTATTGTGTAATGCAATTGCATAAGGAATAACGCGAGATTGCAGTGTAGACAATCAGAATAACGTATTATAATGAAACATACATATAATTTAATTATTTTAAAATAAAGAATCTTGACATATGCTTTCAGACTAAACTTGAGAGCGGTGACACAGCAGTGCCCATCTCTCAAATGAAGCTTTTTTTGTATTTTTTTCACACTTTTTGTTTTTGTTTTTCCTTCATCCCATATTTGTTGTTACTCCCTATATCCCGCATCCCCACTTTTTAACCCCCTATATCTCACATCCCACTTATTTACCCTCTATACCTCACATTCCATAAATGTTTCATCCTCTCAAACTTTTCACTTTAACGTATTATACACCAATTACAAAAGACTTTCAAATTAAATCCTTATCA
This sequence comes from Mytilus edulis, assembly GCA_019925275.1. NCBI lineage: Eukaryota > Metazoa > Mollusca > Bivalvia > Mytilida > Mytilidae > Mytilus > Mytilus edulis. The sequence continues at coordinate 28,944,903 of CM034362.1, read as the reverse complement.
TTTTAGAAGGAATAGAAAAAATTATGATAGTCCAATTTCAAAATCGAGATTGGGTTTTCATCGCACTAATTTAAAGGCTGAAAATAAAATGCAACATAGTTTTTAGTCTTATACATGTGTGGTAGTAATTGGTGTTTTTTTATATATTAACTGAGACTACTATAACATAGTGTTATAGTAGTCTCGGTTAATATAAAAAAAAAAAACACCTAAGGATTAAATTTGAAAGTCTTTTGGAAATAAATAGAATCTAATATAGATAGATTTTAGACGCCAATCGTTACCAGCACATTCACGTTCATAAAAATAAATAATTTGTTTAATTTTGAATTTCCATTAGATCATACTAAAGCTTCCTTTTTGTAATTTGCATAATGTTATTTTGCGAAACTATGCAATTTTATTTTCTAAACTCTTTCAAATTAAAAAAAAAATGAATTGTTAATATTTGAGACTTCTACCTGTTTCGCCGTATACAGCCCGGTTGTCGCTATCGAACTTTAATAAGTTACATGTAAATTGGTCAAAGTTTTCATTTACATGGTAAACTCGATCCAAATCATCGGTTGTCACTACATTGTATCAACGTTGTTCATTTAAACTTGGTCAAAGAAAAAACTGCGCTGTTATGGGCAATTCCCGTCAAGTTTTAAGAAAAATGAGATTCTATTCCATCCTAGTCTTACAAAGTCTTTGATCAAAGTTTTCTTTGACGGTTGTCACTATAAAAATAAATCCATCAACAACTTTGACCAAGAAAACTTGCACTAGAAAATTTAATAGCGACAACGGGCCTTAACATAACAATTAGATAAGTCCTCTTTATTATATTTCCATTTGAAAAACTAAAAGCAAAAAGTGAAGTTAACAACTCATTGACATTTATCTAAATCATTCTATTGATGTGTCAGTGTTGTTGTTTTTACTTTACAAAATAGATTATCACTGTGTCTTATTTTAAAAATAAATAAAACGAAAACCACAATGACCATTCATTAGAGTTTATGCCCCGCCTATGATAATTGAGGGGCATTATGTTTTTCGGTCCGTCCGTCTGTCCCTTCAAGTTAATAAAGGTTTGATTTAAGGTAGGTTAAAGTTGTGATCTAGAATAGTTTGTGGTCACATATACCAGAAACTTACTTCATAATAGATAAAGGCAGATGTGGTGTGAGTGCCAATGAGACAACTCTCCATCCAAATAACAATTTAAAAAAGTAAACCATTATAGGTTAAAGTACGGCCTTCAACACGGAGCCTTGGCTCACACCGAACAACAAGCTATAAAGGGCCCCAAAATTACTAGTATAAAACCATTCAAACGGGAAAACCAACGGTCTAATCTATATAAACAAAACGAGAAACGAGAAACACGTATATATTACATAAACAAACGACAACTACTGTACATCAGATTCCTGACTTAGGACAGGTGCAAACATTTGCACCTGTCATAAGTTCATCATTAAGTAAAATATTTAATCTAATATTTGTCAAATTATGGTTTTGAGCCAAATCTCACGGTTCACTGAACACGGAACTTCGCGATAACCGAAATGATCTTCTCAAATTTACTGAAAGGTAAGTTCTTTACCAATCTCCGGCGCAGAGCTCACATACGTTCCGTACTTACTTCGTATCACTACACAACTATATATAGTGTACTATAAGTATACGGAAAGGAAACGAGCGCTGTGCGGAGATTGGTTCTTTACATAGAGAAGATTTCTCTTGATTTTAGCTAGTTGTTTATTTGTAGTTTCAGAGCTCTGGAGCTTCCAAAGCTTAACAGTTTTAACTTTGAAAATTCAAACGTTTTCTGGAAAACGCAGATCTTTATGAAATATGAATTGAAATAAGTATTGCTTCGAGTTTTCTTTCATCCAAATCAAATCAAATTCTTTAATTCTTATCAATAAAAGTCATCGCATATCATCTCCAAATATGTTTTTAAAGGTCGTTTCTCTTCTTAAGTTAATAAAAAAAAAGAGGGCAACTGAATACCTTAAGTCGAAGAAAGACAGTCAGCAAGCCCTTTCCCCTCGAGCCTTGCCACTTAAAAAAAAAAATTAAGATGCATCTGCAGTCTTTTCTTGTCCACAGCAGTGCCTAAGCACACATTTTAAAATTTCGCATACATTGGGTGTTCATGACGGTCTTCCTCGAATCACGTTAATTTCGGCCTTAATATTAAACCTGAACACCTTCCCACTTTACCTCAGGTTGAATCTCTCCTTTAAAAGCTGATATACACACCACTGAATTTTACGCACCTGCACTATTTATGAAAATTATATATAATAATGACTTAACTGGGTATTTAAAGTAATAGAAATTCTAAAATAAATAAATGTTCTTCCGTAGTCAGTGCAAATATTAAAATCAAGGCCACTAAGGCTGTTAGAATTTAATAGTACATACAATTGTAGTGTAAATATTTGAAAACGATGAAGTAATATGTAAATATAGTTTTTTGCCATGCATATAACAGATAAATTGATTGCATGATTGTAACCGATTAAGATAACATATATTAATTGATTACATGATTATAACCGATTTAGATAACATAGATTAGTTGATTACATGATTATAACTGATTTAGATAACACAGATTAATTGATTACATGATTATTACCGTTTAAGTAACACAGATTAATTGATTACATGATTATGACCGATTTAGATAACACAGATTAATTGATTACATGATTATAACCGATTAAGTTATAACCGATAATTCATTGCATGATTATAACCGATTTACAAATGACATGCTAATTGATTACATTGCTTTAGCCGATTAAACATAACAGGCAAAGACAAAGAGACTTTTTGGTTCTAAGCAATTCAAATGTAAAAGACCTGTTGAGTTCATTATGCCAAGCGATTTAGATATAACAGACTTATAAATTATAATAATTGATAAAATTATTCTTTCAGATTTAAACTTAATTAAAAGACTTCATGGTTATAACTGATTCCAACGTAACAGACTATAATTGTGATTGTATGATTCTAAATCCTAGTTACAAAAATCACCAGATCGTTGTATTTCTGAGCAATAATCGTATTTGATGAATATAATTATATACATTGTACATTGTACTCAATCTATTAAAAGGCATCCTCGATGAAATATCATATATCATAAATGTACTTTTTAATATAGTTAAACATCTATATAGTGGGAGATATTATGGACATAATTGTGCAAATCGTGATACAAGCATGAAATTTGGTATAAAGGTTGACTAAATGATGCTAAAAAAAAATCCGCTGCTGGCCAGAAAAAAAAATCATTTTTTCAAGATGGCCACCACACATTTCGGAAATGGCGTCATTACAAATTGACAATAATTCGTTAATCCTTTAAAAGGTGTGTTATATGTAAAATCCAATGTTAGATTTGATAAAAAGTAAATGACAGTTCCTAAATTACGACTAGACAATACATTAATGAAACTAAAGGGGACTTCCGGTTTCAAAATGCCGGCAAAAAAGTAAAAAAAATCAATTTTTATACTTTCAAGCAAATTCACAAGGGATGTATAATCCAATGTAAGTTATGATAAAACGTACGACGAAACAACTCATAAATGAAGAAAAATAGTGACTTCCGGTTCCAAAATGGCGGCAAATACGTAGAAAATATTTTTATAATTTCCATCAACTTAACAAGTGTTAACACTCTTTGTTAAGTTTAAATGCCTAGATTGGTTAGAAAGACAGGTTGCTTATTTTATAATTATCTGATAGTTGCCTATACAACAACCCGTACAAGGAAGGCCAGAACGGAAGCATCTATAGTTATCAACACAGCTCGGTTTTCGGCTCCGCATTTCAAAATTTTCTGACACGAGGATGCAAAGGCAGTCAAAGAAGTCCATTTTGGTTTCCAACTGTCATTGATTCTTTCTTTCATCCAACCACAGTGTTCATGACTTGGAACACGTACCTGTCAAATACATGAATCAGGCTGAGCCCAAGCAACTCCTCCTTGATATACTTCTCTTTTGATGTGCTCTGGAAAAGAACCTCTTGTAGGCGGAATTGCATCACAATGCCGCTGCTTTCTGTTCTGGCAAACAATTCACATCGTGCATCGCTCCATACTTAAGCCTAAAAAAAACATCCTTTACATCTGGAAAACCTTCCATTGTTAGCCAAGCTGACCTTTTGCCTTTCTCATGACAATTCGACAAAGTGCCACATCCACTAAATGCATGGACGAAAGGAAAAGCAGCTACACAAGGACCAAACGTATTTGATATGTCACGTGCAGGAAGCCATCAAAAGTCGTTATTCCTTCCATAACCTATTCGCAATTTGTTCTACCTAATTTTGCGATTGCTGCAATTCTTGATACTATTACATCTGTGTCAGTACTACCTAAAATTACATTTTACAATACTTTTCATAATCATGCTGAACATGGACAAACATTCGTGTATCTGCTTCTTCATGATTACAAGGGGAGATAGATAGCAAGTATCTTTATTGAAATTGCAAAGAATATTTTCACCATGAGTAACATACACATTTGCATTAGTCTCTTAAGAAGCAATTTTGTCTGCAAGAAACTTGAACAATTTCGTTTTGTTGTCATCTTCACAGAGAAAACTACTCCATACCCTTGGTGTTCCACCAGAACCAACACCTTTCCATCTGGCACAATAACCTTGCCTTTGTCTTGTCACAACCTTTAAATTGTTCATTTAGTAAACATAAAATACAATGTCTACTTTTGAATACTTATCGATGCAAGATTTTACATAAGGCAGTATGACATCATTAGCATAATCATCAAATATTTTTGCCCAACTTTGTGACCTGGAATTAACCATTGCTGCCCCAACAACGATAAATGCGTCCGAATTCGGATCAGCAAATCGCAGAATGTCTCAAGTAAACCCATTTGCAGCGATTTAATACTAAATTATAATCCTGGTACCTTTGATAACTATTTACACCACTGGGTCGATGCCACTGCTGGTGGAAGTTTCGTCCCCAAGGGTATCACCAGCCCAGTAGTCAACACTTCGGTGTTGACATGAATATCAATAATGTGGTCATTTTTACAAATTTCCTGTTAACAAAACTTTGAATTTTTCGAAAAACTAAGGATTTTCTTATTCCAGGCATAGATTACCTTAGCCGTATTTGGCACAACTTTTTGGAATTTTGGATCCTCAATGCTCTTCAACTTTTTACTTGTTTGGCTTAATAAATATTTTGATATGAGCGTCACTGATGAGTCTTATGTAGACGAAACGCGCGTCTGGCGTACTAAATTATAATCCTGGTACCTTTGATAACTATTTACACCACTGGGTCGATGCCACTGCTGGTGGACGTTTCGTCCCCGAGGGTATCACCAGCCCAGTAGTCAACACTTCGGTGTTGACATGAATATCAATAATGTGGTCATTTTTACAAATTTCCTGTTAACAAAACTTTGATTTTTTCGAAAAACTAAGGATTTTCTTATTCCAGGCATAGATTACCTTAGCCGTATTTGGCACAACTTTTTGGAATTTTGGATCCTCAATGCTCTTCAACTTTTTACTTGTTTGGCTTAATAAATATTTTGATATGAGCGTCACTGATGAGTCTTATGTAGACGAAACGCGCGTCTGGCGTACTAAATTATAATCCTGGTACCTTTGATAACTAATAATACCACTATTTCAAGTGACATCCTGAGATAAAGACGGAGGAGCAGTTTGGTTTCTATGGATACAGAAATATTCCAAGTAAAACTGTCTACCGTGACAAGAAATGAAAAGTCTAGAAAAGATATCGCAATCACTTTTAAGGTTCTCTAGCTTTGTTTTTGACAAAGACGTTTCCAGTTTCATTTTGCGGCCAAAATAGGAAGTTGTTCTTTTTTATTTGGTTATAAAAAACAGGTTTTCCTTCGTTTTGCATTTGCTTCAAAAGATCTTCGTATTGTTTGGACCAATATCTTGGAGTTTATTTACATATCTTACCTGTTTCCGAATCAACAATTTCCTAAATGAAGTATTTGTTTTACAAATCTGACGACTCTTCTAGAAATGAATATCCAAACTCGTTCATACTTGCAAAGCCTTTAAAGCTGTTTAAAGAAATCTTTTTGTGTTTTCGTAGAGTCTTCATTATGTCGTTCGTCTGTTTTAGAATGACCCAAACCACTAGATCTTTCAAATTAATCTTCTAGTATACTGACTCCTGGTCCAGCTACCATCCGTTTGTCTAAATGGGATCTTCGGTTAATCCTATGGCACCAATATCGCCCTTCACAATTGCATTATTCTGTTTTTGTGCCTGATCAATTGTGTTACAAGAAAGAAATTTACTGGTCTTACGTACAGTGAAATTATCATTTTCAAATTCCATTGCCACCTGTGGGTGATGTTCGGGAAGGGAAGTCATATCTCGGAGTTGAGTCGGTAACGATCGAGCATAATTTACACGATCAAGACCTAAAACAATACGCTATCATGCTTTATATGGACTGTCTAACTCATGAAATGAGCATAATACCAAAATCAGAAGAAGTTCTTAATTTATAATTGAACGCCAGTGTTTAAACTGTGGTCGAGATGACTCTATTTCCTTACACCAGTCTTTTAAATCATTGAACGTCACTGAGTCATAAAATAATTATATATTCTGAGTTTAGCTTTCATAATCTGAAATTAACAGTTTTAAGCAAAATACATGCAGTTGTCTGATGCGCCTGTCTAGTCCTAGATACATTTGAACATACATCAAAAGAATCTGCCGTTCTTGGTGTTGCAATATTGGCTTCAGTAAGACAACATGTCTATCACGCAATATATCACCCAGAGTTTTAAAACAAGTCATTTCAATGTGCAATCAACCAAACATGACGATACACTTATATTTTCCTTACAAATCAGGCCATTTCCACTGAATTTGCTTAGGCATTTCCAAAAGTGGCTGATCTGCAGTTACATTTGATGTTTCTCCAGATTAACTACATTTTCGCCTTAACCATCGAATACCTGAGAATTGCCTGGTAGTGCATACAAATCGCTCTTGATGTCTATAAATAGTTTGCACATGCGCAAAAGTGTGAAACACATGTGTATCATAACCTTGAAAAATGTTATTAAACCAATTCATAATATCATTAGAAATCCAAAAACACTAAATATATAGTAAATAGTTCAAATGTTTTTGAAAAAATTTTGTTACATTTTCGCGCATGCGCAAATACTGGATATGTCAAATATTCATTTTTAATAAATATGTGATGTAAGGAAGGTAGCCACCAAACCTGGTAATTGGTTTTTACTAAAAGAAGTTCAAAGAAAAGTTTTCCAGAAAAATCAGTATTTTCAAACTAAAGAAAACAGCCATTTTAGAAAATGGCCGTGGCCATCTTGAAATTTTTTTTTTTAATGGCCAGCAGTTATTTCTTACAAAGTATATAATAATGATGCTTTGTGGTAATTTTCATGCTTGTATCATCATTTGCACAATTCCCTCGATTTTGCTTGCTAATATCTTCCACTAATAACGAAAAAGGAAGATTGATTTTTGTTGGGTAAACCATTGTTCCAGACGCGAATCTATTTACATATTTTAAAGGTTCTGAAGAAGAAGAAATCTGACACCACGGTGCTTGCGTTTGATCATTTGGCCACAGCATTCGATTAAATACCTTTCAGTCAAAAATTGCCTTACTTTCCATATCATTGTTGTCTTTTATAAACGGACATAAAATCTTATAAAAATACTGTTTATCTGTCATAAATACAAACTATCTAGTTTTATTTAGGGTGTAAACTATCGTTATATAAACTTCGCAGTAATTTTTAAGAAATCGATGGCGTACATGCAATGAATGTAGATGTGTGTGCAGGTCTTACTTAATCTTTTATTCAAACCAATAAAAATCTCTGATTAATTGTATTTTCAGTTTGAAAATTAGGTATTTGTAGTGAAAATAAAGGTTTAACTTTCAGAGTGCTCATGCAACGTTGACCTTATGCACCTTTGATTTAATGGGTAAACCATGTTGGTCTTTATCTTTTAAAAATTTTATGTATTAACTTGGTCTCGAGCTCAAAACTAAACATTTGAAAGCCAGGGATGTAAACAAATGTTGCCATGTATACCTGCAGGGGCGGATCCAATGGGGCGTAATCCCAAAAAACGGAATGTATACCCCCGAGCGGAGCGATACCAAAAACAAATCATATAAATCGTTAGAAATATGAGATTTTGGGGCTGTCAAAACGGGCGTGTAAGCCCTCTACGATCCGCAACTGTACCTGTATCCTACGAAAAGTCTAAATTGTTATCTTGTCTGTTCTCAGGATCATCGTAATGGTCGAAACCAACATGACGAAGACAATAACCACTATTTTTATGGCAATCCTGGTACCTCCAACGACAATGAAATGTATAGACCAGACTACAGACGAAAAGATTATTTAAAGGTTAATACTCCGAAGCTTTGGGATCACAAGAACGTTCCTTTTCAAGATCTTAAAGCTAGTCATCATTTCTGGGGGACACAGAACACGGATTCTACAGAGCGACTGGGCGGCATATATATCTACAGATTCTGTTACGAGACCAAAGTCATCTACGCCATCGAAAGTCATAGCAACAGTTATAGTGATAGGGATTTTATTTGTCGTTAGTGGGGCCATTGCAGCTGCTGTTTATTTCACAAGTCTTAGTAAGTAAAATATTTATATTCACTTTGAGCAAGCAATATTCATCCAAACATCTAAGCTGTGCCACAATATCTTTATGTAGGATTTTCTCATTTGTCTTTTAATGGCGTAAAGACGTCTCATCTTAAATGGCATGCGGAACCGTAACTCTAAAGGTCCTATTGTATTTTCTGATTTTTATAGACTATGGACCGTAAATTTTCAAAAAATGTCCGAGGGAACATAAGAAGTACGGTTCTGCAGCAAATATTGCAGTACATTATAGATGACACTAAAATAAAAAAAAGACATGTGACAATATAAGGGTGTTAGACCCAATAAGACTTTACTACACAAATTATTAAAATAGAGGTCAACTATACTACCTTTTACGTTGGCCAGAAATTTAGCCATACGTCATACAACATCGTGTGAATTTCAGAGGAAGGTTACACTATTGAGTGACTCTCTGCATGGTCTGTCAGATTTGTTGTTTTATGTTTTGGCTGCAGCATCTACTCCGCATTTTCTAAACTGAGAGGACAAAATTGTGTTTTTTTTAAAGTTAAAGTGAATACGACTCGAATTCTTTTGTTCCAATATTAGAGACATTTCCTAATTTTCATACGCTTTTTACTAATTTCTATGTTTTTGTTGTTCTTTTCTTTTCTTTTCCTATTCTTTTTTATTGCAATATGTTTACAAAAAATAAAAAAAATGAAAAATAATTGAAAAGCAGCAAACCCGTTAAAGAAACTGAAAATCAGTAAATGTCTGAAATTATAACGGAAAAGAAATCGGCTAGTTCAAAACATACTTATCTTTTATAAGATGCAGTCAATTATCATTATTCCCTGTCGATCAGCATTGGGCATTCAGCAAAATAACAGGCCGAAACAAAAATTGCAGAAATGGTTTTAATGAAGAAAATCAAGACCCTGCTCGTAGAACATCAAATTGAACAGTACACTCTAGGTGCTGATTTTCACTGTGAATGCTGGTGATTGTGAGTGAGTCACTCAGAAATACCTCTCTGTATGCATACCAGTGTTGTGAATCATAGTGTTATCACTCTGAATCACCAGTTATCACCCTGTTTCAGTGGCGGATCCAGAACTTTTGATAAGGGGGGGGGGGGGGGGGGCCCGCTCCAGTCATGCTTCAGTGATTCCCTATATAATCAACCAAATGTTTCCCATGAAAGGGGGGCCGGGCTCCCCAGCCCCCCCCCCCCCTTTGGATCCGCCTATGTGATTCACACAACATCGGTACGGGTGATATTCGGAGAATCACCTTGTGTGTGCTGTATCAGATGAATTTCAGTGCTTCTGGTGTGATAGATAGATACAGGTTGGCGATGTATTTATTAATTGTCATTGTTTGTTTAACGCCCAGTGGCAAGTATTTTATGCATGTTCAGGACGAGAACAAATTATATAACAATGATTTAAAATTCAAAATTGTCTAGCTGCTGCAGAGTGAGTTGACCGGGATAAAAGGTGGTAAATTTAGACTGCCACTGTACAGAAAAAGAGAGTATGTTAGATAGGAGCAGAAAATAAGCCTTGCAACATGTCCCCTAGTAACCCCTCAAAGAGTTGTTGAATAGGTTCTTCAACATGCAGGCAGCGTGGCACTGTCCCACTCGAGGCATCGGATTAAACGTCACAATTCCCACTTGACGTGGCAGCGTATTTGTACATCCCTCTTTAGCAAGGTTTTTTATAGATTCTGAGAAGAAGAAATCTGGATGACCATATTTCTAAACCCACGTCAACAATTTGGCTTGTTCAACATGAGATAACTAAGTCCCCTTAACAGAGATTGTCATCCATACCCATTGCAGGCAAATAATAACGACCTGAAAGTTTTCTAAAATAAACTTAATGTATCCTTTTTTAGAGTAATAAACTAAGTTTACTTTTATTTTAAAATCTGATTTGATATATAATTACCAGGATTTGAAATCCCGATTGAAACCGGATAAATCGTCTCAATAGACCATTAAAAAAATCATAACAATGTATGTAATATCGTAAAGGAATTAAAAAATATTCATCATCATTATTTCGCAGTTGATATAAATTTGTACTTTAAGATGTACTTTAACTTTTTCGTTTCCTTATTTTATAATCTTTCACATGACGCAAACACATGATCATATGCTATATATGCTTAGTATTGTTGTCTATGTACCTTTAAACATTGTGTTTTTTGTAACTTAAATTAAAATGAGTGATAGTTAAAATATATTTGGTATATATAGAGTCATTGCAAGTTCTACATGTCCGTTTGACTGGTTGACAGGGTTCGTTTGACCTTATACCCTAAAGCTAACGGTTTGTTGGTCAACGTTAAGATTTCGTGGTAAGGTCCGTTTCTTAAATACTATATATAAGTAATAGGTCAACTATATTTGGTGAATATAGAATGCTTGCTTGTCTTCCAGGGTTCATCTGACCTTGACCGAATTCATTGTTCAACGTTTAGTTTTCGTTGTTACATTTTTGTAGGTCTGTTTCTCATATACCGTAAGCATTAACTCAACTATTGTTTGTGTATGGAATAATTGTGAAGTATACATGACTGTCCATTTGCCAGGGCTCTTCTGACCTTGACCTCATTTGCATTGATCATTGATAACGGTAAGTTTATTTGATCACGATCAGTAAAGTAGGCGAGATATTTTTGTATATGAATTCATGTCATGTTTTCAACCCTACTCTTAATATCGATCAGTGGACTATGTAAGGTTAAAACAAAAAATTAATGCGAGAAAAGCACTTAACTTAATACTGGTATAGAAGAAAGCATAAAACACAAGTACAAACTAAAACTAATAAACAATTATAATATACCATAAAAAATACTCTCAGTTACTGGAAAAAGTTCAATTATTATAAATTAGGCCGTTAGTTTTATCGTTTGAATTGTTTCACATTTTTTGTGTCGGGGCCTGTTATTGCTTACTATATATATATTGTATGTGTTTAATATAAATAAGAAGATGTGGTATGAGTGCCAATGAGACAACTCTCCATCCAAGACACAATGTATAAAAAGTTAACAATTATAGGTCAAAGTACGGCCTTTAACACGGAGCCTTGGCTCACACCGAGAAGCAAGCTATAAAGGCCCCAAAATGACTAGTGTAAAACAATTCAAACAGGACAACCGACGGTATAATCTATATAAAAAACAAGAAACGAGAAACACCTATGAACCACACCAACACACGACAACCACTGAACAACAGGCTCATTTTGAAGGCCGAACAGTGACCTAAAATTGCTTACATCTACATCATTTGAACTCTGGTGGATAGCTGTCTCATTGGCAATCCTACCACATCTCCCTATTTTCAAATCAAAAGTACTTTACTTTCTCCTATACTGTCCTATACTGGTCATTTTCAATCAATTTGAATTATCGCCCTTATTTCAAGAGCATTATAAGATTATACACGTACTTATTCTTTTTCAAACGTCGTTCTCATGCTTCACCCAGTGTATAGTTCTCTATAACAGTCCATTATCAAATGTAGCAATATTGTACAACAACTTTGAACTAGGTTGATGAGCTACTTGCAGGGTTGTATTTTAACGGCAGTGCGAGTGGACTGACTTTTCCAAGGAATGAAAAATAGCATACTCAGATATAAAGATTTTCTACCAAAAATTAAGAATTGGAATTGAGATATTTCCTTCGTCGGAAATAGTTCCCAGTGATCCTTATAAATGTACGGTCTTCTATTAGTTGATAGTTGCTTGTTCTTGTGTTATCATTTTTTGCTTTACAGCTTTTTTTTCCGATGACCTCTTTTTTAAAAAGATAATTACATCTCCCTGCTCTGTGTGGGTAAGATAATGGTTTGTATCTACATTTTCCGGTTAAAATTTAGGGACGCCCATACAGAACAAAATAAGAAAATACAGAATTTCGGTCCTTAAAAGAAGTAACCATTCATTTACATTTTTGTACCAACAGCATGAGCAAGAACCATTTTTTGCTCGTGCCCTTCATGCATCCCCTTCTTACTGTGACTTCATAAGTAGGTTCCATTACGATTGTTTGACCATACCTTTTTCTCAATTTAGTTTCTTCTAAACTACTGTTATGAATTGTATGAATGTTACATGTATATGTTTAATTAAAATTTCATATTTTTTTAGCAAATGTGAATAAAACAACGACTCCAGCGGTACCGAAAACGACACCAGGTATAGCTTTAATTAATAATCTGCTCAATTGATCAATGAACAGTAGAACAACCCGATTTTCCTTACAAATTAATCACTATACACATGATACATCTGCAGATAGGGTTCCTACCTTGGAACCCTTGTACGATTTATAGCCTATGGCCAAGGAAAGCCTAGCTACTTTATGTACTTATTACTTTCCCTATCTCAAAAATCGTGATAACATAATGACGACCGATTCAACATTTTCAACATCAAGTCTCAACCCTATGTTTAGTATAGAGTGCGGGATGTTACAGTCCTTCCAAAATAACCACTGTACCACCGCACATAGGGATTGATCCAGAACTATATGAGCTCGCCTCACTAAGCTCATGCAGCGCTATTATATTTCTGAAGAACATTTAGTGCATTGATTGATTGATTTTTTTTGGTTGATGATGTTCATTTAAGATAATTTTTTAGTTGACATTAAATTTGTAGCGTTGTTAAATTCGTTGATTCATTTCAAAAATGATTCATACGATCGATGAAGTGAGTAATCGGTTAGCCTTTAACTTTTCCTCCCATATAATTACATTTGGACACAGTTTAAATTGATTAACGGATCGATTTTATGATTGATTGTAGTTTGCTTAATGTCCAGTGGCAATCATTTCATGTATGTACAGGACGAGAACAAATTAACAATGAATACAATAGGTATGTCCTGTTACAGAGTACGGAAGCCCTGGAGTGCCATGCAAAAAAAATATTCAACTTGTGCGCACAAGTTACTATCTTGCGCGCACAAGTTACTATCTTGTGCGCACGTGCGCACAAGTTACACAACTTGTGCGCACGAGTTACACAACTTGTGCGCACGAGTTATTAACTTGTGCGCACGAGTTGTACAACTTGTGCGCACAAGTTACACGTGGTCTTATAGAAATGCGCTATTTTGATAAAGAGACTACTTTATGGAACGCCGTAGCTGCCGAATACAAACATTTGTTTATATACATGAATCCACATACTTTTCAATATCTGCACATGTTTTTTTCTATGAATACACATACTTTGTCTACATATGAACATCGTTTACCTTATATGCACATACTTTTCTATATATGCACAGATATGCGGATTTTTTTTTATATATCTATTTGCACATAGTTAACCTCATATGCATATACTTTTTTTCTATATATGCACATACTTATTCTACATATGAATGTAGTTCTGCATGTGAATACTTTTCTCAGTATATATGAACATAGTTTTTCAACGTGAGAACTACAATTCATATTATGCTTTTCTTTTGTTTTTTTCAAACTGAACTAAGGGTTCCAATATCATAAAAGGAATCTTTATTAAGAATTTCTTAATAATGTATGTTGTTCAATTAAGCAACTGTTGGAATTATTTTTATATGAATGCAATATTATTTTGGTATGTATTATGGTATGGCGCTGTTGTCTTCATCTATAGTCACTTGGTTTTCATGTCAAAACGTTGACGGAGTCGATTTGTTTGTATTAGATTTTAGCACAAGGATTATTACCACTAACTTAGTTTGAATGGCCATTTTCTTTACCAATTTTAATGTGTTTTCAAAGTATTCAGTATAGATCTCAAAATGTGAATTGTTTTCTATTATCATGATGTTATAGAAAGGACCCAAGACGGGGGATTTTTTTTATGCCCTGCCGATAGGCGTATTGGGCATTATACATGTATTACCCTTGATCGTCCGTTTTACCGTCTGTCCTTCCATCTTCCCATTTTATTTTGCTGCACTCTAATTCAACTTTGCCTCTACTTAATTTGATGAAGCTCATACACAAAGGTAAAAAACTATAAAACGCAAAATGTCATCTGCTGTACTGCAGTTCTGTTCCTTTTTAACTAGGAAAATTTCATTTCTTTTTTTGTTTGTTTTTGCACTGTCACCTTAATCCCCAAATGCTGAAAATGTAGACGCAAAACAAGAAATGCAGAGTAAATCAGACAAATCATAATGCAGAACTGTAGCACGTCATATCATATTTTATATTCACACTTTTTTAAAGCTTTTCAATACGTATACATTTTATTTTTACGGCGTCGGCGTTGGCTTCGCAATGTTTCAGTTTGTGATTAGGTCTAGTTTATGTTGAACCACAAGTGGTGGTTCAATGATATGTTTTATGCAGTTGTATAAGTATTGGAACATCTCATTTCTATAGATAATATTCGGCCCTGTCCCCTCAGTAATTGTCTATATTGACTTTGAAAATTTATTGGCATTTGCAAGTCATATTTCTATGGAGGTTATAAAGCCCACCCCCTCATCATGGTTTATTGACATTGAAACTTTTACATAGTTTACAAGTTTATGTTTGTTTAAAGGGAACGACTTATGATAAGTCCATGGTATTTTGTATGTAGTTATATATTGGCATATCTCATTTCCATGGATATTGTTCAGCCATGTACTTTCAGTCGTGGTTCATCAACTTTGAATATTTCCATAACTTACATGTTAAAGTATTGCTTTTTTGGTTTCAAAATTTGCATTGTCAAAATTACAAAAAGGCGTTACATAACCATTTCTGTGAAAACAGTTTATTTTTTTAATATTTTAACGAAGTTATATATATATATAATTACTTTCGTATACAGATAGAAAATTTCAAGAGAGATACATTACTCCCACCCGACC
Source organism: Mytilus edulis (assembly GCA_019925275.1). Taxonomy (NCBI): domain Eukaryota; kingdom Metazoa; phylum Mollusca; class Bivalvia; order Mytilida; family Mytilidae; genus Mytilus; species Mytilus edulis. Next base: position 28,929,340 of record CM034362.1, on the reverse strand, counting down.
CCCAATTTTCAAAAGCTTACAACTTGAAAATGAATACATGATTCTATCAATATTTTTTTCTCTTTAAGATTTAATATAAAATTACTTAATATCAAATTGATGAAATGGCCCAAGGGCCCAGCTTGATGTTACTGAAAATGTTAAAATAGATATAGGAAGATGTGGTGTGAGTGCCAATGAGACAACTCTCCATACAAATAACAATTTAAAAAGTAAACCATTATAGGTTAAAGTACGGCCTTCAACACGGAGCCTTGGCTCACACCGAACAACAAGCTATAAAGGGCCCCAAAATTACTAGTGTAAAACCATTCAAACGGGAAAACCAACGGTCTAATCTATATAAACAAAACGAGAAACGAGAAACACGTATATATTACATAAACAAACGACAACTACTGTACATCAGATTCCTGACTTAGGACAGGTGCAAAACCCTGGATAGTTTGAGCAAGAATTGCCCCTTTAAATACGTTTGACATATCTACATTTGGATTGTGATTAACATTTTGATAATAGGCATCTTTTTAAAGACATCAAGAAATTCAGTGGGCAATTCTTATGCACTTTTTATAGAAAAAAATTAACATTGACCAAAGAATTATGAATCATGAAAATGTGCCACATAAAGTTGACCTACTGCGTTATTACATCTGAGAAACGTACATAATAACGTAATTTTAACATTGATCACTCATAAAAAGGGAGAAATTTACATGACAAAAAAACTATAATTTTGTTCAACTAGTCGTTGTCACGCCTGGTAAACCATCTAATCTCAACCAAAATGTTGAGATGGAAAAAAGTATTCTGGCACTTCCTGTTGAGTCTTTCTGGTTCAAAATATCCAAAATAAACACAGGGTAGGTCGACTTTTCGTCAATTTACTGAAAATCAATAATTTTTTTGTAAAATAGGAGAATGTCATGCCATAGATAATTGAATTAGGATTTGTTTCGTGTATAACACAGACCAATATGATTTAAAATGACATTGGAATGACTTTTCTCCTGCCGGTAAATGTGGCCAGTGCAGTCGGCTATTGACAAAATTACAGTGAAATCATTGATAAACTACGTATATATCAGTAAATTAGTATTTTTCTAAAACCTTATAAACATAAAATTACAGTTTGCTGCTTTTCTTTACTAATATAATTTAATTATAAAGCTAAATATGTTATGAAGTAGATCATGTTGAGATTTTCTGGTATCGGTTGAGATATTCTGGAACAATGTTGAGATCTTCTGGTGATTGAAATTTTCAACTAGCTTAGTTTCAATTATACATACAAATGTACAACCGCCAAAATTCATAAACTTGCCGTATATTGTTTGACATTTCAACTGTCATTTTAATCTTATCTTTTTCAACTGTCATTTTATTCGTGTCTGTATAGTTATGGCAGGCAGCTTCTAAAGAGACATTTGGTTGTACTAAAGTGAATAGTTAATAGTGAATAGCTGTGTTTTTTCTGGCGCTGGAGATTAATAGTCTAGCACTGAAGATTAATAGTCTAGCGCTGGAGATTAATAGTCTAGCGTTTGAGAAGCAGTTTTGCACAGAAGCTATAAAGTCAATAATGTTGTAATTCATATCTTCAGCGCTAAAATTTATTCCTACATCGCTTAACTTGACATCGCAATAGCTAGCTTTTCGAAATCTACATCGCTATACTTTACATTTGCAGTGCTGGGGGTTAACATCAGCACTTAACTTTAACTATACACAGCTACTTTTGCATAGGTACTGTTTCTAGCAATTTCACAAAGTAAAATGTCAGTGGGTCAGTTATTTTTCTATTACGTTTTTTCTATGTTTATAATCAACATGAACAGGAGTAAAACTGCGCAGATTGTAGTATTGATGTTTTAATGAGTCATTAAAATACTCATTTTCTAACTAAATGCATATTCAGGACGAGTACATGAAATGAATGTTATATGAACATAAACCCTCCTTTGTACTAGATTGACACGCCGTGTGTGCTTTTGAAAATGAAATTAATATATACGTCCACTTGTATTTTTGTCCATCTGATGAATTAAGCATTTTCCAACTGATTTTTATAGTTCGTTCCTATGTTGTACTGCTATTCTACTGTCCAATGTTAGGGGAGGGTTGGAATCCCGCTAAAATGTTTAACCCCGCAATATTATGTATGTATGTGTCTGTACCAAGTTAAGAGCCTGTAATTCAGTGGTTGTCGTTTGTTTATGTGTTACATATTTGTTTTTCGTTCATTTTTTTTTAACATAAATAAGGTCGTTAGTTTCTGGTTACTATTGTCATTTCGGGGCCTTTTATAGCTGACTATGCAGTATGGGCTTTGCTCATTGTTGAAGGCCGTACGTTGACCTATAGTTGTTAATCTCTGTGTCATTTTGGTCTCTTGTGAAGAGTTGTCTCATTGGCAATCATACTCTATTATATATATATTTATAGTATACAAGGTATTATCCCGCAGCTAAGATTTGTCACCCTTTAAGAACGCATGCACATCCGTAAAAAAACGGACGACTACCGGATGTACAACGGACACTTCATCCGTTGAATGTCCGTTAATTCAAAGTATTGAACATGCTCGAAATTCTCCACCGGACAGAAGGGCCATTGATGGATATCACGGATGTTGAACGGACATGAAATGAAAATTAACGGACGTCTTACGGATATGAACGGATTGTAAAAAGTAATCCGTTTGCGCTATCCGTTAAGGTGTAACATGCAATAAAATATTTGTTATCGTTATAAAAAAAAAAAGTGTAACATGTGCTTAAATCTCCGGTCACACCTTACCAGATAGCGCGAACGGACGCCGCACGGATAACTTTTTTTCAATTCGTTCGTTCCGTGAAACGAGTGTTGTTATCCGTTATAGACGTCCGTACATATCTGTTTCATTCCGTTCAGTATCAACTTTATCAGTCGACGTCCGGTTGGTCCGGAGGAAAAATTTTAGCATGTTAAAAACCTTTGAACGGACGTTCAACGGATGAAGTGTCCAGTAGGCGTCTGTTTTTTGTTTACAATACTCGTCCGTTCTGTGTTCGTTTTGTATCTGTTACTCGTCCGTTAAACATCCGTTGGAGGTCCGGTAGACAGGTTCACTAACGATCTTTACCGGACATATAAAGGATAAAACGGATGTGAGACGGACATTAACAGAAGGATAACAGAACGATAATTGACTATAAAACGGATACACACCAATTGAAAATCGCGTCAGGAAAAAACAATTATTGGTATGTTGGTTTTCTTTAGTATCATGCATATTTACGGCTTTTTATAACTGACTACATGTATGCGGTATGGGCTTTGATCATTAATGAAGGCCGTATGGTTACCTATAGTTGTTAATTTGTGTGTCATGTTGGTCTCATGTGGAGAGTTATCTCATTAGCAATCATACCACATCTTTTTTATATGATCTTCTAAATCATGATCAGGCAAAGTTATTGGCTTTTTATTCTGATATTTGTTTTCTAATTCTTTTCAACCCCTACCATTTCTCGGCATACTACAAGTCCGTTTTATTTGTTCATTACATAACGGACATAAAATGAAAATTCACATTAAATATCTGCATTCCTGCATCAAATTTTGCTGACTTGATAGAAATTAAGTCTGGACCTTTGGTTTTCTGTTTTTTACGATCCAAGATGGAGGAAAACACCCATACCACCTTAAAATCGTTTTGAGTTACTCTTAAATTTCCTAGCTGTTAGTTCCCTTTTTTAATAAATGTCGGGCGGATATTGAGAATACCCTCCACTGGGGTAAAGCTGATGACCGTAACTGCATTCACGGTCATCCCAAGATGTCGGATGAAAAATTAGGTCAGTTTCTGTATTGTCTGTTAAAGTGTTTCTATATCATTTTCTTTACAAATCATACATTGAAACGATGTAAATTTATAAAAGAATCACTCGGAAATCACTAATTACTTCTGAGAAATGTGCATGAAACGGGAAATTCGATTTGAAAAAATCGCCAAGATGACCGTAAATCACAACCGAGATGACCGTAACAGAATCAGCGATTCATAACAAGGCTGACCGCGTAACTGCTTTTAGATGACCGTAATTTGTAAATGATGACCGTAACTTTTAAAGGATGACCCTCAATTCTAAGAAATATCCGTATTTATATAACTATCTTTTTGTATCAAATGATTAATCGTGTTCAGTGGTATACACATATTAATATGAGAGTTTTATATCCTATAGGTAGAAGAAAATAAGACGTGCTTCAAATGCAAAGATTACCATATGTATCTTTTTTACAGTAGAGGGTTTAATTTTTAAAATGAATTTGCCACAAGACATGCAAATGAACAGGAAGGGAAAACATGCTACAAAAGTGCGATAAAATGACACCTTACAAGCATAATGGAAAAAATGCGGTGCACAGTTCAACTGCTCGACAAAAGATTTTTTTTTCTTTCTGGGATTCCTATTAATGACAAATAATAAATACACATTTTTAAAAATGCATAAAAAATTGCATGTACACCCATTGATATTATATCGTCTTTCATTTTGTCGTGCAAATAAAATAACAGAAATATTTTGAAAATATCATTCGAATAAACTAGTGAAGATGAGCTCCAGCAAAGTAGATCCTTAAAATAGTATTGTACGAAAAGCGTATCACAAGGCGGAACGTTGTCAATTTGTATATACAATGTATACAGAAATGTTATTCATACAGTCAGGATTCTACTTCTTCAAAATTATCTCCCCATTACGCCGGTTCATGCTCACAATCGTAGAAATGGAAGCCATTGTAGGGATGACGCTCTGCCAATTTTGCTCTTGAAAACTGATAAATTTATCCACATAGCACCATTATGATCGATCGTTATATGTCAGTTATATTTTAAAAGACAAATGTATCTACTAGCTAATGAGCATTAGTTAATGATCTTGTCTGCATTGATTCAACTTAAAAATATTGTCTGTTCGGATGTCAGATGGAATTTTTGAAAAATCTTAAGCATTTAAAAAAATTCTAATTAAATATTTCGTGGAAGGGCAGACTAAACAATTTTAGTGGTTGAAGATTATAAACCCTAGTTATCACACACAAGAAAATCATATTTTTTTCGAAGATATTCATTTTCATCATCCAAATTAAAAGACTGTCGTCAAGTACTTTTAGAAAAAATAGCTATTCGAACACACCTACTCTGTTTTTGTGATTCATTAGATAGGTATCTCACTTGACCCATATATTTCATCTTTTCGTACTGTCATTTTTTTACGTTATTAAGTCAACCTGTAGCTTTGATATATAATAATGATAGAATCTGAAGCGAGATGCTATATAAAATACTCTTGCTTTGTACGTTTTAAAGACAAAATATACACCCAAACATGCCCTAACATAAAAAGGTGCACTCGATTTTTCTCTTTTCGATACAATCGTTACCTGTTTTGGGGAATTTTTTCTTGATTCACATAATGGAAGGGCAGACACGAAAATTTCTGAACTAAAAGATTGATATGTTCTCCATCCGTGATAAAAAAAAAATCGGAGGTTATGCATTTTCTACATCCAACTTATAGATACTATATATAAAAAAGAAGATGTGGTATTATTGCCAATGAGACAACTATCCAGAAAAGACCAAAATGACACAAACATTAACAATTATAGGTAACCGTAAGGCCTTCAACAATGAGCAAAGCCCATACCGCATAGTCAGCTATAAAAGGCCCCGATAAGAACCATGTTGTCGACTTGATATCTTATTGTTTTGCATTACTATGTAACAGATACATTGAAAACTTATGCAAATGGTGTTTTTAAAATAAGAAAATTGTCGTTTTATTTGTTTCTATTAACTTTTTAAAATTTTATTACTATATCAAACATTACAGTTAACATTTATCGCTTTCTCGATACACACAGAGCTTCGATTCTTTTGTTCTATTTCAAAAGTGTTTCCGCCTGCATATATCAAGACAAATTAAGATTTTAATCTGCTTCCTCTGAAACCATACACATGGGCTCGATTACCAAATATTCGTATGTATTATTAATTTTTTTAATGCTCCATTTATTGGCATTATGTTTTTCTGGTCTGTGCGTACGTTCGTCCGTTCGTCTGTTTGTTTGTCCAGCTTCAAGTTAAATAAAATTGAAACTTAGTACACATTTTCCCTATAGTATGATCTTTTTAATTCTAATGCCAAATTACAGTTTTATCCCATTTTCATAGTCCACTAAACATAGAAAATGATAGTGTAGATGAGGCATCCGTGTACTTGGGACACATTCATGTTTCTTCAAATTTTCGTCGTATCGCTGTCAATTTGTGTTAAAATTTGAACGTCGATATCAATAAATATTTCATTGTTTACGAGAAATATGCAATTTACTATCATTGTTATAAATCCTAAATATGGCCAATTATATTATAGTTTAAAAAAAGAAATTTATGAAACATATTTATATATATCCGCTAACCGAGCCCCTATTGAGATCGACAAACTTAACAAAAAAGCTTTGAATACAATACGGATATTTCTTAGAATTGATGGTCATCCTATAAAAGTTACGGTCGTCCTATATAAATTACAGTCAGTCTTTACAAATTACGGTCATCCTTTACAAGTTACGGTCATCTTATACCAATCACGGTCATCCTTGTTTTATGTTACGGTCATCTTGAAAATATTTTGATTATGATTTACGGTCATCTTAACGATTTTTTCAAATCGAATTTCCCGTTTCATGCACATTTCTGGGAAGTAATTAGTGATTTTCGAGTGATTCTTTCGTTATTTTCATGTTTTTTTTCTGTTACAACGTCCTCATTACGATCGTACTAGAATCGACTTTTGTAAAGGATACGGTCTTGAACTGCTGAGCATAACCGTAGAATAGTCGTAGTGGTTGTATTAAGGGCATACGATACAGTTTTGAACCTGTATTTACAAGTTGATGAAAATTGGCATATAGGCTATTTTTTACCTCATTAAATCAAATATGCAATAAAAAAAATATACCTTCATGTGCTACTTTTGAGTAAAATGAGTTCGAAATTTTGTATATTTGCTAAAAATTCAGATTTGTGTCCGTATTTTCTTTTTCGAAAGAAAGACATAACTTTTTTGTTTTAAACGATAAACACAAATGTTTTTTTGTTAAATAATCGGTAATTTCTGTATTTTATAAGTATCATTAAAAATATGCAATTTTTATTCAGAAATAACTCATATTTATCAAATATTCATGAATAGAGGAACAAACGTCATTTTTTGCTGCGACGTTACGCACGGTATTGGTGCCACTCAGCGTTACACGACGTTCCTAATAAATCGACGATTTTGACGTTGTTCCACGGAAAGTTTCAAACGTTGACCTTATATTCTACTCATTTGAAAATGCCGCTTAAAGTAAAGAGATGTCCGAAGTTGCTTCTTTATATGGTTTTATTTTTTCAAGCCGGTGCAAATGCAAAATTCCATTGAATTAAAACAAAATTTTAGATACATGAACATTTTTTTATTTTTGCGAAGAATTGTCTGCAACAATAGCACAAAATGACAATTTGATGTCTTGTAAAATGATTTAAATATATAAAAAGAAGATGTGATATGATTGCCATTGAGACAACTCTCCCCAAGAGATCAAAATGACACAGAAATTAACAACTATAGGTCACTGCACGGCCTTCAACAATCAGTTTCTTCTATTTCTTAAAATTAAGCAATGCTCTCTCTGCCAGAAGACGTCTCCTATCTTTGCTAGTGAAATTGTAAATATTTCGTTTCTTGTTTCTGTCTCTTTGCATATGTTTGTTGTAATTTGGTAATTTCGCTCCCTCAATAAATATTCAAATGCTTCTTGATATGTCTTTGATTATGTGAAAGATGTAGGTAGTATATCGCAAGCAATTTTTCTTTTCATAATCTTATTTTATCAACACTTTAATCTTGAGACTATTATACTATAACGTTAATATAAAATTCCAAGAATTTGGTTTTATTTAATTTTTCTTAAACAGTGACTTATAATTACATTACAATTCATATTATTTATTTTTACGTATAAGTAAGTCCACAATCTTAACATCAATCCCGATTTTATGGAAAATGTTTACTATATCATTATTTCAAAAATCTCTAACAAAAAAACTTTACAAAATGTGCATCATGTTTGAAAAAGAAATACGTGCTCTTATGTTGCCGTTGCCAACTTTCAATGATTTAAAGTTGGTCGGGGTCTAGATTTTTTTTTTTAAAAAGAAAACGTTTTCATTGATTATTTTTTTTAGATCAGGATTGTTTTACCAGGCAAATAATTAAGAAAATTCATGTTATGTAGGAATTTACACATTTTGCACATAAATCAGGCCGTTAGTTTTCTCGTTTGAATTGTTTTACATTTGTCATTTCGGGGCTTTTCATAGCTGACTATCAGGTAAGGGTTTTGCTCATTGTTGTTTGCATATAGAAATTATTAATTGGTCTTACACGGCCGCATATTCTACCTAATTGTGAAAATGAGAACCGTGATTATGTATTGTTTTGTTTTTGCTTTCGGAAACATATTTAGCAAGCTATCCTTTCATCTGATATTTTTTCAAAAACTCAAGCTTAAAAAAAGGGTCGGCAATCAATACTTTTTTTTTAATTTTTGAAATAAAGAATTTGGCAAAGTATGGAAAACTTTTACACAGACCAATACCTACATCACAGATTACCAGCAGGTCGAAATCCGATTTTGAATAATACAATTATTTTTTTTACTAGATGTGATTTTTTTAAGTAACTGCTATATGTGCATGTTTACATAGTTCAGTGTTTTCTCAAGCGAACAACTATGGACCGTCAGGAATGCATTTCATGCATTTTTTATACTCAACAATATTTTTGGTTCCGCGCTTCCATTTTCCACATATAACTGAGTATCGGTTTACACAAAATCTTCTTTGACATTCATCTGATTATTTTTATGTTTTCGGTTTCAATCTTTTTGGTTTCGTTTTTACATTGTTTTAAAAGTATAATCAAAGTACTGAAGTACTGAACCTCGGATGACCGCAAGTTCTTTTGGATGGTCACAAGCACTTGTCTCAGAAAAAAAGTCACATTTCTATACCGGAAAACGGAGGCTTATGTACAGAGATATATTTTTTTCTGAGACAAGTTCGTGCGTGGATGATGAATAAATGACAAGGAATTCAACTTCACTGCTTTAATATCTATTATATTGTGGCGATACAAATACATATACTCTGGTTTGTTGTTATATATTATATTCATAATTGTATATAGCAGTTACATGTATGTATAATTTTCATCCAATTGTATATCAAATGTTATATTCTACGATTCTAATAAAAGTGCAGTACAAGTGCATGGTGGACACTCTTCTATAACAATTCGATTTTTCCAATAGATTGGATTTGAGTAGACATTCATATTTTCCCAAAAAAACTTTCTTCTGATATTCTTCCGCATGCGTTAACACAATTTTTCTGTACGTGTGCATATTTTAATGCATATAAATATTTGTAAGGACATAATATTTTCGTATTATAAATTTCTGTTCTTATGAGTATTCATTGAAGAAGTGAATTTATAACAAGCGATAAGAAATGTTATTTTGCACTCGATGATATCCGCGTATTTATACGATCGGTTACCAGTCAAAAACGAAAGTCAAATCTCTATGGCAGCAATACATCGGAATGCCCTCACGGTCATCGCGATGTAAAAATTAAAATTCAAGCTATGTTTTGTGGCGTTCTGCGAAGATAAAAAAAAAGATCTACTTTACACCGCAGATTGATTGGTTGATTTTTTTTCTAGAATGAGTTGGGAGTGTCTGTAAATTAATACCTTGGAGCTAGCTGCTACATGTTTGTGTGCCATCCATCATATATGTCGGACAACTACTCTCTCACTCTCTCTCTTTCGTTCTTTCTCAAATTATGGTAAAAGCAAAGTTTCAAATTTCAATATACTAGTTTCATCACATGCCTATGTACCAGGCAATTCTGTTGGAGATTGGAGAAAATAATCTTCATTCTGCCACACTACTCCTAAGCGTAATAACCTTATTTTTCAAACACATATTGCTAGGTAGATGACTAGGAATTGTTCTACTCACAGTAGATAAAAAATTATCGTTAGCTATACTGAAATGTTTATGACATACAAGTATTTCTCTGATAAAACGTTTTGTTAAATGAGTCGATGCGACGAAAAAAAAGATTGCACGTTTTACTGAAATGTTCACGACTAAGGTGTACTTTTTCTCATACAATTTTTGTGAGAATTTTTATTCATGTGTATAGCTTCGAATTACAGATACTATCTGGCTTAGGAGGATAATTAAGAAGATTTCACTTTTGATCGCATTTTCTTTTTCAATGTATCTTGCTTTTATAAAGTGGGAGTGTGGTCATTAGTAAGTTATCTCTTTGTTATAGCTCCGAGGCCTTGTCTTTATGACGTATCCGAGTTAAATATTTCGACATCTTATATCCTTGAAACAATGCAGATCTATATTTTATTGCATATTAAACGAGAACTTTATTTTATATAGATCATACAATATCATGAAATTATGTTATGCCAAATATGCAAGAAAATTCGTATACAGTTTAACGTTATTATAACGCGAACGTCAAATTACGGTTACGGGGACATTTCATTGGACATCTTAGATCGTTTCGGATTTTCTAACAGCAACTCAAACAAAAGTACATATCATATCATTTTAAAGGAAATTAAATGTATTTTCCATTCATGTCAGTAAACAGGTGTTAAAAAATTGAGATATAGTAGAATTTCGTTTGATAAAAAGCCTCTAAATTATTCTTTGTGTTATTATGTACATCGGGACATTTTATTGGACACGGGGAAAATGACGATGTTTTTAAAATAAGACCGCAGTTACTTAATGATGACTTCAGATAGCTTCTTCGGGACATGTATAATTTTTCTGATATTATTAAAATCCATTTTCGTCCATAATATCTTATGAAAGTGAAGACAGAAAAAAAATTATGGGTTGAGCAGCTAATTGGGACATTTTTTCTCTTTTTTATTTAAACTCTTTTGACGACCTTCCTTCTCTTAAAATCAAAAACGTCTGTTACTTCATTTTAGGTTAAATGTATACAAAACAATTGCAAAATTTTTAGCAATTCTACTTACTAATGAATCCGCACTGGGATTTTAAAGACTCACATAAAACAAAATTGTAACAGCGGGACACCCTTGAAATGACGTTATAGGCATCGAAATGAGCAAAGTTTTTCATTAAAAAATAGACAAAGCACAAAATCATCTATGTTATTGTTTGCTGTGGTTTATTTCCTTTCGAATGATATGCATAACATGGATATTTATTGTATAGGATAAGAGCTTGGATTTGAATAACCCGCCTTCTAACCCATATTTCCAAAGTGACACCAATATCGTGCGCAACGTCTGCATGTTTATCAAAATTGTATCAGTATTTAGATTTTAACTTACCACAGACAGAAAACATATATATCAGGTTAACCGCAAAAAGGTAAACTCGAATAGTACCGCTCACTGACAAAGTTTCGTTGTTCATTCTGGGAAATAACTTTATTTTTACAACAGAAATTACATTTAATTATTTAAATTAAACTTAAGCATAGCTATTTTAGCAGTTTTTGTCTTTATATAGTAATATTGCATGCGTTTAGGATTGCTAGTCGTAGTTAATTTGAACTTTGAAACATTAGCGCCAATATTTTAACAATAATATACTTTATGACACAAAGTTACCAGAAAGTCTCAACATTGTGACAGAAAGACTCAACCAGTACCTTTATATCTCAACCATTTAGAATTTTTCATTTTTCTGCTTAGAATAGGCTTGACAAAAAATATTTTTGCAATTTACAGACGTGGTTATCGTAAAGCATAAAAAAAAACACAAATAATTGACATATTTTCTTGCTAGGTCATTAATATCATAGCAGTTTTATCGGATTCAAAGAAAGTAAACATGATAATCCGTAGGAGAAAAGTGATTGTGACTTCAATTTCAGATATTTTAAACAAAACAGAGACATATTAGCTACAATTATCATTTATCTATGGCATGACATTCTCCTATTTACAAAAAAGTCATTGATTTTCAGTAAATTTACGAAAAGTCGACCTACCCTGTGTTTATTTTGGATATTTTGAACCAGAAAGACTCAACAGGAAGTGCCAGAATACTTTTTTCCGTCTCAACATTTTGGTTGAGATTAGATGGTTTACCAGGCGTGTTGTACTATTTATAATAGGTCAAGACCAAAGAACATATGGCAGACGGAAACTTCGAAACATAAGGCTATTACAAACAAAGTATGAAGCATCCAGGTATTCTATCTTAATACCGAAAATATAAAGCTCTATAGGAAAAGTTTTCGCCATCGCTGGACGGTAATACCTTTGTCTCACTCTATGACATTATACATTCACTGTTTATAGATTATTCCCACACCGACAAAGTGCATTCAGCTCTTACTTATGTTTTTACTAATAAAACATAAAACCTGTATCCAAAAAAAGTCTGAAAGCACGAATTCCCCCGCTTAAAATTTTTAATTTTCCAAGTTATAAAGGGGCATAATTGTCCAAAAAAATACTGCCCAAATTCTAACTCGGCCTAACTTTGTGTGATTATTAACATTGTGTGTGAATTTCAACAATTTTGGATAAGGCATATTAACGACAGAGTGCGGAAACCAAACTAAATGCATTAATATAACTTGTGACCCGTTATCACTGAATTGTTGGGACAAAAACCACTGAATTCAACACGCCATTAGTGGTAATAGTCCTTGTGTTAAAATGTAATACAAACGACTCTTACAAAATACAAAGTTATGGCATTAAAACAAGTGACTATAGATAAAAACAACAGCGACAGCCCCATACCATCATACATGCCAAAATAGTATTGCATTCATATGAAAATGATTTCAAAAGTTGCTTTATTGAACAACATACACCATTAAGAAATTCTTAATAAACATTCTTTTTATGATATTGGAACCCTTAGTTCAGTTTGAAAAAAACAACAGAAAAGCATAATATGAATTGTAATTCTCACGTTGAAAAACTATGTTCATATATACTGAGAAAAGTATTCACATGCAGAACTACATTTGTACATTCATGTGTAGAATAAGTATGTGCATATATAGAAAAAAAAAGTATATGCATATGAGGTTAACTATGTGCAAATAAATATATAAAAAAATGCGCATATATGTGCATATATAGAAAAGTATGTGCATATAAGGTAAACGATGTGCATATGTAGGAAAAGTATGTGCATATATATATATAAAGTAAGTGCATATAAAGTAAACTATGTTCATATATATGAAAAGTATTGTGTATACATAGAAAAAAACATGTGCAGATATTGAAAAGTATGTGGATTCATGTATATAAACAAATGTTTGTATTCGGCAGCTACAGCGTTCCATAAAGTAGTCTCTTTATCAAAACAGCGCATGTCTATAAGACCACGTGTAACTTGTGCGCACAAGTTGTACAACTCGTGCGCACAAGTTAATAACTCGTGCGCACAAGTTGTGTAACTCGTGCGCACAAGTTGTGTAACTTGTGCGCACAAGATAGTAACTTGTGCGCGCAAGATAGTAACTTGTGCGCACAAGTTGAATATTTTTTTTTGCATGGCACTCCAGGGCTTCCGTAACAGAGACCTATTGAGTATTTTATATTAAAAAATAGAAATAACATAGAGACCTAACGAGTAATTTTTTTGAATATTGGTTAAAGTTATAATATTCATAGTCAGAGTTCGTATATATGATCATATATTAACACACAGTAGAGACATATAATACATAATTGTATTATATGTCTCTGCACACATGAAGAAAAAAAATATTTATTTTTATAATATGAATTTTTAAGAATTAATTTCTGAAGATTTAGAGAAGTCAAACGGACTATAAGACTGCATATTTTAGATTTTGTACATATAAATAATTCAGAGTTTATTAGATTAATTTTTTTTTTGAAAACGACCCGTGATCACCCGTGTAACAGTATTTTTTCTACTTTGTCATAGTTCCACCACACGATCTGAAATTCCAGGGAAATATCAAAATAGACAACAACTGGGACCAAGACTTAGAAAATAAATCGTCACCCATATACCAACAGAAATCAGAAAAAGTCAAGAATCTTGTAAGTATTGGGGAACTGATGGTGTCAGACCACCAATTACTCCCTCCAATTTAGAACGTATGTAAAAGTAGTCCTACTCTAACACAAAATAGTGCTTTTGATGTCATTGTTTACCTAAACTAACCCACAAATTTGCAGAAATGAAACTTCTGGTGAAAGGGAAATATATTTAGACCATTTTGAGCCAAAATTCACTTGTCTATGAGTTTTGCATTAAAAATTCAGGATTAATGCGCTACATAGTACACTAATTTAAGATTTCCAGAAAACCGGGAGTTATTTTGGTAGTACCTGTCTTTTCAAGATCAGAAATTTGTTACAAGACTTTAAACATTGGTTGAAAATTGGCATGTAGAAAGGTGACACATGTACAATTCAGGATATACCTGGTTTCCTTGAAGTTAAACTTAAGGTAAAATATTTAGAAAGCTGTGAAAATTGCAAAATTTGGTTGAACAGATAGGGATTTTTAATTGGTGGTCTGACACCTGATCGATACCGGAAGTCTCACATTCCTGGACTCTAATTTTAGAAAAAGACTTTCCGGTTGGCAATATGCACGTGGACCTTCCTGCACGCACCGCACAAACTGCACGCACTGCTTGTAAAGTAAGAAATTAAATTATTCAACGTCAATGGTATGGCAAAGTCAGAAGGAAAAATCAGACATAAATTTGCTGTAACGTTGTCAATACAATTAGGAAAGAAAAAGAAGAAGATTGTTAATGTTCCGGGATATTCCACACTCCGGCAAAGGAGTCTTTCCCGTCATCGGAAGAAGAGAAGAATGTAAGGCCTACAACGAGTTGTTTAGCAGAGGCATTTGTTTTCATCCACGGGAAGTTAGACTATCTATTATGACTATATATAGCATGTACATGATGTATTATATAGTAGAAGTATGGATAGTCAACCTTCCCATGCTTCCCGTGGACAGAAACCAGGGGCGGATCTAGCCATTTTAAAAAGGGGGTTTCCCAACCCAGAGTAAAAGAAGGGGGGGGGGTTCCAACCCCGGACCCCCCCCCTCCCCCCCCTGGATCCGCCATTTCAATTCATTTTAATTCAATTCAATATTTTAATTTTTTTGTATTGGAAAGAACACATTATAGAGGCGTGATCCAAATACAGATAATTATAATATTAAAACAACATAAGATAATTATAATATTAAAACAACATATAAATGAAATAAAGATGCATGTAACAACAAGTTATAAGACAAATGGAACTTGAGACAAGTCAAGTGGAGTGCCTGTAAAGTAAGTAAAGTAATCTTTATTTAAAGTCAGGTTACACCAAATAGTCATGACGTCTTGAAAGGCTATTTTTTGAACTAATCTATACTTCTAAAGTAAGAGACCGATTTCATTGAGCCGCAACTCCTCTGAAACCATACAAAGTCGGAAATATTTGTGATATGACGTATGAATGTAGTGTTTTGTACTTCCTAAATTTGTCTTTGAAACAATTTTTTTTTCCCGCAGAAAACCCCCAATTTTTGAGAAAATATCAAAATTTGGAGACGGCGTCTTATACGCTTTCGAAAAAAAAACCAACTACAAACTTGCACCACTGCAGACATGTTTAAATCTGACATCAGAGAGTTCTAGATTGTCTTCTTCTTCTCTAAGTTATTTCCTCTGTTCTTGGAGCACCCATATCACACAGAGACAGAACTTGACAATCACTTTTCTAGAAAAAAAAGATATACTACAAACTAGCACCACTGAGAAATCTTTTAATCATCATTGTTCTAGGATGTCTTCTTCTATGAGTTATTTCCTCCGTTCTAGGAACACCTGTGTAACACTGAGACAGAAGCTACTAATTGGACATTCAAACTCCTATGGAAGAAGAACTGACAAACTTAATAAAAACTCAACATAATACATCAGTGCATAAAAACAGTTTGAGAAATACAAACCCAAGCTGTGTATCACCATAAACATTTCCAGTAGTCTTCAAGCCGCGCTCGCTGGTTTTTTCTAGTATACATGTACATAATAACAAGGAATAAGAGCTTTTAAGCAACTGATATTAGATAACAAAACATACATGTAATAACATCAGATACATATATATATATATATATATATATATATATAACACAAACATACAGACAGTACATACATGTATTAATACATAGATAGCACATGCAAAATAAAAGCTAAGTAAGATATATATTAAACATTGTTAAATCAGCACATAAGAGCACACATTATCTAGATCCAAGTAGCACATGCAAAATTAAACACTAAAAAGCACAAGTAAAAGACTGCAAGCTGCTACAGCACAGGTAATGCTTATAAGCAAAACAAACAAATAATAAAGAAAATTTAAAAAAAAAATTGCAAAAAGTAAAAACAAAAGCAAACAGCAGGCTTCAAGGTTAAGTCATGGGGCAGCAAGAAGTTAAAATATTTACAAGAACTGCAGGTACAATTTTCTGGAAAAACACCAGGTACAGAGACAAAATTTTGGAACTGGCCAAAAGTTGACAAGCTCCTTGCCTCATTTGGCAAGGAGTTCCAGAGTCTTGCTGCCTCATAACTAAAGCTTTTCTTATCATATCTTGTTGTTTTTGGCCGTGGTATATCCGCTAACATTAACTTTGTACCTAAAATTATATGAATTTTCTTTAATTTTTTATTAATTTATGTTGGAATTCCAGACTTGATTTATTAATTATTTTGTAAGTCTCTGATGCCATGGTTCTCATTCTTCTGATTTTTAGTGCTGGTAGCTTCTAAAGACTGTTCAAGGAGTGTATCGTAAGAATTTTTGTAGTTGTCATCAATAAATCTGAGTGCTCTTTCTTGTATTTTTTCTATTTTTTTTGTGTTTTGTTCACTGCAGAAGTGCCATGTTAGAGGTCAATAGCTGAGGTTTGACAAGATAAATGAGCGGTACATTTTTGTATACTGTAATTAAGTTTCGACAGTCTCAGGTGAGATGAGTGCCGATTCTTTTTAGTATGTTTAGTTGTCATGCAGCTTATTTACAGATGTTTGAGATGTGAGTGTTGAAATCCAGTTTAAAGTCTATTGTTAGACCAAGAAGTTTCACCTCGTCGTCACATTTTATGTTGAATCCATTTAGGTTGAAGACCATATTTTGAGAGTGTGTTTTTTACCTATGGCAATTGCCTGGAATTTTTCTGGGTTTGCCTGCATTTTGTTGAAGGAGAACCATGATATTAGGGAGTTACTATCTTCCTCTAAGGGTTTAATTACTGATTCCTAAGTAGTACCTGCCCGTGGTTGCCAACATCTGATAAAGAGAAATCATTAAAGGACATGTCAAAATGCATATATATATATTATGTAAAAAGCATGCTCGCAATGTTTTTTACACTGAATAGCATCCAAATAAGGTTCATTATACAATTGGACAAAAATGGCAATGTTTACACCTACATGTACAAATTTACTCTGACAAGCCTTTGCAAATTTTGGAAAAGTTCTAAGGCTTAGCATCCACTAGAAACATAAAATTTAAATGCATTTTGTGCTTCAGAAAGATCAAATCTTTTTCTCATTTAGCAGAACCTAAATGTAGAGTTATTGTTAGCCTAGCTTTTTTTGTCCTAAATATGCATGAGATAAATGCCACTGGACATTAAGCAAATTTCAATCAATCAATCATGTGAACAGAAATGTTGATTGATTCACGTGGATTGATTGATGAATGTTTTATCATTTATGCAAACATTCAGATTTTATTATCATAAAAAAACAAGAGTTAACATGGTTAAGAAGACATGGTCTATTATCATTATTCTATTATTGTTATAGTGCTAAAGAAGAAATGGACGATGACTGAGAAGTTAATTTTCTTTTGCATGTATTATATGACTCCTTTTAATCCTCTAAGACTAACAAGACTATATACACTCTTGAAAGACTTGCAGAAAATTGTTTTAAATTTTGTCCAGTTTTAGAGGGAATTCAAATGCACATTGATTGCCTTTAATATAGCTAGCCGAGCAAGCAAGTGACTGACTATATTGTTGTTTAATTTTCAAGTTTTAGTCTAAATGTATCA
Organism: Mytilus edulis; assembly: GCA_019925275.1. Taxonomy (NCBI): domain Eukaryota; kingdom Metazoa; phylum Mollusca; class Bivalvia; order Mytilida; family Mytilidae; genus Mytilus; species Mytilus edulis. The sequence goes on along the minus strand of CM034362.1, from coordinate 28,911,077 downwards.
AAGACATTAAAATTTGTTTGTTAACATATATAAATTTATTTTTTAGATAGACAAAGTGTACTTCTCCAGTGATCTGAAAGATGTATATGTTGGCAATAATGTTCAAGGATTCAGGTAAGGTCATTACGTATATACGTACATACATATGTACGTCCCGAAATTGGTTTCCTTTCTATCTCTAACTTTAATTTACCTCAACCAAATGTTATGAAACTTATACACAATGCTTATTACCACAAAACACAGATAAAGTTTGAATTAGGGTGGCGTCACTTTTACCGTTTTAGAGTTATACCCCTTTACAAATGGAAAAATTCCTGAAATTTTCATTTCCATTCTCTTAAGTTTGCCTCAACCAAATGTTATGAAACTTGGGTGGCATCACTTTTACTGTTCTTGAGTTATGTCCCTTTATTATGTTATATCCAAGAGGGGGCATAATCTGACTTGAGTCCCATGGACACATTCTCCCTTTATTTTTATGATTTAAAAAATCTTTCTGGAATGTTTATGATGCCCTATAATGGGGACAAATGGTGATGAGGTGTGTTAATCCACAACTCCTTGAAAACGGCTTGACAGAATTCAACCAAACTTGCACAGATTCTTCAACAGGACATGAAATTAAATTTTGATCTGAATGATTTTTTTTTGAGGGGTTGGGGTGGGGTGGGGTCCTGTTTCAATACATGGACTAGACCATTACTGCTTATATTATTTTGGAGATGACAGTCAACACACCTATTTCTTGGAAGACTCTTACATATATTTATTGTTTCATATTCACGAAATTGAGATAAGTATACATATTTTTACATTTGTATTTTCCAGAAAAGGTAGCACTGAAGCTATTGTTGAAATTATTTTCAAGAATCCCGACATGATTGAAGTGAATGTGACAGAGACCCCTCCTGAAGAGAAGCTGAATGGTGAGAAAGTAACATCCACTTTTGTACAGATTGTTGAGAGTGGCACTGTGGAAGAAGCCAAAGACTTCCAGATTGACACACACCAAGTGCAGTTCACAGGTAATTTTTTTAAAGAAGGGTCACAAGTTCTATAATTTGTTTAAGCTCTCCTGACAAAATTACAACTGTGGACTAGGAAATTTTGTGCAAAATAAGTTTTCTCCTCAAAATGATATTTTGTTTAGAATTCAGAGATGGGTCCGATTACTTTCAATGTTATTGATTAAATTACAATTACTTTGTCATTTGTACGATTAAATTAAATTAATGATTACTTCATTTCTGAAAGTGTCTGATTAAATTAATGATTACATTGGCAAAATAATCATGATTACATCTGATTACAATGAATTAAAAAAAAAAATTTGAATGATGAGAATGAATTAACGTTTAATATAACGTTAGTTCATTTTAGAAAGAATTTTGTTTTATATATATGTATATTTTAAAATGATAACTTCGAACTTCATCTATTTAATAAACCACAAAAGTTCAGACATACATGAACATTGTGTCACCCATTTCACTTTATCATCATTGATCTCTGAATCATTTTGACTTCAATTGAATATGGCTTTATAAAGAGTTTGCTGTTTGTCTTCTGACCTCTTCCAGACTTTATATGTATTTCAAGGTGCAGTTTTGGGAAGTTAAAATATGGATGAAATAAAGTTAACAGATAAAAATTATGAAAAAAAATAATAGAATTGTTTAAACAAATTGTAAACAAAATACAAGTACTATAAGTCAATGCAATTTACATGTCAAGTCCAAGTACATAAAAAATTAAACAAGATATTTGTCCAACTTTTAATTTAGTTTGTGCTAATTAGATAAATTTTCCCATGTCTGATTAATCTTTTATCATATATATTGTCCTACAGCTATACTCAATTGGAAATTGCAATAAAAACAAACCTTAATTGGTTTCCTACCTGTCAATTCAAAGTTTACAATAATCACAATATTAACAAAAGATTATAATTCAGGGTGCGTCTAAACACTGCTAAGGAGTCCTTAGTGCACTAAGGACTTATAACATGCCACTAAGGACTAGATGGAGAGCTGTTACATGTAATTTCTTTTCATATTATGGTAGAGAATGATATTTAATGCATAAATTTCAATTTTTGTAGAAAATAAATCATAGATAAATAAGATATTCAACATTATTTAGACACGTGCCTGTATTTCTTTGATATGCCGAAAATCAATGAACCGTTTGACACGTGTCTAATTACATAACTGATTACACGGGAATCATGCTATTTGTTGTGTTTAATGGACAAGATTGGTAAAGTTGGATACTAATAAATGAATTGTTGTTGAAATACTATTAAGGTGTTTTTATTTCAGAATGAAGAAGTTTTTTTTTCTCAAGTGTATTTTGTAATTATTTCTTGTCAATAATAAATGTGTCTCCTGGCCAGAACAATATATTATATCTAATGAAGGTTTTTTTTAATTTGATGTTCATATTAATAAATGACAGAATATATATATTTCTTTTAAATATTTTAATTCACATTTATATATATATATATATTTACACAGATATTTACATTACATTTCATAGCACTGAATATAAGACATTTAAATGTTCAAAATCGCGGCTGTGTTCGGGCAACTCTAGGTCTTTTTGTCTGGCATGGTTTCTTTGCAAGTCTTTGGGGTAATGGCATGGTAAAGTCATACAGAGTACTTGTCACAGTTTTTTCTTTTTCTGCAGTCAATCTGGACTTGTCACTGTCTTTCATAAGTTTATGAAAAAGACGATCTTTTTGATCAGCTGATTTTGTAAGCCAGCATTGATACAATAATTGGTGGCGCATATAGTATCCAAACAGCAGGTAATTGCCTTGGCTGTACAGTGCTCGTCTTAAGTCGTCAAATAAATAAGTACCGTATGAAGCCTTTGTAAACTGATATCAAACTGGTTGAAAACTAGTGGTTTTGATAAACCCCAAGGACGCCACATGATTTTTTTTTCAATTCAATCGTTATTCGTACTAGTACGTATAAAGCAGTAATAGAAAGTGGAAAAATAAAAATCATGTTTTATAGTTTTTTTTCGGAATTTACTCATGTTTTAGTGAAGCCATTTGTATATACACGCATCTTTGTCGGAATTAAAATAAAAACAAAAAAATTATAAATATATATATTCATTTTGTCTTCGATGTCTCTTACATAAACATTTTACCAAGCTGACCACACTCTTACTTATTAGTTGGCGCACATCAAAGATAAAACCTATGGTAAATAACTTTGTCGGGAAATAAATGAAACAAAAGCAAAATTATTTGTCCTTTTAATCATTTTAAATAAGAACAACACATTTTATTATGATAATCAAGTATTAATCTTTTCGATACAATTGTTAATTACTCAAGTTAAAGAATATGATTGTTTAATCAGCTGTTATATTATTTGGCACGTGTCAATCGGTTCATTGATTTTCGGTAAATCAAAGAAAAATGGGCACGTGTCCAGAAAATGTTGAATATCTTTTTTATTTATGATTATTTTTCTATAAAATTTGAAATTTATGCATTAAATATCAATCTCTAACATAATATGTAAAAATAACACGTATAAACAGTAGTCCTTCTAGTCCTTAGTGGCATTGTATAGTCCTTAGTGCACTAAGGAGTCCTTAGCAGTGTTTAGACGTACCGTATAATTCAGGGTTAACATGATTAAAGAAAAATATAATATTGCTTAAATATAACAGTTTTTTTTTTTTATCAAATATATATATGTACATCTTTAAATTGTGAATACATGTACAATATCTTTTACTAAGGCCTTCTTAGGCTAATGATGACTTTTTTAATATTGTAACAGTTTATTTTTTACTGAAGTATACAAATCAATTAACATGCTTGATAGAGTAAACCAAACTAAGATATTTTGCTGGCTGTTTTTATTAATATTTGCTCTTTTGGGAGATAGTTGAACTTTGTCATTTTTTGGAGTATTTACTTGCATAAGAGGAGCTCCTCTTACAGTTTGAATGCTAGGAAGTTTTCAGTTTGCTGGCTGTTTGTACATATATTGAAGGTGTGCATGTGGTCAGGGTTTTGATTTTTATTAATATTTGCTCTTTTAGGAGATAGTTGAACTTTGTCAATTTTGGGGTATAACATGTATAAGCAATTAAATGTTAAATAGTTATTTTAAGATAACTGTTATAGGGTAGTTTTTGTATTTAAAGTTTTTATGTCATTTTTTGAAAACATTTTATTTTGATTTTATTAAAAGGAAAATTGTAAAATTATTGTGTCAGGTAAATTTTGTTCTGTCAGCATGTCACTAATTACTCAAGTCAAAAGTAATATAATTAACTTATCTTTTAATTAGCTTAATTAAATTGACACTATTCTTAGTTTTTACCTTTGGCAGTTTTGTAGTAAATTTTGATTACTCAAATTACATAAATTTATAGTTATTAATACTCGTCATAATTTGAGCTTTTATTCGATGTGCTATATATTGGACCATCAACTTTTTTGAATTAATTGAAGTCACGATGTAGTCACAATGTAGTCATGATGTAGTTGCCAGTGTAGTATCTTCGGTGTGATCCAGATAGGAGTGCTTCAAAAGCCAACCAGGCTCAGCTACTCAAGAGAAACCCGTACTCTAAAGACAGCTCAACACAACTGTAATCATTCAACCAGACAACATCAACTTAGAATATTTGGAACATTTTGGACTTAAACTTTAAACTGTGAATTGGATTAGTGAAATTAGTGACTTTATTATTTGGAACATTTGGACTTTATTTATTTGTAAATTGATTTGGCATCATTATTATTATTTGGACCTGTTACTATATAAATTTGTTACAACTTGCTGCTTGCTTTATAGTTTTGCCTGCCATTGCTTTTAAGTCTTGCGAAAGACTGACCCCCTGTGCCTTGGGCTGTGCATGTTCGATAGTCCCCCTTAAACTCGACGTGCATTGGCTCTTGGTGACAGATTTGGTGGCGGGCCCGTTGGCAGCATTTCGATCCATTTAGCTTTGGCATGGCATTATTATTAGCAACAGCTTTCAAAATTACTTTTAAATTATCTACTTTCAAAATTTGTGAAGGAATTTCATAAATAAAATTCAACTGAAGGAACAGCAGAGAATGAGAATCAACTATTGAAGCTAAGTAACTTATTGGAATATTATTTATTATTTTATCTTTACAGTTATATTCAAATTTTTATAGTTTCAGCAAATATTTTGCAAGATTGAATCTAAATAGATTAGAAATAAAATTAGTTTTAAATCTGTAAAAGTCATTGGTAGTATTCAAATGAATTTTGTTTTCATAGTCTACCATTTACAGAAGTCTAATTATAATCTTGTTTAGTTTCAGTTTTCAACTTTAGAAGTTGCTATACCAAAGTTGGCAAGCTACATGTAATTGTAAAGAAGGACAACTGCACTGTGTGAACAAAATAGAATTACTACAGAGACTAAAAGATAAGTAGCTTTTGAAATAACAATATTCATGATAATTCTCGAAATTAAATTGCTAGTTATTAAAGTAAAACCCTTCTTCAAAGAAAAGTTGTGAATATATATTTTATTGAGACTGCTAATAAATTCAGGAATTTTGTAGTTTTACACACGTTTTATATATCTTATTACCTTTTTATTCTGTGAATAGATTTTATTTAATATAGCCAAAATTCTTTTAGTAGTAATCATGGGAAAGAGAAGAATTAAGAATATATGGTGCCATAGAAGATCAAAATGTGCAAGCCTTCCCACCTTTACAGCAGAGAATCATTTGTAAAAGAAGAACACACTGGACACAGAGTCAGCATCACATCTTTAGAAATAGCAACGACAGTTATGGCAGAAAACTTTCAACACCGGGTTCAAAGATCGATATCTACTCCATACAGTTGTCAGAAAAGGCCAAGAAAATTAACTTGTCATTCAATTGCTGTTTTTCAAGGAACCATCGTGACAGATACTAAAGTCCTGAATGCATGACCACTTGAAGAATGTCATGTTCTTGATCGGACGTTTGCTGCCATTTTATTAAAGTACCTCTGGATTAACAGTTTACTTGATAGTACATAATCCAGTAGATTCAAACTTGTAGAGTGTGTTAGCCGAGAAAATGTACCTTCAAATCAAGACCATGACTTTTGTTAGACACAGCAACCAACAGTCATGACAATAGTTAGAATAAAAAGATACAGGGGTAAAATATTATAAGTTAAGAGTGAATTTAATTGGAACTAATAGTTATATAATGATACTGATTTGTTTTAAAGACTTCTAGATTTAGTGTATTATGAATAGTTTTTAAGTGTTAATGTAATAATCAGAATGATTTTTGTTGCATGTTTTAGAAAGAAAACAAAGTGTTGTGTAATTGAAATGATGTCAATTTTTATCACAAGATATATATAAATACATATTTTACTTCCAACTAATATAGTAAATATTGTGAATGTCTTGAATGTATAAGCTTAATATAAATAGCAATGTTTTTTTTTTATCAATGTTTGTATGATTTCTTTTTGTGATTCTTTAGCTTGTGAATGTACTGGTAAATCAAATGGTGTATAGCTGGATTGACCACTCAGTTTTACACCATGCACTTGTATAAGACTTGGTCATCTTGTGCAAGTTGCACCCAGTATAATTGTGTGTGAGGATGAGTATCTGTGTTTTATCTTCTTTTTAAATATGTAATGTTCTATGTGTTATTCTGTTTTATGTAATCACAATGACTTATTATCATGATTATCAACTTAGTTAATGTTCAGATTTTATATTGTATTTTTTTTTTAAATCAACTGCATTCTTTGTGATAATCTTTTGTTTTTTTATGTTTGAGGACAAACATATTTGAGCGGAGGGAAATATGTTATAGGGTAGTTTTTGTATTTAAAGTTTTTATGTCATTTTTTGAAAACATTTTATTTTGATTTTATTAAAAGGAAAATTGTAAAATTATTGTGTCAGGTAAATTTTGTTCTGTCAGCATGTCACTAATTACTCAAGTCAAAAGTAATATAATTAACTTATCTTTTAATTAGCTTAATTAAATTGACACTATTCTTAGTTTTTACCTTTGGCAGTTTTGTAGTAAATTTTGATTACTCAAATTACATAAATTTATAGTTATTAATACTCGTCATAATTTGAGCTTTTATTCGATGTGCTATATATTGGACCATCAACTTTTTTGAATTAATTGAAGTCACGATGTAGTCACAATGTAGTCATGATGTAGTTGCCAGTGTAGTATCTTCGGTGTGATCCAGATAGGAGTGCTTCAAAAGCCAACCAGGCTCAGCTACTCAAGAGAAACCCGTACTCTAAAGACAGCTCAACACAACTGTAATCATTCAACCAGACAACATCAACTTAGAATATTTGGAACATTTTGGACTTAAACTTTAAACTGTGAATTGGATTAGTGAAATTAGTGACTTTATTATTTGGAACATTTGGACTTTATTTATTTGTAAATTGATTTGGCATCATTATTATTATTTGGACCTGTTACTATATAAATTTGTTACAACTTGCTGCTTGCTTTATAGTTTTGCCTGCCATTGCTTAAGTCTTGCGAAAGACTGACCCCCTGTGCCTTGGGCTGTGCATGTTCGATAGTCCCCCTTAAACTCGACGTGCATTGGCTCTTGGTGACATAACACTTTGCATATGCGAGGGCATCAATTGTGTCTCCCAGACACAATAATATCTCAAAGAAAGTCCTACATTGACTTTATTATAATACAGTTACTTCAGAGTGGAGTGCAGGGGCATCACTTTGTCTAGTTTCAAATTGGGTGCAATTTGGGTACTGTGACATTAAGGACAAAACATGCTCATACATGATGAAGTTGCTGACAAGATGCATAGAAAACCAGTGCTTGTAGTTATAATTTTAATACTTATACTCTTTAAATTTTTTCTGAAAAAGAGGAAAAGGCTATATATATAAGAACAATTATATATAATTTTGTCTAAATGAGTGAATTTGTAAAAGGAACATGGCTTAATTTAAGAAAATGCATTATAGTATATACAAATTGTAATTCTATATTCAAGACAATTTTAAGGATGTACTTACTAGGTGAAATTAAAAATAATCTAGAATTTAAAATTGATACTAAAAGTCAGAAGAGCATTAGTTAAGGAACAACAATAAGCTAAGAATATTGATAGATTATGGAGCTCCTTTTCGAGATATTTAATTTATAAAAAATGGAGGGAAAAGGCTGACTCTGACTTTTACCTTATATTTGCATTGGTATTATTTGGGTCTCAAATAGAACATGTAGAAGGAAAAGAAATCTAGAATCTGCTTAAATTTTGGTAAATGACCTTTTATGAGTTATTGAAGTCTTATATGAAAAGAAAAATGGGTGTTATGGGGCAAAATATTTTACCCTGTATGCATGGTAGGAAAAAAACCAAGGAGTCCGAACGTTTGACCAAAATTTCTAAACCTGACCAATAGACAATTTTCACAATACTGATGTTATGAGATAACAGTAAGAACTGATTTTTCAATGGTGTAATTTACGCCGGGGCTATAAAAAAGAATAGGTTTGTTTGCCCAAACCCTACCTACCCAGAAAAAAGCTGCCTACTCAAATTATTTTATTGTCCTGATTTGAAGAAGTTTTTGTTTTAATCAGATAGGCATGAAGACTTATAAACATCCGATACTTCAATTTCTTTAAAAAAAAAAAAAAAATGCCTACCTACCAACCCACTGTCTCAACCTTGGGTAGGGTTTGGGCAAACCAAAATATTTTTAATTGTGGCCCGATTGACATGGGGTCAACCAGTGTAACTCATTCATAAAAAAACATTTTGAGATTGGTCTTTAGGGATTGTTTTTGATTTTAGAAATTACTGAATTTTCCTTACTTGTTCTCTTTAGAAACTTAATAAAATTTTATTGTATTTCAGATGCAACACTCTCTTCAAATGTAACATCACCAACTACAAAAACTACTACAACATCAACTAAGCAAACAACTACAACTGTGCCACCAACTACAACTGCACCAGCAACTACACCAGCGACTACAACACAAACGACTACAACACCAACAACTACTACACCAATGACTACAACACCAATGACTACCACTGCAACGACTACAACACCAACGACTACCACTGCAACAACTACAACACCAATTACTACAACACCGACTACTACAACACAAACTACTACAACACCAACGACTACCACTGCAACGACTACAACACCAACGACTACAACACCAACGACTACCACTGCAACAACTACAACACCAATGACTACAACAACACCAATTACTACAACACCGACTACTACAACACAAACTACTACAACACCAACGACTACCACTGCAACAACTACAACACCAATCACTACAACACCCACTACTACAACACAAACTACTACAACACCAACGACTACCACTGCATCAACTACAACACCAATCACTACAACACCGACTACTACAACACAAACTACTACAACACCAACGACTACCACTGCAACGACTACATCACCAACGACTACAAAAACAAAAACTACTACAACACCAACAACTACTACACAAACTACTACAACACCAACAACGACTACCACTGCAACAACTACAACAACACAGACTACTACAAAACCAACCACTACAACACCAATGACTACAACACCAATGACTACCACTGCAACTACTACCACTGCAACTACTACATCACCAACTACTACAACTGCAAAAACTACAACAACATCTCACAATTTAACTGCAATCCCAACTTCTACAACAAGACCAATAACTACAAGTGCAACAACTACTTCAACTACCATCACTGCAACTACTACAAGACCGACTACAACAACTACACTCACTAGTACAGCTGCAACAAAATCGTCAACTACAGCTTCAAACACATCAACTACTACAAAAACCATACCAACTTCTGCAACTTATACAACTTCTACCATACCAACAAGTACAACTTATACAACTTCTACCATACCAACAAGTACAAGATCATCTGTGACTACTAACACTTCAGTAGAACCTTTAGTTGAGTTTAATGTACAAGTTCTGATGAGGAATATGACCTGGACCCCTGCTTACAATAATACCAATTCAACTGAATATCAACAGTTACTTCATGAAGTCATGCTGGTAAATATGGAGATTTCATTGACACTTTTATATGATTAATTTGAACTTTTGGTTATGAATATTCACTGTCATTGAAAGAGGTGCTGTCAACCAGACAATGTTTGCTTCGTCTTTATTTCATGATTTACCAACTGAATCTTAATTTTTGTCGTTTTGAATTTCCTATTTATAGAAGTCCTGTACATATTTCAGTAAATGAAAGTTTTGATTTATAAAAAAAAAAAGTAAATTCACAAAAATACTTAACCCAGAGGAAAATCAATTCAGAAAGTCTATAATCACATGGCAAAATCAAATAACAAAACGCATCAAAAACGAATGGACAAGAACTGTCATATTCCTGATTTGGTACTGGCATTTTCAAATGTCGAAAATGGTGGATTGTACCTGGTTTTATAGCTAGCTAAACCTCTCACTTGTATGACAGTCCCATCAAATTCCATTATATTGTCACTGTCTTTCATTTAGAAATAAAATTTTAAAATGTGATATAGATCTGTTGTCTGAAAAACAGTTGTTATCAACTGGCCCTGTTCATAATTCTGTTGCTGCACGTTCATGGGTGGTCTTCATACTTTGAATTAGTTTACCTTGAAATATTCATGGTAGTTAAAATTAAAATAGCAAAAATAAATATGCCCCTTTAATTTTCCTGTTTACAGTATATTATTTGTTTTGGAGGAGGGGGGTTCACAGAGTATATGGGAAAATCCTGATAACCTTTTAAATTGTGTTCCAGTTTACTAATTTATTCTAGCAGGGCTCTCCATTGATGGCTCCTATCATTATATATCCTATAAAGTAAGTGTTATAACTTCAGAAATTATTGGTAGGTTTTTCTTTATGGGAACAATGTGACTGGGTGAGTATCACAATAATTAGAACTCACATTCTTATTTGATGCATATTTCTGTATGCAGCTTTTCCTGAAATCACAAAAATTATCTCAAATTTATGTCCTTTCTTCAAAAAACGCCATAATAAATGCACGCATCAGATTCTATGATTGTTATGAATAAATTTTACAATATAACATTATGAGCTACATTGTAATATTCATATTTTCTGATAAATTTTCAACCAGAGAAAGATAATTTTATTTTCCCTGTGGAAAGATAATATAATAGTATCTAAATCTTTGTTTTCTCATTTTCAGATGGAAGCAAATATCCAGAAGTACATGTTGTCTATGGGTAATTCATCATCCATGTCATCCTCCAATGGCTCCATGCCTGTGTCGGAGATTTTTGACAGAATGATTTTTCTTGGGATAAGGTATAAGTCAAGAATATAACATTACAAAGTCTCGTTTATACGTTATATACTATTTGTACCCTCAAAGTGGAATTAGTAAATATTATACAATTATGACCCGTAGAAAAGATGAATATCCAAAATTGTCAACACGAGAAGGTTATGTCACTGAGGGCACATCCCGAAGTGAAATAATTTTTTAGGGTTGACAATTTTGATATTCATAGCTTCTAAGGGGCCACAATTGTTTTATTATACTGAACTTAAACAGTGGAAGGGCCTTTTGAATCATCGAAAAAGCACTTATCTTACTTTATTAACAAACACAAGTTGACGTTTGAAAATACATTTGTGTCTTAGAATTTCTCGTATGTACAACAAAGGTAGAATCTTTTTGTAAAATATTGATGGCCCTGAAAAGGACTGTTTATAAAAGATATCATCGGCACTAGATACATGACCAAAGTCTTAGTTCATCGTCTCTCGATGAGCTTAATTCCTGTAACATGAACATTACCATTTTGTTTATTTACGTCTGTGACATCATTTTCATGGGAGATAACTCGTGTAGAAATCAAGAAACTCAAAAGGTTATTCACCTGTGAATAGGATTATTCACCAGCGGGCGTTATTCACCGCTGGTGTAAATTTTTAGGGTTATTTGTCCTTCCTTGCATTTAAATGAAAGTAACTGAATTATTCCATGTCAGGTGATAATGTGTAACCCAATAGAATTGTTTGTTTTATATGTAAGGTATAATAACATTGATAATTTTAAACCGATAATATTTCTCATACTTAAAAAGCCTTGAATGTTTCACATGAGTTCAAACACCACAAGTTTGCAATCCTTGTATTGGTCATCATGTTCAGGTAAGGGCTATTCCAGAAAAAAATGTATGGGGGGGTTGGAAGGCACATTATATTAATAATACATGGGTGATGGGTATCAGAGCAACTTTTCACACTATAATGCACTATAAGTCTCAATTACAATTGTCTGGGTGGCGGGTGCTGACAAAAAGTGCCTTCCAACCCCCCATACATTTTTTTCTGGAATAGCCCTAATCACTAGGCTTACATTTTGAGCTCTAATGTCAAATGAGGCTACTTTGGCAGTTTTGGAGTTTTAAATTCACTAAATGCAAGTTTGAAGCCCTGAGAGAAACATGCAAGACAAAATTCAAAATCATAAATGCTGATGTAGGTAGGGCTAATTAAGAAATAACTCATGCCAGCCATAGATTCGTTATAAATATTGACATCACCAATGCTATCTATGTATTCCAATTTTATTCTAAACGTTTGCATAAGGACAAATAAAAATGTATGTGTAACACATATCAACTAACCCGTATTCTGCGGGTTACACCCTTGAATTTTCCCTTTCACACAGGATTTTTTTATTTAATGATATTCACATTCCACAAAATGAGATCGTTTAAAATTCAAACTAAGGTCGGTCGGATAACTGGAACTACACATATATTTTTTAGGGGGCCTACTACAGAATCTACTAATGAAATACAGAGATTTCTATTGGAAGCATGATAACAAATCTTATGTTGATATATTTTTCAGGTATATGAACGGCAGAGTAATGGTAATGTTTGATTTAGTGTTTAAAGCTCGTCACATGACCATGCCTGATGGTGTTTCCATGACAATGGACAGTAGTATGGTCAGAACTATTGTATCTACCTCCACTGGTGTAAATCAAATGGATGTCCATATTGTAGGTTAGTTAAAAAAATTAAAACAACACTTTATACATTTTTTGCATCTGAAGAGTTTTCCGAGTCCAACCTTCATCTGGAACACTCAAAGCCGAAAATTTGAAAGCCATGAACCGAAATAGTTGACGAGCTTTATGGCCAAAAAGGACCTAAAATTATAGTCAAATCCATCTAGGATCAACTTTGCCTAAGGGAGTTGAAACTTTGGTTTCTTCATAATTTCTAAATTTATGAACTGACAATTTTAGAAATTCTTTTTAAGTGTTATTTGCAGATTGGACTTAAAAGATCTGAACTTAAGATGGAGCATTTAAGTCCTTGCTTTTAAATTATGTACATGGTTAGTTGACTGATGACCAAATGATATATATATAGAGTTCTAATTTTGAGTTGACTGTATTATATCTAAAGTGAGGCCTGTTGATGAATTTTCTACTGCTAAAAATGGCTATCTGCTGTCCTTTGGATATCAAATTTACAAGTTCTGCTTTAAAATTATAATGTTGGTGAAAGTCAAAAGTTTTTTAAGACCAATAAAAGTTGAATAAGAAAGAATCAGAATGTCCATTTGTTTGCTTAATTATATATAATTAGGCATCATGGCAAACATGTTGTATGTTATATATGTTTATTCTGTAAAAATTCTAATTTTAAAAAGAGGGATACTTAACAGAAATGGAGCAGAGTGAGTTCCAACATTAATATTATTATTTCATTATATGTATTATAGATCTGGGTTCAGTAAATTCAACAACAAGTGGAACCAGAAACTCAACAAATGCCTCAACTACTACAGCTGTAATGTCAACTGCATCAGGTATTTACTGCTGTTATGTCACTCCATGATTGATATTGTTTACTGACACCCTCCTCCCAAGTTGTGCATGAAAAAAGAGACAAAGATACCAAAGGAATAGTCAAACTCATAAGTTGAAATCAAACTAAAAATGACATGGCAAAAAATGTAAAACTGCCAAAGTTTTCAAAACACAACATAGAAAACTAAAGACTTAGTAATATGATTATATTTTTTCCGTTCCTTTTTATACCTATATTATTTCTTTTACCCTGTATTTCATTTTGTCATTTCATTCGTCCCACAAATATTTCTGTGGGCCTTGGTGGCAGAGTGGTCTAAGTAGTAACTACTGTAATCACTAGCCAGTCAACGCTGAGGTTGTGAGTTTAAACCCCTCTTGTGCGGGTGCACTGGACTCCAATCTTAATAGGCTTCCTCCACCAATAAAAACTGGCCGCCACAAAATAGCCCTAAAGTGGTGCTTAAAAGTGGAATTAAAACACCAAAAATCAAATCAAATCAAATATTTCTGTCACAACAAAATTACTTCATATTTGATCAGCAACTTGACAGTGATGAGTTGAAACATAAGAGCACTTTTGGGATCTGTCAATTGCGCCTACTTTTTGACAAAAACATTTTGGGGAAAAAGAAAACCTAAACAATAAAAATTATCAGCTAGCCAAGATCTACAAATACACAGTCAAAATTTTCAGTCATCTCATAGGATTTATTGCCCTTAAACGACAAGTTTTTCCCTTTTTTCATTTTGGGCTAGATAGACTTTAAACAGTAAAGATCAACAAGATATGATCAACAAAAAAGGAGATTTTAGTCTTAAATTATTTTCTCATCTACAATGTTGGAGTTGAAACATAAGAGCACTTTTGGGATCTGTCAATTGCGCCTACTTTTTGACAAAAAAATTTTGGGGAAAAAGAAAACCTAAACAACAAAAATTATCAGCTAGCCAAGATCTTCAAATACACAGTCAAAATTTTCAGTCATCTCATAGGATTTATTGCCCTTAAACAACAAGTTTTTCCCTTTTTTCATTTTGGGCTAGATAGACTTTAAACAGTAAAGATCAACAAGATATGATCAACAAAAAAAGAGATTGTAGTCTTAAATTATTTTCTCATCTACAATGTTGGAGAGTTGCCATTATTGAAGATGTATATAGATCCAGGTGAGCGATACAGGCTTTAAAGAGCCTCTAGTTACTAGTTACTTGTTCTATTTATGCACTATTCTTTAATAAACAAAAGTCGATAAAATTGATATACTAAAAAAGGAGGAGAAACAATAAGAATCATTATTTGGCCCCTGAAATTAGAGTAATAGTTATCTTGTTCAAGCCTTGAAAAATTATGTTCATTTTATTGATAAATGAACTAGTTAAATAATTTTGAAACTAATTAAAAGCACAAAAAGGTCCTTTGTTATGTCACTATGATGTCACACGCATGTTAATATTTATATAGTTGAGCCAAGGGTTACCCAAAAATATTTTGCCCACATTCAACATCTTTGTACAATACATATTATAGGAAAATATCTATTTGGGCAAAGTCTTCTCTAAATACTTCTTCACTGGGTCATACTCTAAATATTAATGACACTGGGCTGTTTTGGAAGATTTTTGTAATTTTGCACTAATTGGAAAGAGTTTCAATCCTGTATGTAAGACAAAATGAAAAAGAATATGAATACTGATGTCAAGGGGCCAAAAAAGTGGCCTTATACCTTCTCCTTTAAATATGGATATATAATGAATTGTAAATATGTTAATTTCAGAAAAAACTACTCTGTCGACAACTACTATGCCACCAACAACTACACCGCTAAAAGGTATGGATAGGATTTTTTTTTAACTACTGTGGATTCGTTATTATTTGTTGGATACTAATTTTCATGGGTTTCAAGGGTACAGGGGAACCACAAATTCAAATGTTCAAGGAATTACAAATTTTCTATAGGTTTTGTATGCAGACTTTGGCAAAACCATGAAATCAAATATCCACGGAAATACAAGTTTTCCTCAATCCATGAAAATTGACTCCCACGAAAATAAATGAATCCACAGTAAATAATTGTAGATCCAGGTGAGCGATAAAATTTTCTAAAACCATTTCTTAAACCATTTGTCTTGTAAGATTTAAAGATTGTAGAAGAAATGGCTTGGAATTAATTTGAATAGTTATATATTTATTATAAAATATCTTTTGAACAGTAATTGTTACTCATTAATTATGATTAAAAAACCTAGATGCATGTCTCATCTGCGTTTTTTTTCTCAGTAAAAAAAGGAGAAAATATTTTTTGATTTTATGTTTCCCTCCAATATACGTATATTGCACTACCTGAGGTTTAAATTTAATAATTGAATACCTCACACTCACTGCTGGTTTATCATGTATACTAGACATATATTTAACAAGAAGTGGTAGGGTCTCTCTGAATAGGTCCTCCAATGCTGAACATTTTCATGAATATGGTAGTTTTCCAAGTATCCCCAATTTCTATACTCTTAATATAATTTGGTGACCTCCAACTTTTTAACTAATATCTTTGTAGTACTGCATTGTTTTTCTTGTACGTTTTTTCTGGGCTAACACAATACTGATTTTTTGCCTGATCTGAAATAATCTGCCATCTTATGTCATCAGGTACATGATATTTTATAAAAAAAATAGGTCAATTAACAAGAATAATTGTAATACACTATTGTTTTTCCCTATTAGTCTTTGATAGATTGGCACTTTTCCAAAAATTGTGCAGAATTTGTCTTTGTTTCAAATAAAGAAATACTTGGCATGAGTAAAGTTTTATCTTGTCCAGTACTACAAACAAAATTTCACATAACATTTTATTGCATTCTGTGGATTAATTATTATTTGTTGGATACCAATTTCCGTGGATTTCGTGGGTACAGTTGAACCATGAAATTAAATGTTCAACAAATTACAAATTTTCTTACGGCTTGTATGCAGACTCGGCAAAACAACGAAATTAAATATCCACGAACATGTAAGTTTTCCTTCATTCACGAAAAATTGGTACCCACGAAAATAAATGAATCCACAGTATAAGATAATAACCATCACTGGAAGTTAACCAATCAAATATTCACCCTGTTTTTTTTTTTGCTCATGTGAGTTTATGCAATCACTTGTTGTCGTCATCGTCGTTCGTCGTAAACTATTTCAAAAATCTTCTCCTCTGAAACTACTAGGCCAAATACCTTCAAATTTAAATAAATGTTCCTTAGGGTATCTAGTTTATAAATTGTATTCGAAGTTTTGATCTATCGACAAACATGGCCGCCATGGAACATAGGGGTCAAATGCAGTTTTTGGCTTATATCTCAAAAACTAAAGCTTTTAGAGCAAATCTGACATGAGTAAAATTGTTCAATTGGTCAAGATCTATCAGCCCTGAAATTTTCAGACGAATCGAACAACCCATTGTTGAGTTGCTGCCACTAAATGGTAGTTTTAAGGAAATTTTGCAGTTTTTTGTTATTATCTTGAAAATTATTATAGATAGATATAAACTGTAAACAGCAATAATGTTCAGCAAAGTAAGATCTACAAAAAAGTTAAATGACCAAAATTGTCAATTGAACCCTTAAGGATTTATTGCCCTTTAAAGACAATTTTACACAATTTGTTCATCAAGTTTGCTAACATTTAAAATTCTTCTCCACTGAAACTATTGTGCCTAATACTTCTTAACTGAACTTCTTAATGAATGTTCCTTTTTTGGCTTATATCTCAGAAACTAAAGCATTTAGAGCAAATCTGACATGGGGTAAAAATGTTCAAAAGGTCACTAAATTGGTAATTTTAAGGAAATTTTGCAGTTATTGGTTATTATCTTGAATATTATTGAAGATAAAGATAAACTGTAAACAGCAAATATGTTTAGCAAAGTAAGATCTACAAAATAGTTTTTATATGACCAAAATTGTCAATTGACTCCTTAAGGAGTTATTGCCCTTTAAGGACAATTTTACACAAGTCGTTTGTGTTTTTTAACTTTAAAAATCTTCTCAAATGAATCTAGTATAAATCTCCTCGTACGTCAAGAAACATAGACACTATGGCTAAACTGGAACATATGGGTAAAATGCATTTATTTGCTTTTGAAGAAAATATGACAGATACAATGAACATTTAAATGGCATTTTTAAGCCACTCATTAATATACTAGTATATTGAAAAGCAAAAATAATCATTGATGAAAGATTTAAGCAAAACAATAACAGGTGAGCGATTCAGGCTCTTGAGAGCCTCTTGTCCTGCTTACAAGCTTTATTAACCTTGTAACCTCAAGTTTCCAAAATATTTTGAAAAATACCAAATAAAAAAAGAATGGTGCTTTGAAACACCCAAAATATATGTTTATGACTCAGAAACTTTTTACTGCAATGAATTACTTTCCTACAACAGGTAAATTCAAGGGAATATTATTTTTCTACCCTTTTTTGTATGAAACCTGATATGACGTACTATGATTTGGTGGTATTACACCTACTATCAAAATGTAAGTTGAATAAAAAAGCTGAGATTCATTTATTTTGCTTCATTTGTTTTATTTTCGCAGGAAGTTGTGGAGGAAATTACGTAGAACTAATGGGAAGTTTTGCCTCTCCAAATTATCCCGGCAATTATCCAAATTATCAGAGCTGTTACTTTTACATCAATGTCCCATCAGGTTACAAAATAACAGTGACATTCACCGAGTTCAAGACTGGAAGCTGTTGTGATTATGTCAAGGTAATTTTTTTTATTTTTTTTACCTTTATAAGAGAAAATTGCTAGGCATAGTTCTTTGTTGTCCATGGAGAGAATTCTAATATGAAAACTTAATTCACCAAGTCTATATATCAATGGTATTTTCCAACAATAATTATGATTACAATGAGGGTCAATAATTATGATTACAATGAGGGTGGTAAAAAGGGGGGGGGGGTGCTCTCAAGGAAACAACGTGAAATAATCCATAATTTTACGTTGAATGTGAAATAATTTCTGTCATGAACGTTGCACAAAAAAAATAAAGACTTTGATTTGAACTTTTTGTGACTAATTCACGGTCTTTCTGTATATTATAAACTCTCTATTTTATTTGATATTCCCGATTTAGTATACACATTTATGATATAAATGGGTTACGGCTTTTGAAAAAGTATATAACGATCTTCTTAACTTTTAAATGCAAATATCCCGCAAACACGAGAGTGTATTTATTGTCTTTATTAACAAGAATACACAAGTTGTCACGTTAGCCATGCCACCAGCTACCACGACTCGTGGTTCAAAGTATCACAAATAGGAAGTTTGAACTGACAGATGATGAAAAGTGCAAACACTTTAAAGCTCATCACTGTTAAGATTTCGATCCTAATTAAAAATTCTTTTCATTTTACCAAAAAATTTAAAGAATCGGCAATGAGGAAGCATGTATCTAGAAGATCCGAAAAGTGTTCACAAGTTAAAAACATATCAGATTTTAACTTAGTATGAAGTCATTATGTTATAGATAATGCATATTTTTAGGTTTTTCTTGTCATAGAACACACCCCGAGATGTGTTCTACGACAAGAAAAACCTTAAAATATGCATTATCTGACTTATATACCGTCAAAAATATATCATTTTCTGCAAAGATTCGCAGAATTTTCATCCTATTTTACTGACCACACTACAGTGGGATATTCCTTTCTGATGCGTTCAGGTTTTTATACGCCCTACGGCTCATTTAGAATGTGAAATAAAACTCACTAATTTATCTAGATATAAACATTAGAAATCATTATCCAAACACAATAAAAATATTACTGTAACTGCACGAAGAAAGCCACAAATGAATTGTTACCACCCGATAACGGTGTTGAAAAATACATGTCACATTGTAAGTAATTTGATGTATCAACAAGGGGATGCTATGTTTTTTTTTTTTCTATTTGTAATTGTATTTTTAATGTTTTTTCAACGATTTTTAACAAATGAACTTTTCTGAATAATTTTCGTTTGAATGGCAATACATTTTTTTAAATAGAGAATCAAGATTTAATTCTATACTCCCCGACCCCATTGTGAGGTACGTGGCTGTTATTTAATAGAATATAAAAATATTTTATCAGTTGATCATTTGATAGAGTAAAAGGTAATATATATAGATGTAAAAAGTTAAGAACTGACACGAAGAGAGCACGAAATCGTGATACATGTACATGTACACGATACACTAAAACGAATATCAATACATGTAGGTCACATTATGATTTCGTATTCAGTGGGAAACAATAAGATTTTCAAAATCCTACACACGAATGTGTTAAATCTGACTTGTTTTAAAAGTGTTATGAAAAGTTTTACATTAAAATTCATCTCACATATATGATAATGTCCCTTTATTGTAGCGAAAAATTGACAAAACATTACATTATTTGTTTCTAAAGTTAAAATGCACTCAATGACGATTTTTTGTTTAACCTGTCAAAGATGGAACTTTAAAAAATAAATTCCCCAATTGGCAACAACAAACTACTAGTATCAACAAATTAAATGTTGGAGTAAATTATAGTTTTCATTTTTATCAAGGAAAATAATGACCTCACACAGGTCATTGTTTTATGCCTTGAAGCATATATTTCATTGAAACATGGTATCGTCCTGGTTGATTCTTCGAAAGAATGACCTATCATTCTGAAAGAAAATAACTCCATATAGGTATATAAGTAAAGTTGTTTCTTAGAAGAATCTAACGTAAATATTTGTTGGATTGACGAGCTACACAGTTCAGTTACATTTAGGTCACCGTAATATGTATTTTATAATCATGTGACCTTGGTTTAACTTTTGCCTGACAAATGCCTCATCTGATTTTAACAACTTTAAGAAAGAGGTGTCAATGATTTTTTTTTCCATTAAAAACTATTATTATTATTATACTAAATAATTATATGAAACACAATTTGTATTCTTCAAAGAAATTCACAATTCTACACGGAAAATGTCAATTTTCTGAACAGTTTGTTTGAGTCGGTGTGCAATGGTGTGGTCTTAGCAAAAAGATCAAAATTAAATGCTGTTATTATTTCATATTGGTTTATAAAAATATGTAACTATATACTGAATTTCTTAAATTTTTCAACAGGTATATGATGGACTAAGTAAAGGGTCACCATTACTGCTCACTTTAATGGGATCTTATACAAACATAACAGTGAGTTCAACAGCCAATAAAATGTTGGTTTACTTCAATTCTGATTTTAGTGCAGTGTATTCTGGGTTCAGAGCCAGTTACTCTACAGATATTGAAGGTAAGAGCTAGATCGAGGTCTGGTATGTCATTTAATGTTCTGGATGTCTGACAGAACAACGAATAAAATACTGTACATTTTACTTTGGACTGGCACTCTAGACTTAACTGTGTCATCAGTCATGGTCGTTACTTAAGCAAGTTAATTTTGAATAAATATTGCTCAATGAAGTTATTTGAAATTTCAATAGAAGCATGGACTGCATAAAGTTTTTGTTTTGCCTGCGACTAAAGTTGCAGAATGAGACAGAGATTACTATTCAGAGCCGTGGCTGTGTAAACTATTTGTATAAAGCTTTATATTTCAGAAGGAAGAAGACCTAGATGCTTCATACCTTGTATGCAGATACCTTATGTATCGAAGTTTCCATCTGTCATATGTCCATTGTCCTTAACCTCATTTTCATGTTCTATGGTCCATGTTCTATGGACCATATAAAATGTTCCTCAGTAATATTGTCAAGATGTGTTTCCATACATAATTTATTACATCTTTTTGTTTCAGACTGTTCTAAGGACCAGATTAAATGTTCTTCAGAAATATTGCCACCATGTGTTTCCATACATATTTTTTTTTTTACATCTTTTTGTTTCAGACTGTTCTATGGACCAGATTAAATGTTCCTCAGAAATATTGTCACCATGTGTTTCCATACATAATTTATTACAGCTTTTTTGTTTCAGACTGTTCTAAGGACCAGATTAAATGTTCCTCAGAAATATTGTCACCATGTGTTTCCATACATATTTTTTTTACATCTTTTTGTTTCAGACTGTTCTATGGACCAGATAAAATGTTCCTTGCAAATATTGTCATCATGTGTTTCCATACATGTTTTTTAACATCTTTTTGTTTCAGACTGTTCTATGGACCAAATAAAATGTTCCTCAGAAATATTGTCACAATGTGTTTCCATACATAATTTATTACATCTTTTTTGTTTCAGACTGTTCTAAGGACCAGATTAAATGTTCCTCAGAAATATTGTCACCATGTGTTTCCATACATATTTTTTTTACATCTTTTTGTTTCAGACTGTTCTATGGACCAGATAAAATGTTCCTTGCAAATATTGTCATCATGTGTTTCCATACATGTTTTTTAACATCTTTTTGTTTCAGACTGTTCTATGGACCAGATAAAATGTTCCTCGGATATATTGTCACCGTGTGTTTCCATACATAAACTCTGTGATGGCTACCCAGACTGTGATAACAGCTTTGATGAACAACATTGTCACAACTGTAAGTTGTCAGTACATAAAGTAGATTTTATATAGAAATATAGATATGAGGTGTATAGTTTGCAGTGTGACCACTATTTATCAACAACCATTGTTAAACATCTTCTTACTATGGCATAGATTCATTGCTACTCATCTAAAATGTCAGCTTTTGTATTAATGGGAATTTGCTTTTCTTTATGTCAGAAAAATAGGATGATTTAGTTTAAAGGATTAATTCATGACACAAAACTTTTATATTTTGAAATCCTTGACCAATTTCCCAAAGCAAAAGAACAGGCAATTGTCATTAAATAACCAAGGTAAACATAGCTTGACCTGTAATAAATAGGGGCTTGAACAGTTAAGCTATAAAATAATGAATAAAAAGAATTTGTTTTCTAATACATTGTATGTTTCTATTTGTAGATACAAGGCTGACCAGTACTGCAAGTACATTATCGACAAGTTCATGGTATACCACTGTGTCCCCACCATCTAACACCTCAAGTAATATAGGTATGGTAAACTAAGAAACAGTATTTGTCTCTTTAGGGTTTCTTTATCAACCCTTATTATAGATCCTAACAAGTCCATTTTATGAGAATTGTGGTGTAAGTTCAGGTAGTTTTTTAAAATGATTTACCAACAAACTCTATGTCTGTTTGAGGGTTTCTTTATCAACCCTTATTATAGATCCTACTGGTAGAGGAGTAAATTCATAATGTTTTCCTAAAATGATTTACTTAGTACCTACCCTATGTCTGTAAATAATGTCCGTGTAAACAGACATGATTTTTTCATGACCTTATCAAACCTAACGTTGCAGTACTCAAATTGCACCGGGTACCCAAATTGCACCTATTTAACAAAAAATGCTGCTGAAATCTTGCAAGTTTTCTTTGAGACTAAATAATTTGTATTTTTATGACATTATACACGTCTTTCAACAAAAGTAAATATATTTAATTATACACAAAACATTCATAGTATATATCAACAGACGAGGCATTCACTGGAAAAAGTAAATCTACGAAAACGTCGCATGAAAAAGTCATATTTTAAAAATGAGCAAATTAAATATCTTCCAAGCATCCATTTCTTAAAAAATGAAAAGTAAGCATGGACTAATGTCAAATTGTTCTAAATATTTGTAGAAATAAAACAAAACATCTGTTATTCGATTTTTAATGATGTGAATTTAAGCATAGATGCAATTTGGGCACTCCTCGTGGACAGTTTGTATGTCGGTTCAAACCCATTTTTCTATGACTCAATATGGATTCAAAATCAAATTGGTGGAACCATATAGTAAATAATGACACATCTACAAAATAAAAACAGAATGGAAATTTTTGTCTGGATCATAAATAAACGTACATGTGTAGGTGAAAAAACTGTCAAAATAGGTGCAATTTGGGTACCGTCACTTTACCTTCAAAGGTGATGAAGATATTTTCTTAATGAGAAATAAGCTTACTATATGGTTACTATGAAATTAAAAGTTTTGTAATATTTCTAAAGATGTACAGATCGTTTAAATTCTGAAGCATCAATTTATATTATTTATTTTGTGGTGTAATAACCTACTTTTATTTAAATGAAACGCATGCCACAAAATACACTTGAAAAAGATGAACAATTATGCTAAAAATGTTTGTAGAAAGTTTTGTGCTGTATAAAGTGGATAAACGTGGATTCCTTTGTTTTGTAGATCAAGGAAAAATTGTATTTTTTTTAATGTTTGATACATGTTTTTTTTCCATTTTTTTCCATAAATTCAACTTAGGACCTGCTGTGTTAATTTAGAATCTTTGAATGCTCTATATGTTAAATCTGATACACATTCAATAATGTATCTTACATATATATTGATTCTTTTATTTCTATTTTGAATATATATGTCTTACTTTGAAGAAATTCGTCTAGTAAATGGTTCAAACTGCCTGGAAGGAAGAGTAGAAATAAATATAAACGGAGTTTGGGGAACAATTTCTACATCAAGCTTTACATACAGGGAGGCAGGAGTCATATGTAAACAGTTAGGATTCAGGTGAGATTTACTACCAGAGAAGCAAGTATCATATCTCTTAAATTTAGAACTCAAGTCATATTTTACTACCAGAGAGGCAAGTATCACATGTATCATATCTCTTTAATTTAGAACTCAAGTCATATTTTACTACCAGAGAGGCAAGTATCACATGTATCATATCTCTTTAATTTAGAACTCAAGTCATATTTTACTACCAGAGAGGCAAGTATAATATCTCTTTAATTTAGAACTCCAGTCATATTTTACTACAAGAGAGGCAAGTATGATATCTCTTTAATTTAGAACTCAAGTCATATTTTACTACCAGAGAGGCAAGTATGATATCTCTTTAATTTAGAACTCAAGTCATATTTTACTACCAAAGAGGCAAGTATGATATCTCTTTAATTTAGAACTCCAAGTCATATTTTACTACCAGAGAGGCAAGTATCATATCTCTTTAATTTAGAACTCCAGTCATATTTTACTACCAGAGAGGCAAGTATCATATCTCTTAAATTTAGAACTCCAGTGATAGTTTACTACCAGAGAGGCAAGTATCATAGCTCTTTAATTTAGAATTTAAGATATATTTTGCTTATAGAGAGGCAAGTATCATTAGTGATATTTTACTTCTAGAGAGGCAAGTATCATCTGTATACATATGATTTGCACAAATAAAAGCAAGTATTGTCTCATCATATTTAGGACTCACTAATGTCTTGAGATTTTAACACCAGGGAGACAAATGTCATCTGTTAGCATTTAGGATTGCTTTGACATTTGACGACCAGAGTGAAAGGATTTATTTGCAAACAGTTAGGAATAAGATGAATTTTGTTACCGGGAAGACAAGTAAAGATTTATACTACATTTAATATACGCATTAGTGTTGGGAGACAGGTATACTCCTTACCTGATGGCAGTAAAATCTCACTAAAATCTTAAAGTTATCAAAATCTGTCTCTAGCAGTAGAATTTCTTCTGAATCTGCTCAATTTACAATGACACCTGTCATAGACATGACACCTGTCATAGACATGACACCTATCATAGACATGACACCTATCATAGACATGACACCTGTCATAGACATGACACCTATCATAGACATGACACCTGTCATAGACATGACACTTGTTCATAGACAATACTAACTTTACCTCAATCGAATTTGTCTATAGTAATAGAACCTAATTATATAATTGGCTGATTAATGTGAATTTTTACCTATGCTGAGACAAATTAAGTTGGAAGTTAGAAATCAGGCAAGATTTTACTTAAATCAAGATAGGTGTATGTCACAGAGATTTATTTTAGGTTTTATTGCTACATGTATAGACAAATTCCATTGAGATAAAGTTAAGCTTCATAAGAGACATTACTGCCATTGAGATACTTGTAGTCTGTATACAGGTCAAGTAAGATATAACATGAGTAATTTTTACAGTTCATTTGTCTATGATATGGGATTAAATCTTTGAAATGCTACAGATTTCATATTTGAAGAGCTCGAGTGATTGGAAATTACGGGATGGATTATGCGATGCTATCTTGACAATTGATTTGAATAATTCTTTCACAGCTTGTTTAGACCAGGGACTGTATGAAGACTGACTTATAACACAAACACTTGTTTATTGTTGTTAACCATATATTGACATCTTCTATCGTTTTATGCTGTTTGTGGGTTGCTGTCTCATGCTGACACATCATACTTTATTCATAGTATGTATTTGATTTTTGATTTTTTGACAGAGGACAAGCTGCGTACCCATTACTATATGGATATTTTGGACAAGCAGATAGTACTGTTCCAGTATGGTATACCTATTTATACTGCTATACTGGCGCATTAAGGCTGGAAGACTGTTCCAGATCTAAGTATGGTGTCGCTAACCATTATCAAGATGTTGGCGTCAGGTGTGAAACAGGTTTGTATCTACAGCTTTGAAGCATACTCATTATCTACTCTATATTTAGCTCAGCTGGCCCAAAGGGAGCTTTTCCTATCACTTGGCCTCCCTAATCTGTCTTCCCTCACCTCAACATTTACAAATATCTTCTCCTCTAAACTTCTAGGCAAATTTTACCAGACTTGGCCAGAATCATCAATGGTGTGTCTAATTCTTAAAAAAAAGTGTCTGATGACTCAAGTCTGCATATCAACATGGCTGACATGGGTAAATGGAAAATAGGGGTAAAATGCAAGTTTTGTCTATTATCTTGAAAACCTCTATTGATATCCAACATTATATGGAATTGGGCATATGTTTTTATTTGAATAGACAACTTTCTAATTTCATGTCAAGAATTTAAGAAATATTTCAGACAAAGAGAGAATGTCAAGTAAAAATTCATGCAAATTCAGACAAAAACTGGTCTTTTCAGACTCTGACTTTTGTATGCATTTTTCCATAATTTTTATGTATACCCATGATCATCAGTATCAATTGAAAAAACTTCTTTAACTAATAAAATTAGAATTTTTAAATTCAGCAGCAAACATCTGAAACCACATTTGTTCATAACTTGAACAGCTACACAGAACTAAGAAATAAAAAAAAAAATGTTTTAAATTTTTAAATATCCTTAGGCTAGCTAGCTGAAATACTTTGATTTTACAGGTACATCTGAGTACAGTTGTTCATTCAATTACAACTGTAACTTTTTAAGTATGCGGTCATCAACTCCTGTGTACTGGTCAAGACGTCGTGTAAGTTAAAATTATGGTTTGGTTAAAAGTAAATTGTAGAAAATGGTGGATTAAACCGGGTTTTATAGCGCTAACTCTCTCACCTTGATGACAGTCTCATCAAATTCGTTATATTTACATTGATACGTTAACTAAACAGACACAATAAATAAAATATTCAAAATATGGGTACATCAGTCATCATCTTATAACAATTTTAACAGGAACAATTTAACAGAACACAAAAACATCTATCTACAAACACACTCATTAATTGATTTGTCAGATTTCATAGTTCTTTAGTAACCAGCTTGTTGAGCAGGTAGCATGAATGTATAACTGGACTGGTCAGTTTGGAGATAACTATATATAAATTAAGTCTTTGTAATCATCAGTCAGCGATTTGATGGATGCAAATCAAAATGATATGTTCATTCCGAAATACCATATTTTTGTTTCCACTCAATTCGACTGTGAAAATGATAGAGACATATTTTCTTTTTTTATTTATTCTGTTTTGATCTTTCCCTGCCCAGGACAATTAGCAATTTCTTTGTCCATAGATGAGAATTGGAAAATTTTCAGAACTTTAAGAGTTTGAGATTTTCAACTGAAGAGTGATGATGTATTTTCATATGAAAATTTATATAATAGAAATATAGAAGATGTGTTCCTTAGAGATTAAGAGTTTTCAGCTGTCTGAAGATTTATATATTTTGACATATTCACATGTATGCTCCTTTATTAAATATTTCCAATCAAATTACAGGGATGTACTGGAACTTCTAGCACAGGTCCTTGCAGAGGTCATGATGGTAACTATTACAGCTACTATATGTTTCTAGAAACTGATTATGGTTCAATTGGTGACACAGCTGAAATGTACACAACAGTTACATTTAATGGTAAGCTTAATCTTTCACAAAGGGATGGATGGATTTATGTATATGTTAAATGTAAATAAGCTTATTCATATAATAGTACAATAGAATAGATGGCTTGATGTGTGCTTTATTTCCAGTAAGTAATCTTTTAACCATATATTCATGAAAAGAACATGTTAGTGTATTTGAATGTAAATATTTAAAGTCTACACTAGACCAACACACAGAGCCAGATATTTTACTTACTAATTCTGTCAAGAGTAAATGTGTCTCAACTTAAACCAGATTTATTTTTTACTATTGTATACTGCATGCTAAAATTAGAAGCAGCAATCTGATCTGACAATAAGTAAAACATCTGATGTCATGTTTATTGAATTCATACCCTTTTGGAGCTTCTGGGATATTATACCTGGCCTGTGTTTTACCAAAGGTCATATGACTTAAGACAAGAAGTAAAACAGTATCAATCTGTTCAAATTAAACGGATTGTAAATTGTAAATCTAAATTCAGGCTTTAACCCTTTCCTCCACAATGACGCCTTTTGACGCCACACCCTTTACTCCATAATGACGCCTTTTGACGCCTGTGTAGTACCTCAGTTGAAATGCTTTGACTACAAAATGTCTGCATCAGACTTAAAAAAAATTGTATCCAATATGAAAAGGAGATTCATGAGAATTATCTGACTTGAATTTCATTGATAAAATATTGGTTTTCACAATGCATTAACACTCTAAAACTGATGATTTTTTTTAACTGAAAAAAATCCTTTGCGAATCAAGTATATTAAAAAAAAAATCCATGGAGGAAAGGGTTAAGGGCATTTATGCTGCTCTATCGTTAATGTTTTGTTGGTAATTGCTTTGTTCATATATATCTTAAATGAACAGTGCAGAAAAAGTTAATTTGTGAGTAGATTTTTTTATACAGAAAAGAAAAATCCGGGAACAATTATTAATGTTGAATTAACTGCAATTGGGATCAATTAGTAATTATCCCTAAAAATACAAGACACAAAGATCTAACAACAATAAAATATCTGTATTATATATAAGTCTAATAAGTTGGAATGAATGTTTTGAAAGACAACTTTTTTTCTTTGCATATCATGCACGGATTGTGAATTTTTGATTTTAAAGATAATACTTAGATCATATTTTAAGATTATTTTTTTTTTATTTGTAGTAACCCCAAGATGCCTGTCTTTCTACTACCACATGTATGGATCTTCAATAAATGAGCTTCAAGTTCGAATCTCAAGTAATTCTGACACCAATGGCAAAGTTGTCTGGTCCAAGAAATATCAACAAGGAAATAAATGGCATTCAGCGAGTGTTGATATTCCTGCTTTGTATGGATTACAGGTATGCAGATTTGTAAAAAAGTCCAAGGCCAACACGTAGAACGTGAGCATTATTGAGAATTATTGAATATGTAATTGATGTAAATTCAATTCATTGTCATTTGAATTATCGATTTTTGATTTTTGATTGGTCTGCATTAGAGTATCAATCTTCTCTATCACACTCTAAGCTATGTGTTATCTATATACTGCCAACTGGACTCCTGTGTCCCGATAAATATAACATTAGTAAATAAAAATTAACTAAAATTACATGTTATATATAAGGTATTATCATGTTAATTTACACAATACTCTTGTTTTTATTTTTAGATAAAATTTGTTGGAATCCGTGGAAATTCCTATAGAGGAGATATAGGAGTAGATGAAGTTAAATTGCAAAGGGGAACATGTGGTTTGTTACTTATTAATTGGTTTTTTTTTTTTAAGATTTATGTACCTACCCTCTGTATTATAAGATGGCTTGTGAAATACAAATTTACGATGGAGAACTTACATGCAACTTAAAAGTTATTGACCAAAGAATGTGGCAAACATTGTCAAATGGGATGAAAAATCATCTAAGATGTATGAATTGTGAATTATTGAAAAATTATTTTTGATGATTTATAGATACCAAATGGACAATGAAACAATATGCATATGATCCAAGTTGGGATTATCCTTAATATTATTGTGTACAAATATGATTTGTCTTTACTTTAGTTGTAATATTGCTAGTTGAACAATTCAGATACCCATTTCAATAAGTTGAAGATGGTCAATTTGACGAAATTTTTCAGATAAAGTTACCATTTCCATGTCTATATGTACTGTTTTCTTTTTGCAGACTCTGTATGTCCAAATAATATTGATGAAGAGGCTGGGGTCAACTGTACTTTTAGTAAAAGAAATGCTTGTAATTATACCACAGAGAGTATTAAAGGGACTGGGGACTGGATGTATAAAAGTTATTCTACACCAGGAAAGAATTTACCTCCCACAGATGTTAGTGGAAGATCTTTTGGTAGGTACTTAAGGTTCATTTTTTGGGGGGTACCGATTTTCTGCAATAACTATTGTCAGCATTTCAGAAAATTTGTTATATAGTGGATACTTGACATCATAGATTTAAAACACTACATAAAAACTATAGAATTTTGTAATTTGTTTGTTGAACACTTAAATCATGGTTTCTCTTAACCAATGAAATCCACAAAAATTAGTGCCCAGTGAGTAACCATGGTAACCATGAATCCACAATTATATCATAATAATCAAAGAACTTAAAAAATAGGACAACCTTTAACTTGCAGTGTTTGTTTCCTTGTTATAGTTGATGATGTCCAATAAGTAACTTGCTAAATTCAATTCAAAGTTGTGTACAATTATAACCTTATCACTGTTTGTCTGCCAGTTAAGAACCTTGATTATACATTCTAATTGAAT
This sequence comes from Mytilus edulis, assembly GCA_019925275.1. Taxonomy (NCBI): domain Eukaryota; kingdom Metazoa; phylum Mollusca; class Bivalvia; order Mytilida; family Mytilidae; genus Mytilus; species Mytilus edulis. The sequence goes on along the minus strand of CM034362.1, from coordinate 28,880,188 downwards.
CTGGACATCAAAAGAGAAAATGAAACAGTAATTGATGTTTGATATCAATCAGCCTGTTTTAAAGCAAATAATTCTATGAAAGTTAACATAAGATAGTAAAATGCTTTTAATTATTCACCAGGATATTTCTTCTACCAGAGCAGTAATGGGAAGGAAGGTGATTCTACACGCCTGTTCTCACCCTATTTCACATCATCGTCTTCATCCACCGTACGTTTCTACTCTTACTTTGGTGGAAGGGATGTTGGTTCTCTCCGAGTCTCCACAATAGACGACAGTGGAAAGACAACCTCATTATGGTATAAACATGGTGAACAGGCCAACGGATGGCTGCTTTCATGTATTTCCCTCAAACAGGAAGCAGAATTATTGCTGGAATTTGTAGCATCTCGAAGCAGTGATGGTGATGCTGCTATAGCTGTTGATAATGTGACTCTGTCAGAAAAGCCATGCATGTGTAAGAAATTTTCACAGTATGATTTAATTAGTAGATTTTTTTGCTGGGTTGGTGTGTTGTTTCGTGTAAAAAGCAAATACTTAGATTTGTTTTGTTGAACAAACAAACTTTTAAATTTATAATTTTATTGTATACGGTACAAACATAGATGGATTAATTTTATCCATAAATAATTTTGATAAGACTATAGGAGAGAGAGAAACAACGAATTTAAAATAGAAATTGAAGTTTAAAACCAAAAAAAATTAACAAAAAACAGCTACTACAATTTTAGGTTTAGACTATTTCACAATTTAATGTGCAAATAAGTGTCTTTGTGCGATGCATGGGAGACACTTTCTGAAACCTAACTATTAAAAATTCTGTATATTTTTGGAAGATTTCCCTTGGAAAATTTAGGAACTAAAATATGATTTCCAAAGATGCATCAGCTTAAAAATAACGAGATCAATATTCTAAGGGTGAATTTTAATGTATGGGATATTAGTCCCATCTAACTTGTTGCTATATTTGAGGGTCTGGATGGGAGGTCCTTCATTTCTGTATTCTTCAATTTTTTCGCTATCTTTCTTTATCTTTAAAAATAATGGCTATTCTGTAATTACTTGATAACTGTATTCTGGACATTGTTCTTTTCTGTAATCTGGTATCCACTTCATGGACTCTTAACGAAATGATTCACACAGGCATTGGTTCACCAGATGGAGTTTAATTTTTCTGTAATCAGTATAGTTTTACCCAATTCTGTAAATTTTGCAGTTATTCTTTATATTTAAGCACCTCATTATTCTCTATTCTCTTTATTATAACCCACACAACAAAGTTGCGGAGGGTATAATGTTTTTGACCTGTCTGTCTGTCCGTTTGTCTGTCAGTCCGTCAGTCCTGTTTCTTGTCATCGCAACTCCTCTCAAACCACACAACAGAATTTCATGAAACCTTTTTAGATAATTAGGACATACTATGTAGATGTGGTTATCGACAGGATATTACGATTCAGTTTTTTTTCTAGTAGTTACGCCCCTTTGAACTTATTGGCTTCAATATACTACTGCAACAGTTTGTCATTGCAACTCCTCTGAATCCACACAACAGAATTTCATGAAACCTTTTTAGATAATAAGTACATACTATGCAGATGTGCATATCGACAGAATATTATGAATCAATTTTTTTTTCTTATACAATTTTTTTTCTTACAGTTATTTTATTTCTCCAGTGACAATGTGGGGACGTGGGGTATGGGAGCGCGCTCACTAAGGTTCTTTAATTTTTTTTGCCTAATTTTCTCTAAGCTTTACTTTTTTTTGCCAATTATTCTCTATTCTGTATACCCCATCCACACCCGCACAATTGTCAGTGGTGGATCCAGAACTTTTCATAAGGCGGGGCCCGCTCCAGTCATGCTTCAGTGATTCTCTATTTAATCAACCAAATTTTTCCCACAAAAAGGGGGCCAAATAAATAAATATTTCTCAACAACTACTCTACATGTAATTGTCTCTTCAGAAACCTATTTTCAGTATTAAATAGCAAAAATGTGGAGAAATGCTCTATTTTAGACTTCCTGCATTAAATTTGTTTTGCTTTCTAAGCTATGGTTTGTAGTGCCAATAAAATGAAGCATATGCATTGTTATGGATCACAAGTATTATGAGTATAGAGTGAAAAGAAAACTGAGTTTTACTGTGCGTATTGCTGTGTGTTTGTTATGCCCCACCTAAGATAGTAAAGTGGCATTATGTTTTCTGGTCTGCGTCCGTCCGTCCGTCCGTCCTTCCTTCTGTCCATCCGTCCTTCCATCTGTCCGTCCATTCGTTCAGGTTAAAGTTTTTGGTCAAGGTAGTTTTTGATGAAGTTGAAGTCCAATCAACTTCAAACTTAGTACACATGTTCCCTATGATATGATCTTTCTAATTTTAAAGCCAAATTAAAGTTTTGACCCCAATTTCACGGTCCACTGAACATAGAAAATGAAAGTGTGAGTTTCAGGTTAAAGTTTTTGGTCAAGGTAGTTTTTGGTGTGACAGAAGCTGAAGTCCAATCAACTTGAAAATTAGTAAACTTGTTGCTTATGATATAATCTTTTTAATTTTGAAGCCAAATTAGACTTTTGACCCCAATGTCACGGTCCACTAGACATAGAAAATGAAAGTGGGAGTTTCAGGTTAAAGTTTTTGGTCAAGGTAGTTTTTGATAAAATTGAAGTCCAATCAACTTGAAACTTAGTACATATATTCCCTATAGTATAATCTTTCTTATTTTAATACCAAATTAGATTATTACCCAATTTCACGGTCCATGGAACATGGAAAAGGATAGTGCGAGTGGGGCATCCGTGTACTTTGGACACATTCTTGTTTATTCTACATTGGCTAGAGGTATAGGGGGAGGGTTGAGATCTTCCAAAACATGTTTAACCCCGCCGCATTTTTGCACCTGTCCCAAGTTGGGAGACTCTGGCCTTTGTTAGTCTTGTACGTTTTTATGCCCCACCTACAATAGTAGAGGGGCATTATGTTTTCTGGTCTGTGCGTCCGTCCGTCCGTCCTTCTGTCTGTGCATCCGTCCGTCTGTCCTTCTGTCTGTGCAACCGTCCGTCCGTCCTTCTGTCTGTGCATCCGTCCTTCCATCTGTCCATCTGTCCTTCCATCTGTCCATCCGTCCGTCCTTCCTTCCGTCTGTCCGTCCGTTCGTTCAGGTTAAAGTTTTTGGTCAAGGTAGCTTTTGATGAAGTTGAAGTCCAATCAACTTCAAACTTAGTACACATGTTCCCTATGATATGATCTTTCTAATTTAATTGCCAAATTAGACTTTTGACCCCAATTTAACGGTCCACTGAACATAGAAAATAATAGTGCAAGTTTCAGATTAAAGTTTTTGGTCAAAGTAGTTTTTGATGAAGTTGAAGTCCCAATCAACTTCAAACTTAGTACACATGTTCCCTATGATATGATCTTTCTAATTTAATTGCCAAATTAGACTTTTGACCCCAATTTCACGGTCCACTGCACATAGAAAATAATAGTGCAAGTTTCAGGTTAAAGTTTTTGGTTTGAGGTAGTTTTTGATGAAGTTGAAGTCCAATCAACTTCAAACTTAGTCCACATGTTCCCTATGATATGATCTTTCTAATTTAAGAGCCAAATTAGAGTTTTGACCCCAATTTCACGGTCTACTGAACATAGAAAATGATAATGCGAGTGGGGCATCCGTGTACTATGGACACATTCTTGTTTAATTTTATTTCATTTTTATGTTTTGGAGTTTAGTGTGACATCCATATTCACTGAACTAGTACACATTTTTATTTAGGGACCAGCTGAAGGTCTCCTCCGGGTGTGGGATTTTCTCGCTGTGTTGAAGACCCATTGGTGGCCTTCAGCTGTTTTCTGCTCTTTGGTCAGGTTGTTGTCTCTTTGTTTGACGCATTCCCGATTTCTTATGCAAGGTGCAAATATAATGACAATGTAAAATATGAACTTAACCAAAAGGAAGAAGTTGTTTGATGACTCTATTGAGGGGATGGGGACAGAGAGTGTTTGTTGTTTGTCAACAAAAAACGACAGCCTTAGGCTAAATAAAAGGGCTTGCTATAAAACATTTTGTACATTGGCGGACTTTTTGTACTCGATATATTACGGTCATAAATCGCACAAGTTCGTGCTTGTTTCAATTTCTTTATTAGTCCCCTACCGAAGAAGTCGAAGGGGACTATAGGTTTGCACTCCGTTCGTCTGTCTGTCTGTCTGTCTGTCTGTCTGTCTGTCTGTCCATCCGTCAGTATGGCAAATCAGTTTTCCACACTTTTTTTCTTCATGCTTGAAGATATTGCTTTGATATTTAATGTATTGTTTTATCATGACAAGTTGCAGATTATGTTCGAAATTTGTTCCGGTCTGATGATTTTGTGCAGAGTTATGGTCCTTTGACTTAGAAAATTCACTAAAATAATAAAATAATCAGTTTTCAGCACTTTTTTTCGTCATGCTTGAAGATATTGATTTGATAATTGGTATATAGTTTTATCATGACAAGTTACAGATCAAGTTCGAATTTTGTTCCGGTCTGATGATTTTGTGCAGAGTTATGGTCCTTGGACTTAGAAAATTCACTTAAATAATCAGTTTTCAACACTTTTTTTTCGTCATGCTTGAAGATATTGACTTGATATTTGTTATATAGTTTACACCATGACAAGTTATAGATTTAGTTAGAATTTTGTTCCAATACAATGAATTTTTAACCGGAAGGGGACTGTATTGCCATGCAATACTCACAGAATGCTTGTTCCAGTCATGTTTTTTGTATCAATGTGTTCCACGATTCTTGCGCTTTGAAAATCGTTTACAGTTAAAATTTCCTGACACAAAGTCATTGTATAAATAAAAAAAATCCAAGGTTTTCTAATCACTAAAATTTGTGACATATCGCGATTGCTATTTTGTACACTGCCTAAAACTTGTAACCGATTATTTCATTCCCTTCCCGTAATCAATCTCTATTCTCGAAAGATAAAATTGTCATCATATAGCAGCAGAATATGTCGAGTAAATTATTGTGGTTAAATTACTCGAGGAAATACGAAAACCTAAATTTCTATCAGAATATTTGAATGAAACGAAATTATCTGCAGTTACCGGTAACAGAAATGAACAAAATCCGGAAATAGTAATTTTTTATGCCCCACCTACGATAGTAGAGGGGCATTATGTTTTCTGGTCTGTGCGTCCGTTCGTCCGTTCGTCTGTCTGTCCGTTTGTTCGTCCGTCCGTCCGTCTGTCCCGCTTCAGGTTAAAGTTTTTGGTCAAGGTAGTTTTTGATGAAGTTGAAGTCCAATCGACTTCAAACTTAGTATACATGTTCCCTATGATATGATCTTTTTAATTTTAATGCCAAATTAGAGGGTTTACCCCAATTTCACGGTCCACTGAACATAGAAAATGATAGTGCGAGTGGGGCATTCGTGTACTGGGGACACATTCTTGTTTTAAAATAAAAAGAATACGGACGGGAAGATTTCAGAGGGGCGGGCGGGATGAAAATCTTTCAAATAATTTTAATTGACCTAACAATAAAAATATAAAAATTATAACCAAGATATTATCCTTCTTCAAGATTCCATAAAATTTATATTTCCAGTTGGAATAGCAGAAACAGTGTGTGACTTTGATCATCCATATATGTGTGGATACAAGGTGAATTGTTCCTGTACACAACAATCACACTTGTATAAATGGATCAGACATACTGGACCAACCGCATCTAAACATACAGGGCCAGAATCTGACTCAGAAAGTGATGGTATAGTATTTTCATCATAAACATGTATATAATTTCATCTGTATGCTACAAAATTCTGCAAAGTCAAACATAAATGAGGTGTTTAAATGAATTGGGATAATGTTACTATGCTTCAATCACATTGTACTTCTTATTATTATTTCATTATTATACCCCCGCTTAAAAAAAGGGGGGTATACTGTTTTACCTCTGTCTGTCAGTCCGTCCGTCAGTCCGTCCATCAGTCCGTCCGTCCATCAGTCCGTCAGTCAGTCCGTCCCATGAAACTTTCGTCCCATTTTTCTCAGGAACTACACATCCACCCTTTCTGTAATTGGTATCAACATTTATAAATGTCAGCCATACCGTGTGATGCGTTTTCAGATTCATCACTTGACAACTTCCTGTCTTCCGAACACTTGTCTGATTTTACACATGATAGCCAAGTTGAAAATTTTCGTCACATTTTTCTCAGGAACTACAATACAAGGATTTCTGAAATTTGGTTTCAGGATTTATATAAGTCAGGTATACTGTGTGATGCGTTTTCAGATTCATCACTTGACAACTTCCTGTTTACTGAACACTTGTATGATTTTACACATGATAGCCAAGTTGAAAATTTTCGTCACATTTTTCTCAGGAACTACAATACAAGGATTTCTGAAATTTGGTTTCAGGATTTATATAAGTCAGGTATACCGTGTGATTCGTTTTCAGATTCATCACTCGACAACTTCCTGTTTACCTAACACTTGTATGATTTTACACATGATAGCCAAGTTGAAAATTTTCGTCACATTTTTCTCAGGAACTACAATACAAGGATTTCTGAAATTTGGTTTCAGGATTTATATAAGTCAGGTATACCGTGTGATGCGTTTTCAGATTCATCACTCGACAACTTCCTGTTTACCGAACACTTGTATGATTTTACACATGATAACCAAGTTAAAAATTTTCGTCACATTTTTCTCAGGAACTACAATACAAGGATTTCTGAAATTTGGTTTCAGGATTTTTATAAGTCAGCTATACCGTGTGATGCGTTTTCAGATTCATCACTCGACAACTTCCTGTTTACCGAACACTTCCATATTTTTACACTATTAATATTATCCACTTGCGGCGGGGGTATCATCAGTGAGCAGTAGCTCGCAGTTTCACTTGTTTGATCTATCTTAGTCACATTAATAAATTTTACATGCCAATCAAGTTTTAATTATCAGCTTTAGTAGATGAACACAATTTCAACAGTATTTTATTTCAAAATTGTCAGAGTTTGTTTTTAAAGTCTGTATTGCATCTTTAGAGGCTTCAGGTCTTATTTTTGGATTATTTTTTTAAAACTTTTTGCTATTCATAATACTTGTTGAGCATCCCTGTAATCATAGCTATGTAGTTCTTAGTATTTAAAGATTTGAACTAAAAATGTATAAAAATCCAGTCATCCTGGGTACGCTTACACATGAAAAATGTAAAGTTCAAATTTGAATATGTCTGGAACTTATTCCTCAAAGAAAGAAATCCTGTATATTTATTTGTAAGAGTTTGATAACTATACCCTCTATTGAATATTCTAATATCTGGAAGGGCATTAATACAAGTCTTTTGCCTTTTAGGATACTACATGTATGCTGAAGCAACATTTGGTGACCATAGTGATGCAACATCATTGAAGTTCCCAGAATTCAGAGCAACAGGAAGTCAAAATTTACAATTCAAATATCATATGTATGGTAATGATACAGGCACATTAATGGTTCAAGCAAAAAACAAGGGAAATAACTCCATTACAAAGATCTGGAGTCTAACTGGTCCCCAGAAGAATGGTTGGAACCAGATTTGTATGCCACTAAGAATTGCAGCTCAGACAATTGTAGAACTGAGTTATGTAGCTGTACGAGGGGATGGACCAATTGGAGATATAGCCATTGATGATGTTCTAGTTACAGAAGAAAAATGTCCTCGTAAGTCTTATCTAAACAAGTAATGAAGCAATAGAAGACTTCTCAGAAAAACAAAGGACCAGGATAGTTGAGACATGATTTAAAGTTGAGACATAATTTATTATTTTAAGATGACTTAGTTATCTAAAAAAAAATTTTAATCCTGAAAACTGGGTGTAATTATTTCTAATTTCTTAATTTCACAATTTGTCAAGTAAAAATGCTATAATTGAAAACATCTAAAAACATTTTAAAACAAAAGAATCAATTTTAACATGGCTATAGGATTGTAAAAGTATGAAGAAACAAAAAAAAAACATTAAAATAAATTTGAAAGCCCCTTTAAAGGTTTTGTAGGACTATAAGAGCCATCTTATAGATATTGGAAGATGTGGTGTGAGTGCCAATGAGACAACTCTCCATCCAAATAACAATTTATAAAAGTAAACCATTATGGGTCAATGTACGGCCTTCAACACGGAGCCTTAAAGCTATAAAGGACCCCAAAATTACTAGTGTAAAACCATTCAAACGGGAAAACCAACGGTCTAGTCTATATAAAAAATGAGAAACGAGAAACACGTATAAATTACATAAACAAACGACAACTACTGTACATCAGATTCCTTGCACATAAAACCCCATGGGCATTTTGAAATGTTGGCAGGTATGGATTGGTCTTTTTCACATTAATTCATACTTCTGTTTCAATGTGATCTATTCCATCTAGAAGATGTTTTATAATGAAGATGGTGATTTCTGTGAAAGGATGGCAATTGCCGACATTGGGGTTTAGGGACAAGGAATTGAAGGAGTACTAATTTATATATATATATCATACATACTGATTGTAAAAGCTAAAAAATGAATTTATAACAGATACATCATTTCACACTCAGGATGGCTTTCAACTTTCAAGTTTCTGAATTTGGGAAAAAGGGGGGCCAGAAATGGCCCTCATCATACCTTGTCCTTTATTTTGATAGGAAACTTATTCTGAGTGTTTCTATTTTAGATACAGCATCATGTGACTTTTCCTATGGGACATGTGATTATCATGTGACTTGGAATGATTACATGGTAAAGTGGATCAGAGGTCATCATGTTGGTATTCCATTTAGCAGCTTAGACGGTAATACATTTTATCAAAACGCAGAAGTTTTAATGAGATATGTATTTCAATGGGGAAAAAAACAACCCAAAAAACATTTTTTAAAACAATTTTTAAAATGTTTTATTTTTTTCAATCTCTTCTTTTCAAATTTTTCCTTCTTTCTTTAAGGTTCTTTCAAATATATATTTTTTCATTGCCCTTATGGTTTCAGAAGTTTTTCATTTTTCATGAAAGATTAAATATGAGAAGAAGAAAAAATAATCAGTCAGGGGTACTACTTGTACAAGTTATTTTTAATTACTTAGAGAAGTAAATATTAAAATACTTATATAAGTAAAATTGTAAGATACTTATACAACTGTATTTTATTTACTTGTATAGGTAAATTATTTTAATAGCTTAGTTATGTCCCTTAGACATTCAGATTGTTTTACTAATACAAGTAAAAAAGTCATACTATCTTCTTTTCTTGAATTCCTCAGGACTTCTTTCCTCTAGTAAAATTTTTAATTGTCTGTCCTTTGCAGATGTCTTTACTAATCATTGAAGTGTAACTTCATGGACAATGAAAATCCCATTTGTCTGTTATCTTCAAAACACTCTTCATTTACAAGGCTCCAAGGGGTAATATTTTAAGGCCTTGCACAATTACTTAAGATCTTTGCGTAATTAGTTTCTTTGTTGAATTAATGAGATGAAACATTGAACTCTAATAAAAAATTATAAGCTAATCAGAGAAAAATTGTTTAAGACATGTTTTAACATCCCAAAACTTGAGAAGTTTAGGGATTGTAAAAAAACAATTAAGGGGAGATCATTCAAACTTTATATGATATATCTTCTACGAGGGACAATATTTCCCAATATTCATGCAATAACCCTTTTATTGTATAGCAATATAATATTTGAAAGTAAAAATTGATTTAAACTAAGATTTAAACGTTGATGACGTCATGAATTTTGAAGATTTATTGCACTAGTGCAATATTAGAATTAATTGCACGCTAACTTTTGGTTACGTTCTGTGGGAAATATTATATTGCTATACAATAATATTATTTACTTCTTCAAGTATATAAAAATAACTTATACAAGTAGTACCCTGACTGACAATTAATTGATAAAATTGTAAATTAAGATTTGTTTGTGCCCTTATTTTTCTTGTTATTTTAAAATGAAAAAATAGAGAGAGATTTTTAAGGATGTTCGATACTCTTGCCAGTTATTCAGAATCCTCTAGTTTTATCCATTTAAATTGTCACCAAGGTCCACTCAAGAGCACTGTTAGATAAGGGGGAGCTAACTCGTATGTGCTGGAACCAAGGGACAGGGGGTCAGTCTATCGCTAGACTTAATGTTCTGATAGGCATAGCTAAAATGCAAGGAAGATTTTCATAATTTAATTACTATAACAATTTAGACGAATGATGATAACAAATCAATTAGTAAACAATTCCAAATAATAATAATTATCTAATTAAAATATAAAGTATCAAATCTAAATATCAAATCCAAAGTAAAACTATTTCTCCTTAAAATGTTAAATATAAAATAAATGCCAAAATTACTAAATCATAAAATGTACTTAATCTCCAATTCAAAAATATAAAAGTCTCAAAATAAAAGTATCTCAAAAGTATTTTCTAAAGTTAAATTTATGAGTCAGAGATAAATTTTGTCTCAACACTACAAGGTCAACTGGTAGACTGGTAGACAGTCTTATAGGTCCAGTATAATGACATGAGTAGTGTGAGGTTATGCTTCTGAAACACTGACTGCTATCTTAAAATATTCTCAAAAATAAAAGGTGAGTCAAAAATACATGTTTGTCTAAACACTACAAAGTCAACTAGAAGACTGATCGACCGTCTTACAGATCCAGTATAATAGACTTTAGTAGTGAAAGGTTAGGTTTCCGAGAGGTGACTGCTTTTCCAAAATTTCACAATGATATTTATACTAAAACACAAAATAACTCGACATGTTGATCATACTCTCATTAGCAAAAATATACTTTAATTGACAAAGCCTAATCCTGTAATGTTTTGATAAAAATCTAAACTTTCAAAGTGACATATATGTTAATTGCAATTAATATTTCAAAATAAAGTGCTTTGAGCAAACTGTATCATTTCGAGTATTAATGCCACAGCATAGGTAAAATCAATTAAACTAATTAATTACAATTTTTACAAAATACAAACATAAAATTTTCCTTCTTAAAATAAAACATATTTTTTTTTATCCAAAATAACACTAACACAAATTTAAGCCAAATAACACACCATGACAAAATAAGTGCTAATAAAAAAAATTGTCCGCTAACCCCTTCTTTTCTTTTCATAATTTTATTACATATATATAGTTTAAAAATCCATTTGGAAAATCTTATAAAATCCTTGTTATTTTTTCATAGTTGTTGAAAGAAAATAGGTGTCAATCATCAATGTATGACAAATCTAGAGAGAATCATTTCCAGCCAAATTTTTCAATTGACTATATCTCAAAAAGGAGGACACTGACCTACCATTTTTTTCTGCCTTTTCAGAATAGTTATTTATATTATATTAAGGATGTATTCTTCTGACTTTTCAGTCTCATTCAGTCTCGTTGAAATCTCGTTCTTGAATTATTTCCAAACATGTGATACAAGTTGAAAATATCAATGAATTTTAAAAAGATTATAATCAAACATAACTCTGTGAAAAAATTGTGTATTTACAATGAATGGTTTTTGAGTAATCCAGTTTTTAAATTTTATGACCAATCAAGTCTGTATTTTTAGTCAAAATTTTGAGAAAATGGGTGAGGGATACAAAAAATGATTTTACAAGAATCATGTACATCCCATATCATTTTGGTCTTTTCAAATTTCTTAGATATGTATTTTTACAATCATTTATAACAAAAAAGTTGAAATAATATGCATTTAGTTCTTAAAACTGAGAAAAATCACAAAAATACAAAGTTGACAGCATGGTAAATTTGACACAAAAAAGCGTCAAAATATGATAAAACTTTCTTATATTAACACCTACTTATAGTTTTTTTAAGTAAAATTTATTCAGATTGGTCCACTTCATCCTTTTAGAAAGTATGAAAAAAATTTAATTGTGGAACTGTGATTTTTTTTCACGATAATAGCCCAAAAATAGGTAAAAATCGATGAAAAATGGGAAAATCATCAAAATTGGTCATTTTTAAAGGACCGTAGCAAAAAAAGAAGTGCACCAACATATGATTTTTTCTTCACCAATTATTTTGTTACAGTCTCATAAACCCAAAAAACAGGTTAAGAAAAAAAGTTTAATTCTAGAAATTTTTGGCTCCTCAGAGGTGTACATCCTTAATTTATAACATTCTTTTCAAACGCTTCTTATTTTGAAACAGAGGATCTAGAATAGTTTCAGAAAAGCTTTAAATTTTGTGTAGAAAACATCTAGAATACCTTTCAGAAAAGCTTTAAATTTTGTGTAGAAAACATCTAGAATACTTTCAGAAAAGCTTTAAATTTTGTTTAGAAAACATCTAGAATAGTTTCAGAAAAATCTTAAATTTTGTAAAGAAAACATCTAGAATAGTTTCAGAAAAAGCTTTAAATTTTGTTAAGAAAACATAGAATAGTTTCAGAATCTATACTATTAAATTTGTAGACCAAATTTTTTTAGCTGGTTTGTCTCCAAGCCGACGATCGTCTGAAGTGTTCTATATAATAAATAGTTAGTGTATGTAATATACTTTATAAATTCATATAATAATTGCTTTAATTAGCATATCTTAATTAATTAAACCCCAAATAAAGTTCAGTAGCTGGTTCCTTACCGTTTATGTTTTGTAAGCAGGCGGAAATGGTTTTGTATTCTATTTGTCTTGAATTTATGACAACTCGGCCCACGGCCAACTCGCACCACTCAAACACTCGCTAAGTATTACAACTTGCACTACTCAAAAACAAAAAGAAATATAACAAACTCGAAGAAATGTGATTATCATTAGATTATTTTTTCTTCTCTTAGTAAATTCCCTCTTTCTCCGAGCACCCGTGTCACACAAAGACAGAACTCACACCACTCGAAAAAAAAATACTACAAACTTGCACCACTGAAAAAATGTTTTAAATCATCAGAGAGTTCTAGATTGTCTTCTCTTGGTTTTTTCTAGTACAGTGTAGTTTAAAATTTTGTAAAGAAAACATCTAGAATAGTTTCAGAATAGCTTTAAATTTTGTAAAGAAAACATCTAGAATAGTTTCAGAAAAGCTTTAAATTTTGTAAAGAAAACATTTAGAATATTTTCAGAGGAAAGGAGCAAGATTGATTTTTGTTATAGAAAGAAATTACGAAGAACGTCATGTATTAAGACAATTTACTGAGTTGGATTCTTAACAACTCCAGGATTACAATTCATTGTTATTCAATTCTTTTTTGACATCAACAATTTAAAAAGTGATAAAAATTCAAAACTTGAATTATACAATTACTAGTATGCATTATTTGGTCAGATTATAACTTTAAATAAAGGCATTTTGTGATGTTTTTAGGGGTGCCAAAAAAGTTGCTTAGTATAAATAAGAATTGAATTAATCAGAATTTGAATTTTCAATTTTGTTACATTTATTTTTTAATAGAAATTTCTGAAATTGAATTTAATAATCTGAATTTGTCCACTATTTAATAATCATATTAATTAATCATGCACACAGCTATTTTGGAATTGAATTTTTCTAACAAAAGCCATTTTGTTTTTTTAAGGATTCTACTTTTATGTTGTAAGTACAAACTGGAGAGAAGGTACCCAGACTTTCCTGTTTTCTAAGATCTTCCAAGCATATGGTACAGAAAGTGTGTCATTTGATTACATCAACTCTCCGTACTCAAAATTTGAGGTAGGATGGATTGAGGCTCCAACTGATAACACTACCTTGGATAATATAAAATATAGTGACATTAATACCTTACATACCACAACCAGTAACGCTGATCATTGGACAAAGAGATGTGTTAGTTTGGGTGCCGTGACCAGGAATATATCTATTGTATTTGTTCATACAAGTGGTGTAAGTGACATACAGTTGACAGCTGTTGATAATGTTGAAGTGTCAATGAGCAGTTGTAATGGTGAGTGTTGAACCAAATGATTGTTGAGAAGCTTAAAAGAGCATATATTGTGTAAAATTTGTAAAAAGAAAATAGTCTGATATTTGGTAGGCTTTTGAATAAGCTTTGGCACATCTCATTTCCATGGAGAGAATTTGGCCATGTTCTTTTGACTTTGAAACTTTTGCTTAGTTTAAAAGTTAAATTTAGTGATAAGGTCAGTTAAAGGTAAACCACTAATGGTAAGTCAACGATATTTGGTATGCAGTTGTATTAGCAACAGCAAATCTCATTTCATTGCGGACAATTTGGCCCTGCACCTTAATAGTTTACATGTTAGAGTATTGTTTTTTTAAATTCAATATTATAATTTTTCTTTCAAAATCAGGTTAGACATGTGCATATAGATTCTTACATTGGTACCAGTTGATTATCGGATTTATCATTTTTGAATTTTTGATAAACGAAAATCCCCTTCAAGTGCCTTCCACATTCCACAAAGTTGTCAACACCTGTTAGCACATTTCGATTCATCCATTGAACTGATAAAGGTTATGACCCCTTAATCTCAGCCAATCATCTTTGAGAGCATTTGCAACCAAACACTGATTAAATTTGTTATACAATGGATGCAGAAAGGGTTAAATTGGTGAAAAATTAAGAGGAATACTATTACATAGCTTTTCTTAGAAGACATTTCATTAGGTTGGAGAAATTTTATATCAGTTATCTTTCAGAAATTAATCCTGATACACTTGTTTTGGGTATAGCACCTTCATATTGTTAATTAAACCCATGAAAAACCAGGGTATGCCATAGTATTTTTATTCTAAGGCCACACCAATTTGATCCCTTGTTCGACGGACCCGCCTGCACCTATTTTTTTCAAAACAGAATTTTTTTATTTTTTTTATATTCCCGCTTCCCGCATCCGAAATTGTAATCATGTCCATTTCCCGCACCGTTTTTTTTTGTAAATATTATAAAAAGATATCAACATTTGTTAAATCACAGTCTAACCTGTATATAACGATTTTAAACATAAAAGCACCCCACCACACAGTGTAAATATCTGTGAGAATATTTGTTTCAGCATGAAACCTGTAGTACTCCGATAAAAAGTTATAACAGCGGGTATTTCCGTGAAGAACAAAAAATTGGTTTCTTTCCCCCTTACTTATATTCCCTATCAAAAAATGTTCGTTGTTAGAATAAAGTACAAAGAACTTCTGAAGGATTTGCCTTCAACTGCAATTATATGGTATACTGGCGAAACAAAACTATCCATAGCCGCTGCATGTTTATGCACCTGTCCTGATTGATTCAGGAGCATGTCGTTCAGCAGTTATCGTTTGTTGATGTTGTTCATTGGTATTTTCCCGTTTGGATATATAAATTAGATCGTTGGTTTTCCTGTTCGAATTGTGTACGCTAATAATTTTGGGGTCCTTTATAGCTTACTGTTTGGTCTGTATCAAAGCCCTGTGTAAAAAGCCGTACTTTGACCTGTGTTTGTTATTATCAGGTTGAGAAAAACCCTCCCTCAGACAAGGGGTCATTTTACTGATGTAGAAAAGAAAATAGAAATACCAAGTATTTGTATAGTTCTTCTATACAAAACCTTTGAACACTTAGAATTTTGTACTCAAAAAGAGGAGAGTTATATCATATTTTAAACTAATTTTTCTAAAAGAGGGGTCCACTTATTTTGAATAATATTAAACTGTTAAAGTAAATGTGTTAACATGGTTAAAGTCCAGGAATATTACTTAATTCTTGGACATGTTTTGACCATTTAATACCAGATAGATATATAGTTCTATGAGAAAATATGAGCCCTTTTGTACAAACAAATATATTATAACTTATATTGATCCCTCATAAAACATGTAAAAGGGATATTTATAACATTAAGGGGTTGCCCCCAAACTGATTATGATTTGGATGGAGAATTGTCTCGTTGTCAGTCACACATACATAGACCAGATTAAATTATTTCTTGGTGAACAGGGAAAAAAATACTTCAGAAATTAAAGAAATGTCAAAGTACAAGTGATAAATCAAGTTTTAATATTGTCAAAACCTATTATTTTATGTTTACAAAAAAAAAATTATAATCGCTCACCTTTACTTTTCAAGCTTTGCCTCAAAAATTTGCAAATTAAATATTTTTTTATTAAAATTTTAAAATCGCTCGCCCGCCCCAAATTTTGAAGTCCAAAAATCCGTAGAACAAGAAATTAAATTGGTGTGGCCTAATAGGAAAATGAAAGAAAAAATCTTTAATTTTTATTCTTGAAGGCTGTATTTTTATTTATATTCATGATATTTAAAAGGAATCTATGAGTCTTCCTGTGGATTTGAGCCCTTAGATTTATGTGGATATGACATCATCACCCCGGATAAGTGTCCTACGCAGGAAACCTACAGATGGACTGTGGCCAATGAAAATGGAAGTAAGAATGTATAATATGTATAGTGGTAAAGCAGTGCTGAATTTGATAGGGTTTGAGATGAAATTTTCTGTAATATTTATAGGATAATGCTCTAAAAATTCAAAAGGTAAACAGTATTCTCTACAATAAGACTGTCCATACTACTATAAGAGTATTTTTAAAATGTTACATTATACGTACATTTTTGACTTGGGGTTTAAGGAGAACCCTATCTGTAAAAATATTTTGCATTACAAGTAAAAGCTTGTCAAAACCCAAAGAGAACAGAAAGGTTTCAAATATAGGTTTTATTGCCTATAAAAGTAAGGCATAAATTGACCATATACTAGAAGGAAGTGTAGAAACTGAATTTCTTACTGATGATTTTCAGATAAAGTTTTATATGCTGATGGATCCTTAGGAGAACCAGACGACATGGCTGTTGTTCAGTTCCCTAATAATTCCATATCTTCTATGATGTTCCTGCACTTCAAATATATGGTCAACAATTGGAACAGCAATAAAAACCTGATGTACTCAATCAGTAAAGAAGATGATTTAACATCTTATGTGGCAACTAGACCTTATTTATCAGCATGGCAAACATACTGTGTAGGTGTACCAGGTCCAAAGATGGTCAATCTGAGGTTTCAAGCCAAAGAAATCAAGCTTATAGAGATGCTGATGTTTATATTGATGATGTTATCTTGTCATCTGTTTCCTGTCCAGGTAAGATATATCCTGAGGTTTCAGGCTGAGAGAACTCAAGCTATTAAATAATGCTGATGTCTATATTGATGATGTTATCTTGTCATCTGATTCCTGTCCAGGTAAGATATATCCTGAGGTTTCAGGCTGAGAGAACTAGAGCCATTAAATATGCTGATGTTTATATTGATGATGTTATCTTGTCATCTGATTCCTGTCCAGGTAAGATATATCCTGAGGTTTCAGGCTGAGAGAACTAGAGCCATTAAATATGCTGATGTTTATATTGATGATGTTATCTTGTCATCTGATTCCTGTCCAGGTAAGATATATCCTGAGGTTTCAGGCTGAGAGAACTAGAGCCATTAAATATGCTGATGTTTATATTGATGATGTTATCTTGTCATCTGATTCCTGTCCAGGTAAGATATATCCTGAGGTTTCAGGCTGAGAGAACTAGAGCTGTTAAATATGCTGATGTTTATATTGATGATGTTATCTTGTCATCTGATTCCTGTCCAGGTAAGATATATCCTGAGGTTTCAGGCTGAGAGAACTAGAGCCATTAAATATGCTGATGTTTATATTGATGATGTTATCTTGTCATCTGATTCCTGTCCAGGTAAGATATATCCTGAGGTTTCAGGCTGAGAGAACTAGAGCCATTAAATATGCTGATGTTTATATTGATGATGTTATCTTGTCATCTGATTCCTGTCCAGGTAAGATATATCCTGAGGTTTCAGGCTGAGAGAACTAGAGCCATTAAATATGCTGATGTTTATATTGATGATGTTATCTTGTCATCTGATTCCTGTCCAGGTAAGATATATCCTGAGGTTTCAGGCTGAGAGAACTAGAGCCATTAAATATGCTGATGTCTATATTGATCATGATATTGATGATGTTATCTTAAATTATCATCTGATTCCTGTCCAGGTAAGATATATCATGACGTTTAATAATGAGAGAATTCAACTGACATTGAATCTGATGTTTATATTGATAGTGTTATTTTTTTGTCTGATTCCTGTCCTGAGGTATGATATATCCTGAAGTTTCAAGCCGAGAGAATTCAACAGCCAGTGGCTTGGAAATTTTTATTGATAATGATGTATTGTCATCAGATTTTGTTGTGACAGTCTGAGATTTCACGCTCAGTATTATCTGTTCTAGTAAGATATATTTTAAGGTTTAAGGCCAAATAGAACTGAGGTAATTAATAGTGAAATTATCTTCAAGTTGCTAATTGGCAAGGGATAATTACCAGTGTTAGTGTATATATTTGGTTAGTATCTATCTTATTTCCCTCCCCCTCTGTGATTGGGATATGAACTGCTTATTTCAAGTAATTCCATTATATATTGTTAAAGGGCTCTCACACTTACATTTTTTAGCTCACCTTGCCCGAAGGGCCAAGTGAGCTTTTCCCATCACTTTGCGTCCGTCGTCGTTGTTAACTTTTACAAAAATCTTCTCCTCTGAAACTGCTGGGCCAAATTAAACCAAACTTGGCCACAATCATCATTGGGGTATCTAGTTTAAAAAATGTGTCCGGTGACCCGGCCATCCAACAAAGATGGCCGCATTGGCTAAAAATAGAACATAGGGGTAAAATGCAGTTTTTGGCTTATAACTCAAAAACCAAAGCATTTAGAGCAAATCTGACATGGGGTAAAATTGTTTATCAGGTGAAGATCTATCTGTCCTGAAATTTACAGATGAATTGGGCAACCCGTTGTTTGGGTTGCTGCCCCTGAATTGGTAATTTTAAGGAAATTTTGCTGTTTTTTGTTATTATCTTGAATATTATTATAGATAGAGATAAACTGTAAACAGCAATAATGTTCAGCAAAGTAAGATTTACCAATAAGTCAACATGACCGAAATGGTCAGATGACTCCTTTAGGAGTTATTGCCCTTTATAGACAATTTTTAACCATTTTTAGCTCACCTGGCCCAAAGGGCCAAGTGAGCTTTTCTCGTCACTTGGCGTCCGTCGTCCGTCGTCGTTAACTTTTACAATAATCTTCTCCTCTGAAACTACTGGGCCAAATTAAACGAAACTTCGCCACAATCATCATTGGGGTATCTAGTTTAAAAAATGTGTGGCGTGACCGGCCAACCAACCAAGATGGCCGCCATGGCTAAAAATAGAACATAGGGGTAAAATGCAGTTTTTGGCTTATAACTCAAAAAACAAAGCATTTAGAGCAAATCTGACATGGGGTAAACTTGTTTATCAGGTCAAAATCTATCTGCCCTGAAATTTTCAGATGAATCGGACAACCCGTTGTTGGGTTGCTGCCCCTAAATTGGTAATTTTAAGGAAATTTTACTGTTTTGGGTTATTATCTTGAATATTATTATAGATAGAGATAAACTTTAAACAGCAATAATGTACAGCAAAGTAAGATTTACAAATAAGTCAACATGACTGAAATGGTCAATTGACCCCCTAAGGAGTTATTGTCCTTTATAGTCAATTTTTAACAATTTTTATAAAATTTGTAAATTTTTACTAACATTTTCCACTGAAACTACTGGGCAAAGTTCATTATAGATAGAGATAACTGTAAGCAGCAAGAATGTTCAGTAAAGTAAGACGTACAAACACATCACCATCACCAAAACACAATTTTGTCATGAATCCATCTGCTTCCTTTGTTTAATATTCACATAGACCAAGGTGAGCGACACAGGCTCTTTAGAGCCTCTAGTTTTTCTTTTGATTATATAAAATTTATATCAAAGATCTAGACTTTGTCAGCAATATCCAAGACAATTAGTTTGAAAATCATGGTGATTCGTAAATTATTTTTTCGGAAGTTATGCCCATGAAAATGTTAATGATATTATATGGAAATCATATCAACATTTCTTGTTGCTTTAAGAAAATTTTTGTCAATGGTTTACATCAGCAATACCTTGGTTAAGTTATAAAATCAGGGTTTTTTAAATCATTTTTGTATGCCTCATGCCATTTGAAATACCCATTGAAAGTGCATTGTGACACATATTTAGTTTGAGAAAATTTGTGTTGAAAGTTTAACATAGATAATATCTTGAACAAGTTAGAACCTCAGCATCTGTAACCTACTTTGTCCTTGAAGTTTCATGAAATTTATGTAAAAAGTTTACAACAGCAGTTATATATTACAATTACAGATGATTTAAAAGAAGAAAGAAAGAAAGAATTACTCTAAAGTTCAACAGTATGTGCAATATAAGAAAAAGAGATATGACATATATTGTAAAGATGAAACGTGCACAAAAACCCTGCTTAAATGTTTATCCTTGGTTGGCAATAATGCAGTAAAAGACATGAACATGAAAATAGATTAAGTTAAGGAACAAAATGTTTTAAATTTGAACTCTCACAATACTAATAACTTGAGTATTTATTTTAGCCAAGACTGTTACCTGTGACTTTACTGATTCAATCATGTGTGGATATTATATGTCAAATTCGTGGAAAAGGACAGAACACAACACCAAAACTGGTGGTAAGTTAGTATTTATTATTGGAAGGAGAAAGAAGGGGTGTGCAAGGGGATGATGACACACTATTTGTCACTGTATGTCACAATGTTTCAAAAATTTTCATACTCAAAGTCTAGCTTTTTTAAATATTTAGAAAAAAAACACTTTATGGTCTTGCAATACACACACTTTGGATATTTAAAGTAGACACCTTAGAAATCAGGATTTCTGCTTACCGGTAATTTGAATACATTGCATCTAAATAGAGGGGCGTAAAGGGGGGTATCTGAACGGAAGAACGCGAAATAAAATTGCCATTTCACGATGAACGAACAATTAAAAATTTCTTGCATCCAATTTCACGAAACACGGTGAATAACGAACCTTTTTCACAGCTGCACGTGAAATAAAAATGGCAAAACACGTTGCACGAAAATAACCCTTTACCACCCTCTAAATAGTATGAGGATAGTTTTATTTTATCATATAGAGTCATTGACAGAAAATTATGAGACTACTTTTTTACGTTTTTTATGGCTATTCCAGTTAAAAGTGTAGGGGTTGTGGAGAAGGGGTAAATATGGGTGTAAAGAGCATTTTCAAACATGCTTATGTATTTTTTTTAAGTGTCCTCCAACCTATAAATAACCCTTTTTTTGATATTTGTTTTTCTTTGTATCAATCTGATGAGTTGAACCCTTTCAACTGATTTTTATAGTTTGTTTTTATATTATACTGTTACACAACTGTCCCAGGCTAGGGGGAGGGTTTGGCGCCAACAAAACAGTTCAACCCCGCCACATTCTCTTTGTGTCTGTCCCAAGACAGGAGCCTGTAATTCGGTGGTTGTCGTTTGTTGCTGTATATCATATTTGTTTTGTTCATTGTTTTGCATATAAATCAGGCTGTTAGTTTTCTCTCTCAATTGAATTGTTTTGATTTGTCATTCCAGGGCCTTATATAGCTCACTGTGCAGTATGGGTTTT